>JAGDYQ010000062.1:2524979-2693781 GCA_021962125.1 Bulinus truncatus
TAAATGCTGTTGGTAATACGTGGCCCCTATTTTTAATCTGACCCACCGTACACTGTGACCTTTGACATCCCCCCCTTTCCGCTCTGAGATAGATACACAAACGTTTTTTTTTTCAAGCAATGTCAATCTCAAATAAGTTTGCCCTTCCTTGTGGCTAGCAGTAAAAAAATTCATGACTTTGGTTCCATTAGCAGTTGGGGCATTATGTGGTCGCTTATTGGTCTATCCATAAGAATTGCCATGTGAATATTAAATAGCTATATTTGTGAGTATTAATTAGATATATTTGTGAATATTAAATAGCTATATTTATGAATATTAAATGGCTATATTTGTAAATATAAAATAGCTATATTTGTGAATATTAAATGGCTATATTTGTGAATATTAAATAGATATATTTGTGAATATTAAATGGCTATATTTGTGAATATTAAATAGCTATATCTGTGAATATTAAATAGCCATAAATGTGAATATTACATGGCTATATTTGTTACATATTCTTATTAAGGTAACCGAAGCCTGTATATATGAGGGACATTTAAAGATATTTAAATTCGCCCATCCAACTTCTATTTAAGGAATTTGTATAAGTCGGTCAAAGTCAAAGGTTAACATGATAAAATGCTGATCGTGTAGAGTGTACTACTGATAATCATTTTAATAGATAATTAACTGTAATATAGAAAGTATTGCTTTATTTTTTTTCTACGAAACAAGTTTCTTAAAAAAATGCAAGGTATTCATAAAGATTTACACGAGAAAAAAAACATTGGAATAAAAAAGTGGACCATATTTCTAGGTGTTGCCCTTCAGTCTGTACTTGCCACACAGTCGATCTATAGTTGAGGTAACTCTCGCTTCGTTATGTCTGGAATGTCTCAACCAGCACTCGGCGAGCAACTTGACCTAAATAATTAGAAGGTGAGAGTTGGCCCCGGTGCATGGCTGAACAAACAGTTCATTATATGATGACACGGATAGACTGAACGGCATGGCACTTCAACCTAATTTTGTGTTGTTTAACGATAGTCGATTGGGGGGGGGTACAACCCCGTAGCATGAAAATTCTACAGCAGGGACCAGGCATTTATATATATATATATATATATATATATATATATATATATATATAGATAGATAGATAGATAGATAGATAGATAGATAGATAGATTTATATATTAATACCAAAGGGTAACAGTTATAATTTGCTCCATCACAAAGTCTATATTTGTCACAATTTCAAAGGCTACTATACCCCCCCAGGGGCCGCCACCCCTGCGTTTTGTCTGGCCCCCTGTGCTTATTTGCTCTACTTAGTAAAATGTATTACCTGCCCCCTGCTATTGCCTGGCCCCTGCTGTAGAATGCCTGGCCCCTGCTGTAGAATTTTCACGCTACGGGGTCTATATATATATATATATATATATATATATATATATATATATATATATATTTATATATATATATATATATATATATATATATATAGAGAGAGAGAGAGAGAGAGAGAGAGAGATAGATAGATAGATAGATAGATAGATAGATAGATAGATAGATAGATAGATAGATAGATAGATAGATAGATAGATAGATAGATAGATAGATAGATAGATAGATAGATAGATAGATAGATAGATAGATAGATAGTGTGTGTGTGAAAGAGTGCAGGGGCGCACCCAGGGCCGTTTTAAGGTCATCGCAGGCCCTAGGCACTTTCAAAGTCGTAGGCCCTCCACGATTTCATTTTTTTTATTTTTTTCAAGAATGCACCGGCACTTATTTGCCATTCTGGCTTTCGTAAGCCCTTGAAAAGTCCGTAGGCCCTAGGCACAGTGCCTACTGTGCCTACATGATAAAGCGGACCTGGGCGCACAACGTATGTTTGGGCACGAGTAGGCCTATCATGGATATATAGTACCAGGAATGGTGACGCCCTTTTACAGATCTAAATAGAAAAAAGTATTTCCGGTACCAAGCTGCCGTCAGAAAGCATACTACCCCTGGTGGCTCCCTCGATGGTCTCTGAAATCCAGGACCCTTTCCGCAAAGGTCAAGCCATTTCACTGCTAAACTGGCATTTTTTCCCCCCAAAGTAACTATCCAGAATTAGGCAATAGTAAAATATCTAGAATTATATACAGTCGATTCCGCTTAATTGTCCCAATTAAGCGGCTGTCCCAATGAAACATACAAATTTACTATTGGCTTCTTGGTTTGGTTTCTTTGAGATTTGTCCCAAATAAGCGGCTGTCCCAATTAAGCGGTGTCCCAATTAAGCGGAATCCACTGTATTTAAAAACATAAAGCGAATAATCAACAGTTGAAAAAAAATAGGGATGTGATGTTTTGTAATCTCAACACTTTGACAGCTGTTTCTTTTTATTTAGTTGAAACTATATATATCTTGACAATGGCGTAGCGAGCTTAACTCGCGCCCGGGGGACAATACCTTTCTAGAGCCTCCACCCCCATTCGAAAACCATGTAAGGGTTCATCCATAAAAGACGTCCACCAATTTTTAGCTATTTTTACCCCCCCTCCTCCCCTTGTCCACATTTGTCCACTTTTGACTGGACCCTCCTCCCCTCCCCAGTTGTGGACGTCCAAAACATAAAATTTACCGAACGTGAATTAATGAATATTTCGAATTTTTAAATTGGGAGAATGTAAACAATATAAAGAGTACATATTTACATTTTTTTCAGAAATTCAAAATTCTAAATGTGAAAAAAATTACTGTTTAAAAACATTTTATTGAATTATTATTAAAAAATGCATTAAACCACAATTATTCATTCAACTGAAAATTCCGATTGCAGCCATTCAAACATATTTCATATGATGACTACATCTGTTGTTGAATTTTCAATTGCTGGTTCAATCTCCTTGTCTGATACTTCTGCCTCATCATGTTCACAAACAGGAATATTGCAATGGACGACGTTATGTTATTTCATTGCAACCTGTGATGGGAAGTATTTGCCGCAGAAACACATTCGCTTGGGAATTTTTCCTGCCACCGATGGACAATAGAGATCGAAAAGCATGGTACTGTAACGGTGATCGGGCTCCAGACCAATCAGTGCAAGCCTCTGAAACAGTGATCCATAAGTACCACACTACTCCCGATAGCTGCAGCCATGACGCCTGCTTCATGACTAACAAAAGGTACAGAAGCTGGAATGAAGCGTTTAGGAAATAGTTCATTATAGTTGGTTCGTCTTGCCCCACAGCACGTTACATTACATTTGATGATCTGCAGAAAGCATTGAGACTGTTGGCCATGATTCCAACACCAATTCACAGAGGGAGATGGAAGAAATGTGCTTGTGCTGCTTGGTTCAACATACTGTGCATGCACATCATAGCCATCAATGACAGCCTGACTTCAGAGAGTTTGCTTTTTCCAGGTTTTACCATTTGCATACAAATGTGACCCAAAATGATCACGAGGAAGAATGAGGCCTGACAGGTCATGAGACAATGGGGCCATTCGTCGTACTACCGTGTTGTAGGCACTGTGACCCGGGGCATGACAGGCTATAAAAAAGCATCAATATTGTGCTTGGTAAACAATTTATATGCAACGTTCAATGTTTTTGGACAACAGTAATAAATTACTATAGGCTTTACTAATCCACCATTTGTACATGCCACATTCTTGAAAATATCCTGAGAGACAATTACATCAAAATCCGCAACATGTGAGGCAGCAGTACTGGAATCATGTTTACCATTCCTTATTGATATAAATGTTGGTCCAGAACAGGACACACGGCCATCCTTGATAATACATGCGGCATAAACTGAAGGTATTAGTTTATGCCTATCTGCCACAACCCAATCATGGTCAACACCGTCTTTTTCTACATTTTACATACCACAAAATCATTATAAAAAAGTTGTCTAAAGTAATCTAACAGATGATAAAACATTCTGCATTTTTGCTCTCACTAATATATAATGTGTGGCATTTTATTCATTTTAAATTATTTTTTTTTGTCTGTTTTGGTTATCTGATAATTTTTAAATTTAAATATATTTCTTTATTTTTTTTTTGTCCTGTATTCAATACAAAATAGACGAATATTTCAGTCATTTTTTTTTTCAACACAATAAAACCGTTATTTGAGACTGTATTGTACTTGACAATATAAAACTAACAATACATTTTTTAAGTAAAATTGAAGTGTATGGAAAAATGTAACCACTCAGATTGTTAAAGATTGTTCCGATTTCTATCATAACTCTTTTGTCATCAAACTGGAATTTTTTGCAGTAAATTTATGCAAAAACACTACATTGTGGACATCCACTCTGTCCTCAACCCCCTCCCCCCCATGTCCACTTTTTGCTAACCCCCCCTCCCCCCCTTTGTGTGGACGTCTTTTATGGATGGCCCCTAATATTATATGTAAAATATACCATTTGGTGCCCCTTTGTGAGTAGCGCCCGGGGCATGATGCCCCCCCTTTTCCCACCCCTCCCTACGCCACTGTATCTTGATCTGGATATACCCTATCCAATTTGGCAGTCCTGCCCTACTTTCTCAGGATAAGGACACCTACAGGTATTCAGTGTGCCCCCTTCCCCCTCGTTACAAGGGTTTCAAGACTCGATGGTTGTACAAAAGGTGTTAACTGGCACCAAATGCAGCACAAAAAAAAAAAAGGTTTAACCTTTCTGCCCTAAGGATTGAATTCAAGTTTGCAGCCATTAATGGCCAGATTTTTTTTTTAGGTGCAAAGAGGTGGCCAACTGTTTCTGCTAAAAATAGATGATTGGTTTTTTCCTCCCTTTGAAAACTCTTATCATCTCTGAAACTTGAACACATTATCTTTTACAGTTATAATAGTTTCATTTACGTGGGTGGGGTGGGTGTTGTCCACATGAACGAAAACAATAATGAATGGATTGTTAGTTATGATATTATGAAGACCAATATGATTTAATTCAAAGAAACATTGATTAAATTATATGGGGTAAGAAGAGAGGGGGGCGGGTGTTTGAGGTCAGTGTTTGTGGCCGTTGTATGTTTGTGGTCATCTGGTGTGTTGCAGCCAGTGTTAATGTGCGTGTGACCAGTATGTTGCTGTGATCAGTGTGTGACTGTAGCCAGTGTGTGAATGTGGCTAGTGTATGAATGTGGCAAGTGTGTGTGAATGTGGCCAGTGTATGACAGGTAAGTCACCATTACCTCTTCACTGCCGTCAGGTGGTGAACATTTATGCCAATCTAGTCACCATTTTATGTCAATCCAGTCACCATTTGATGTCAATCTAGTCACCATTTTATGTCAATCTAGTCATCATTTTATGTCAATCTAGTCACCATTACCTCTTCACTGCCGTCTGGTGGTAAACATTTCGTCTGACTTTTTTTTTCAAGAAAATTTCGGAGACAATCAAAGAAAAAAAATCATTTAATTAAACAGTTATCTAACGATATGATAACATATCGCACGGACTAAATACAGATGATCGAATCACAAGGTATTAACACCAATTAAAAACAAAGAACAGAAATACCAAAAAAAAAAATTAATGACAAGACAAACTTTTTCAGATGAATTGTTTCAGTTTGCAGCAGAACTAGGAACTTTCAGGCCAACAGTCGCGCGCTCTAAAAAACAACACAGCCATCCACTCTCCTTAACCTACATTGAAAATCTCCCCCTCTCCCCCAACCATAGCCGAGTCTTTAATGGTCACGAAGTGCACATGAGTCTCTGAGAGATGTTGTGATGTAATGGCCAAGGAGTGCACCAATTAAGGAACATGAGTCTCTGTGATTTGTTGAACCCGTGCACTGTACAGCGATTATCGGGTTTACAACCTAACGACCATATAGCCACCATCTTTCTGCCCCCCCCCTAGTCAGAGTGTCTTTTGTTTGGGTTGTAAGCAACCATGCCGAGGGTTATGCAATTAAACAATAATTAGTGTCATCGCCATCGATAGTATCATTCTGAAACTTCGTTCAAGTCTCAACCGATCTCATCGATGCCCCCCCCCATCAGAGCACTCTTCAGCTGAGGTCTGATATAACCAGTCGATGCCTTGTCTGTAGCCACATCTTTAAAAATAGTGAGGACCTCCGGGGTCTGTAGGTTAAATAGTGCGGCACTCACTCCAGACCTGAGGCACTTGACATGACACTAGAACTTTTGTAAATAAACCCCCTCTCCCAGTCTGACCTGACTTTCTGTACACACAGATTTGTTCTCGGTTGCTCTCGATAAAACCCGTCATACTTATACACACGTAAATTTACACAGAGAGAGAGAGAGAGAGAGAGAGAGAGAGAGAGAGAGAACATTGATATTCATTCTAACGATATATCGTTTTGTAGGACATGACGATACTTATAGATCGAAGTATCAATACTAACAGGCAAGATATCATTGTAACATAAAATGAAGCATGTAAAACCTGCCTTCGGACAAAAAACATAGAAAAACTGTCAAAGTATTTTGATATTAAGATTGGGGAATGAGAACCCCCAGAGTGTCTGTTGTTGTGGGGAATGAGAACCCCCAGAGTGTCTGTTGTTGTGGGGAATGAGAACCCCCAGAGTGTCTGTTGTTGTGGGGAATGAGAACCCCCAGAGTGTCTGTTGTTGTGGGGAATGAAAACCCACAGAGTGTCTGTTGTTGTGGGGAATTAGAACTCCCACATTGTTTGTTGTTGTGGGGAATGAGAACCCCAGAGTGTTTGTTGTTGTGGGGAATGAGAACCCCCAGAGTGTCTGTTGTTGTGGGGAATGAGAACCCCCAGAGTGTCTGTTGTTGTGGGGAATGAAAACCCACAGAGTGTCTGCTGTTGTGGGGAATTAGAACTCCCACATTGTTTGTTGTTGTGGGGAATGAGAACCCCTAGAGTGTTTGTTGTTGTGGGGAATGAGAACCCCCAGAGTGTCTGTTGTTGTGGGGAATTAGAACTCCCACATTGTTTGTTGTTGTGGGGAATGAGAACCCCTAGAGTGTTTGTTGTTGTGGGGAATGAGAACCCCCAGAGTGTCTGTTGTTGTTCCCAAGTAGTCCAGTTTCCTATGCCCTGTGGTGCCTCCATGACCTGTGCAAAATAGACAACGGCACGGAATTTCGAAGAATGTAATACTATTTCTTTTTAGTGGTTAAGGGTAAGATACAGACAGGGCAGACATATCATGTAGACACAGCACCTATAAGGCACAACAACTTTTTGAACAAGAACGCACTGCAATTTCTGTCTAGCGACCAGCATGACACCAGCATGACACATCAGTATAGCACACCATTATGACACACCAGTATGCATACCAAACACCAGTATGACACACCAGTATGGCACACCAGTATGACACAACAGACACCTGTATGACACACCAGTATAACAACACACACCTGTATGACACACCAGTATGACACACCAGTATGACACACCAGTATGGCACACCAGTATGACACACCATTATGAAACAATAGACACACCAGTATGATACACCAGTATGACACACCAGTACGACACACCAGTATAACCAGCGACCCTTGAATGAATCGAATAGACGACACTTATCGTCTTATTACGGTCTAACTCTGTGAAAGATTGTGTTTGTGTGTGTGTGTGTTTGTATGAGAGAGAGAGAGAGAGAGAGAGAGAGAGAGAGAGAGAGAGAGAGAGAGAGATTGTTCCAATGTTTTATTGTTCTAGTAAATTATTTGTGATGTCCACTAAATTGAACATATTATCTGTTCATGCTATGTCAATCTCACAAGACTCCTGCTGGGACAGTTATGATATTTCATACTTTTACAACCCCCCCCCCAACCAAGCTCCCCTTTTTTTCAGCCGTAGACAGTGTGGCAATGAATATCGAGGCACCACGGGAGACCAATGCCTGTAATACATTCTAATGAGTGGTGTCATTCTTGCATGGAAGTCTAAACCTGATCTTCCCGATCATTTATTAACAACTAGCTGTACCCTGCAAAACATTTGCATAGTTTTATCTCCTTAGGCTTGATCGGTAGGCTGGGTTATTGTTGGTTTCGGGCAGATTCGATTTTTTTTTTCATGATTGTATTTTAAACTGGGAATACTATTGTATTAATTGTTTACTTTCGATTTAACGCAGAGCCGAAATCGCTATTATTTATATTATATTATTATAAGTTGACCTTTCGACATGAGTTCATTTTTTTTTAACCATTGCGGGACAGTAAAGTATGAATCAAAATGTTTTGACCACTTATGAACGGCCTAATGTATTCTTTGATGACGTCACATCTCACCACTCCCACTGTCACGTGAATGATTGTTGTTTTTGTTGTTTATAGTTGTTGTTGTATTCTACGGGAATCACCCGAGTTATTGGTTACTATGGGAATCACCTGAGAAATCTTGTCAGGATTAACCCTCCCCTCCCCAACTAAATCTGGCCAACTAGGAATCAGTATCACTTGCATGATGACAACCGCAACAGATTTACCATCTCCAACAAACAGATTTGAAATTTTTTAAAAAAATATCCATGTTATATTGTTATAAGATCTGAAAATTACAAACTGATTGATCTAAATCGGGGATTTTCTAAACTTTTTTTTTTATCTACTGTCGTATGTAGTCCTTGAACCTGAGTTATTTGCCCCTCCCACCATATATATATATATATATATATATATATATATATATATACTTATAAGAGGCATTTGTTGTCTGTCTGTCTGTCTGTCTGTCTGTTCCCTTATAACTCAAGATCCAGATAACCAAATAATGTGAAATTTGTTACACATACACATAATTACATGGGGAAGGTTATAGGACAGGTTTCGTTTCATCTCAATGGGTAGTTTAATTGTAATTAATTTTTTTATTTTAGTATTTTACTATATTAAAGTAATCTCGACGGCGCCATAAATAAAATTCCTCTGTGACGTCATTTCCCGATGTTCGAATAGAACTTGCGCGCTGGTTCTGTATTGCGTCTTTGTGATGCAAAGAATTGTTGATGTTTTTTCATGCTCTCTGATTTGTACAGTTTGAGGAAGATAAAGGAATGAAGAAGGATTTTAGAAGAAGTGTGAAGCCATAATAATAAGTATATATATATATATATATATATATATAGAGAGAGAGAGAGAGAGAGAGAGAGGGGGGGAGGGGGAGAGAGATAAAGAAAGAGAAAGAGAGAGGGGGGGGCAGGAGGAGAGAGAGGAAAGGAGGGTAGGAGGGAGGGAGGGAGGGAGGGGGAGAGAGAGATAAAGAAAGAGAAAGAGAGAGAGGGGGGGCAGGAGGAGAGAGAGGAAAGGAGGGTAGGAGGGAGGGAGGGAGGGAGGGGGAGAGAGGAGGGAGGGGGATGAACAGGGGGGAGAAAAGGAGGGAGATGGGAGAGGGAGCACGGGGAGAGGGAGAGAGAAAGGAAGGGAGGGAGATAGGGGGTGGGAGAGAGGGAGGGAGAGATAAAGAGTGAGGGGGCAGGGAGGGAGAGAGAGGAAATGAGGGAGGGAGGAAGGGGAGAGAGGGGGAGGGAGAGAGAGGTGGAAAGGGGAGGGAGGGAGGGGAGGGAAGGAGAGAGGGAGAGGATGGAAGAAATGGGAGGAAGAGATAAAGAGAAAGAGGGGGCAGGGAGGGAGAGAGAGGGAAGGAGGAGGGAGGGAGGATGGACGGTGGGAGAGAAGGAGGGGAGAGGGAGAGAGGGAGATGGAAGAGAGGGAGGGGAGAGGGAGGGAGAGGGAGGGAGGGAAAGGGAGAGAGGGGGAGGGAGGGAGAGAGAGAGATGAAGCGAGAGAGGGGGTAGGGAGAAAACAGAAGGTAAACAGAAAACCTTATTTTAAACCCGGGCAAAGCCGGATACTTGCAACTAGTCTATATATAAACCTTTACGCTAACTATCGCCAACCAGGCAGGCAGTTTGATATATATATATAAATCTTTATGCTAACTATCGCCAACCAGGCAGACAGTTTGATATATGTATAAATCTTTATGCTAACTATTGCCAACCAGGCAGACAGTTTGATATAGATATATATAAACCTTTATGCTAACTATTGCCAACCAGGCAGGCAGTTTGATATATATATATATATATATATATATATATATATATATAAATCTTTATGCTAACTATTGCCAACCAGGCAGACATTTTGATATATATATAAATCTTTATGCTAACTATTGCCAACCAGGCAGACAGTTTGATATATATATATATATATATATATATATATATATATATATATATATCTTTATGCTAACTATTGCCAACCAGGCAGACAGTTTGATATATATATATATATATATATATATATATATATATATATATATATATATATATATATATATAAATCTTTATGCTAACTATTGCCAACCAGGCAGACAGTTTGATATATATATATATATATATATATATATATATATATATATATATATATAAATCTTTATGCTAACTATTGCCAACCAGGCAGACAGTTTGATATATATATATATATATATATATATATATATATATATATATATAAATCTTTATGCTAACTATTGCCTACCAGGCAGATAGTTTGATATATATATATATAAATCTTTATGCTAACTATTGCCTACCAGGCAGACAGTTTGATATATACTGGGCTACTTGCCAACTGCTAACAGTTTGAAAACTACACAGTTGGTATGCTTCATTCAGAGTTACCATTTAAGAAGGGGAAATAATGAATTCCTGGAAATGAACTGATTCAGAGTCAACCACCGAACCGAAATATACTTGTTTTTATTTAAATTGTATGGGGAATTCCCATAAATAGTTTAGTTTAAAGTTTCATGATGAACTCGGAGCATGAATTACACTGGTAGAGATTTTAAAGAAATTGATCAAAGAATTACATTTATCTTCAGAATTTACTCAGACATAATACATTTCAATCTTAATAACTTTCATATTGGATAGGCATCGTATACTATTTGTTTCTTTGATATTGTGATTTTTTAAAATGAAGATTACTTTAATAGAGAAGTTCAGATCGTCTGAACGATGGACTGACGGACAGACAGTCAGACAGACAGATACGCAGACAGACAAATCACACTTTACGAAGTTAATGTTATGTCTAGAGATTGGTGCATGCATTTCATTTACAACGTCTTCCTGTAGCCAGAAAAATAGTACCAATCGAGAATTGAACCCGGGACTTTAATAGTGATGCTCTGAACTAAACGGCTACTCTGCCACTAACGGAAGTAGAACAGTTAAGCTTATACTTTTATATAGCACAGCCTATTTTGTTATTTATAAGGTAACTTATAGTGATATTTTATAAAGTAACTTATATGGTAATCTGTTATTCTGCCAACAGAACTTTCCTTTTACTTCCTGAAAATAAATTACATTATAAAAAAATATTTCGATGTGTCGAAAAGATGACGTCTATTACAAAGTTATATAAGATTGAACAATGGTGTACAGTAGTGTACACACTAATGAATAATACTGAAAAACAAGTTCAATGTCAGTTATTTTTATCCTGGTTCTTTTTTATTATTATTATTAATTTGTCGCTGGACTTCCCAATCCATATTTGTTTGTCAAATGAGATTTTAATTCCATCTTCACCCTAAATTAGCTCACTGTTCATCTCGTTACTGTTTACTTAACACCGCCTCCATAGTAATATATACATTTAAATCTTTATCTACTGATATATTCAATATTTTTTGAAATCTTGTTAAATATTTTGTGGGCGGTGAGGAGACAAGACAGAATGACCTACTTTCTTACTCGCCCAGTTCTGGGAAACTCTCTAAGCCGGTGGTTTAATTTCAAAGAAAAACAAAAAAAAAAAACACACGAGCAGACGTAAAATAAAGAGTGGGTCGGTGGTGGTGGTGGTACGGGTTAGTACGAGTTCGATTAAGAAAGGTCATGGTCAAAATTGCAACATACAAGATACAAAACATCGTTGATGCTATCAATCATGTTTACTGATACGTAGATATACAATTATGCAATTACCAAACAAACAAACAAAAAAACATGGCATTAGTTAGAGCATGGAATCAAAGTCAATATAAGTAGAAAGACTACCAGCCTACACACCCTGTCTATTTTGTTCAGAGTTGACAATGGAACTAAAGGCACATAATAGTGGAGAATGTATATGGAGAATGTATATGCCAATAACTTATAGTATGCTGACGTTGCATATTAAGATCAGTTAAAACTGTTTCCAACGTGTATCATTGAACAAGTAGGTAGGTGACCAGTACGATAGGTAGGTGACCACTACGATAGGTAGGTGACCAACACGATAGGTAGGTGACCAGCACGATAGGTAGGTGACCAGCACGATAGGTAGGTGAACAGATTACAATCGTTTGCTCTATCGGATCAAATTTGTTTTACAAGTTAACTGTGTTAAGGAGTTGTGCTCAATGCCGAACCTAGGGATTTGGGGGCCCGGGGGGCTTGGCATCTTTGGGGGCCCCTGCATTTTGCAATCGACACCATGACATGAGATAATGTACTTAATATTCAATGTAAAAAAATGTTGGGGGCGCCCTCAAATTGGGGCCCGGGGGGACTTTCGAATTTGGACCCCCCTCCCGCCACCCTAAGTACGCCTCTTGTTGTGCAGTTTTTTTTAATGTATATTTAATCGTGCGGCAACGGCGCCACCAGTAAATGCCCTCTGGGGCCCGTATGGCTCCGCCATGACCACTGCTATCTAATATCGGGCTCCTGACCATCTCCGCCTACTAGGGCTCCAATTTACACACACACACACACACACACACATTGCTCAAGAAGTTATACTTAGGAGATCACTGTACACGCACGGACAGTGCAGGATTTACAGATAAGCTTAAGAAGCTATAGCTTAGGGCCCCCAAATGATTGTCCCAGTGAGCGATTGTTATATATATATATATATATACGTTAATATTTGACACTGACATATACTATCTGGACTTAAAAAAGGGGCCCCATATTTCAAATAGCTTAGGGCCTTATCAAGTCTTAATCCGGCCCCTGCCCACGGGGCTTCTAAGAAGAAGATATCACTGACAGGTGTTCCCTTTGCTCTACCATTGAGGCGGGCCCTGATTGGGCGGAGTGCAGGGTGAGAACCACTGAAACATTTCAATCTTTTTTTTCCTGCCAGGCATTGTCGTGGCCCGCTGAGATTTGACATTCAACCCAGTTAACGAACCGTTTGAAACAACTGTAGGTTCCTTTACTCCAGCTGAAGTTGCCATGGGAGACAATGAGTGAATCATTCAACAAACACATCACAATCATTTTGGTTGTTATAACTGCCCAAGATTCTACAGTCCGAGCCAATCATTTGAGACTCAGATGTTTGAAGTGGGCGGAGGAGTGGCAGAAGGAGGAGGTAGGGTGTGTGTGGGGGGGGGGAGGGAGGGAAATAAAGATCGACAAGCGCAAAGTGGACAGTGGGCAGAACGTTCAGCTGGTCATGTAATCCATTAGGTGAGAGGTCAGTCTGGTCAGCATTGTTGTTGTTTTTATAGGATGTCCTTTGAAAATGAAATTAACTTGTTGTTTCCATTAAGACGAGCACGTACGTAGAGCTAATGTGCACGGACATACAAGGTCGAGCTTAGACTCATTGACACACACACACACATGCACACATAAGTATCAGATGCATCGACACGCACACAGATGCACACAGATGGACACATGTGCATCAAATACATTGACACACACAGAAATACACATGTGAATGAGATACATTCATGCACACGCACTCAAATATGTACACATGTGCACCAGATACATTGACACACACACACAGAAATACACATGTGCATCAGACATATTGACACACACAGATGTATTCATATGAATGAGATACATTGACACACACACGCACACGCACACGCACAAACAGACATTTTCTAAGGTATGCACAGGCACAAACATAAATACACTAAGGTAAAACACATAATCTATGTACATAAATATACATTTATACAGGCTTAGGTTGCTTATTCACATACATAAACACATGAAAATGCAAACATACTGTGTAAAACACGTGCAAATTAATGCACGCATGAGCACACTACGACACACTCACATACACAGAGTAGTTCTTCATGATAGGTAAAATAAGTGGCTGTCTAGGACACCCACCGTTTGGGGGGTGGGGGGGGTGCTTATCGGGACATTTATTGTGCACGCTACAAAGAACGGCCCACTGACCAATTGTCAGAAGTCTTGGACTAGAGACTTATCAGGTGCGGTAGTAAGTGAAAGGAAGGGGGTCCCAGTTTTCATATTTAATTTTTTAATTGAATTATGGTCGGGGGCCCAATATTTACTAGCGGTGGTCTTAACAGCTTTTATGTCTAGGGGCCCCTAATGTTCTTTCCCCCCTCCATAGTGTAGTGACACTTTATTATATGCATGTAATCATAGACGTAAACAAGAGTAAAACACACACACATACATATTTAAACACAAATATACTCACGTGTGAACACTGACACACGGAGAAACACTTACAATGCTTTAAACATATGACTAAGACAAAAAAACACTCACACAAATATCACACACACTTACACACACTCGCAAACACACACACACACACACATACACATAAATAATAATAATGACTATGACCATATAAAGTTTAAACTGAAGAGCTCAGATACCGAAACAATCAGATTCTGGAAAGAAGGATGCAAGCAACACACTAATGTCACTAATGACGTCAGTAACAGCTTCACCGGGTCTGCTAAGGCTAAGCAGATCATATACGGCCTCTGCTGCTCATTAAAACACGTTGTAACAGCGGGCTCGACAGCGGCCAGCTGTTGGTACATTGACATCAACGTTTTCTCACTTGGGAATAAATGAATTCAAGTCAGTGTACACATGAACGATGCTATTCTAAGTTGTAGTCGATTTCTGCTAATAAGGATATGTACTACACAAACACTAAGGAAAAATAAATTGACTTTAAAAGACATAACAATACACAAAATAATAATGTTATTAATGCACTACATATATAATTGTATTAAACTGACAATGTTATTAATGCATTACATATATAATAGTATACAACTGATAATGTTATTAATGCACTAAATATATAATATTATTAAACTGAAAATGCTATTAATGCACTACATATATAATAGTAGTATACAACTGATAATGTTATTAATGCACTAAATATATAATATTATTAAACTGACAATGTTATTAATGCACTACATATATAATAGTATACAACTGATAATGTTATTAATGCACTACATATATAATAGTATACAACTGATAATGTTATCAATGCACTAAATATATAATAGTATTAAACTGAGAATGTTATTAATGCACTACATATATAATAGTATAAAACTGATAATTTTATTAATGCACTATATATATAATAGTATAAAACTGACGCCGGGTACAGCTAGTAATAGTATAAAACTGATAATGTTATTAATGCACTAAATATATATATATATATATATATATATATATATATATATATATATATATATATATATATACACAGTGCATTTTTTGTGACGGTACGCACCGGTACGGCGTACCGGCACCTTTTTCAATGTGGGTAAAAAATGATTCCTTTTCTTGTGTTCTAACGTTTATTATTAATGTACTATATTATTAATTTTTTTTTAAATCGAATTAAATTATTTTAAGATAGTATCTTTGCAGCTGTGAATTATCTTGCATCGAGATGCGAACTGAGTGTTAAAAGTTATAACACATCCATCACTGAGTACCAGCACCTATTTTTTTTTTTACAATAAAAGCACTGGATACTAGTATAACACTGGGGGAGACTCAATGACCGGTATAACAAATAGCGGAAACATAACAAGAATGTCAACAATGTATTGTGTATGCCGAAGAAAGCATTGATAAAATGAATGTTTACAGCTAATATTCTTTTCTCCGTCTTTGAAGATGTTATTACATTAGAATTCCAGTTGTTGACCTAGATAATTACCGAATCTCCAGTTACCGAAACATCTTAACTTCATCACGACTTACAAGTTTTTCAAGAGATTTGTAACTAGGGGGTGGGAAAAAGGTTAATAGAGAGGGAAAGAGAAAGAGATGGAGAGAGAGAGGGGGTGAGGAGAGAGAGGGGGGTGGGGAGAAAGACTTGTCAACTTGATCTGAAGAACACTCACACGAAACAGAAATTGTTTATAATTATAATAGTGGCAGTGTTCTGTCACGTGACTTCATATATAGGTGGGAGTGGCAACATGGAGATGGAGGTCACAGCCTTATTTACACAAGGGGGCCTTCCAGACGCTTCCTTTAGGCCCCACGAGTATTGGGGCCCCACTCTGGTTCACTTTTTATATTCTAATTCTTCTGACTGGTCGACGTGGTGACCCCAACAATCAGGTTACCTCAGGGAAGTGCGGTGCGGAGAAAAGAGGGAGGGTGGGTGGTGGGTGGTGGGTCACAAAATGTTGTTAAGACAACCATCTAAGACGACTTATTTACGAGTTAAGACAACCATCTAAGACGACTTATTTACGAATCACAAAGAATGTTGCAATGTAAATGTATAAAAAAAATATATGTGTCGAAGAGTTATTATTACAGGTCGAATTGTTTGTCATTGTGTGTGTTTGTTTATTGCTATGACACTTAACAAGCTGCTGCACTAACCGAGCTATGCAATGGGGTTACTGTCATGCGCAGTGAATCGGTGTCCGCCTCGTCTTGGATTAAATAGGTCAGTATAAGATCTGCTATCGAGACCAGATCTTATAAATGAAGTAATCATGTTGGACTCAGTACGTGACTGGGTCGGTTTTTTTTTTGGTTGATGCGAGGCTCGATTGAGAACTACCAGAGGCGTACCTAGGGTGGGGGGAGGGGGTCCCAATTCGAAAGTCCCCCCCTGGCCCCAGCTTTAGGGGGGCCCCAAAAACATTTTTACATTAAATATTAAGTGCATTGTCTAATGTCATGGTATCGAATGTCAAAATGCAGGGGCCCCCAAAGAGGCCAAGCCCCCGGGCCCCCCAAGTCCCTAGGTTCGGTACTGAGAACTACTTTATTACTCCACAGGTTGCAGTAAGTTGTGGAACACACACACACACACACACATACACAAACGCTGAGAGTAGATTTTAATTACATTAGCGTCCCACCACCCTAACCCCCGACTTATGCTCGGCGCTCAATATGGGGGCACCGGCCCATTGCTGGTCCCAATGGGTACTTATAATTTTCTAAGAAATAGGTACAGCTGTTCTCATGTATGGGCATATTTGGCAACCGACATGGGCCTTTTTTTTAAAACGGCCCCCTTCCAGTATAAATTCCTATCAACTCTAATGGCTTGGCCTAAGGCCCCGAATTATCTATACATTTCTCTATCTAGCCCCCCCCCCACCACCACCGCCACCCAGGCACGCCGAGAGAGAGGGGTCATTGCCAGGGGGGCCTGCATCTGTAAGGGGGCCCGGCCGTCCCGACCATGTCAATTTTTTCACGACTCATTGTTTATTAAGGGGCCCGCAATGATGTCCTGCCCTGGGGCCATTGTTAGCTCTCGGCGCCCCTGTCACCACCGCAAAAACATAAAAATGTCTCTTAAATTCGTCGTTTGATATATATGACTGTTTTTTTGTTTCTATAGTGTTAATGCAATTATTTTTAACCTAATTAATTATCAATAACAAAATCAATTCCAAAATAAGC
Organism: Bulinus truncatus; assembly: GCA_021962125.1. Classification (NCBI taxonomy): domain Eukaryota; kingdom Metazoa; phylum Mollusca; class Gastropoda; family Planorbidae; genus Bulinus; species Bulinus truncatus. Next base: position 2,542,701 of record JAGDYQ010000062.1, read on the forward strand.
TGTACAAAATATCTTTGTTGAATACATAAAACAACTAACTTATTAGATTAGAACTTTTCACTTTTAATGTAAATATTTATTTGTAGGTTAAGTTGTATAAATGTCGGTTGACAAACAACAGACTCCAGGAAATGAGTTACAGGTATCTGACCTTCTTATTTATTTTTTTTTTTTTTAAACTATGCACCCCATAACTAACAACTATGAGACAAACGAACTGATAAACAAGATGCCAACTTCCAGCAAACAAACACAGGCCGACTAACCAAAGGTCAGAGTTGAAAACATTGCAGCAGACGTTGTGGCTTATGTAACATTCTGTCTGAGTTACGCTTGTCACAGGCGGGTACCAAAGTGCATGGAACTTTAGCCGACATGCTTCGCTTAAATAACAGGCAATGTATTGATAGCCAGCGATTTTTTTTATATATTACAGGTAAAAATAGGAATAGGAAACTTAAAGATATGTGTGTTACACAGTTTAATGTCTTCGATGTATATGGTGCAAACCACAGAATATACATTACGACTTATATTCTATGGTGCAAACCACAGAATTTACATTACTGCTTATATTCTATGGTGCAAACCACAGAATTTACATTACTGCTTATATTCTATGGTGCAAACCACAGAATTTACATTACTGCTTATATTCTATGGTGCAAACGCGATGATTTATTTATGAATACACAAGTGCTTTTTTTTCTGGCGGAACGCACCGGAAAGGCGTTCTGGCACCTTTTTTTCCGTAGACTTTAGTTTAATGCACTACTTTCAGTGTTATTTCTCTATGACACGACGGCGTTCCAGCACCTTTTTTTCCGTAGACTTTTGTTTACTGCACTACTTTCAGTGTTATTTCTCTATGACACGACGGAGTTCCAGTACCTTTTTTTTTAGAAAAAAAAAAAAATAGCACTGTGTATACATGTATCAGACCACAACATGATAAAAGGCCATTTTTGAAGTTACGTCAACTGAATTTAAAATCTTGAGGTAACTTCGGATGCAGGGGCGCGGCCGCCGAGTGGGGTAGGCATTCTAGGCAACCCCAACACTTGTCTGGGGCCCCTAGTCTTTGAGCTCCCGTAGGTTTCCGTCATCTGATATGAAATAACCGGGCAGTTGATGGAGATGGGGCCAGGATTTTCATTTTTTTCGTTGTTGTTGCAGGTGGGCAGCCAGTGTCGGAGACTTCGGGGGTCTTGAGTGGCACTTCATGGATCGGCTATTATAGAAGCTAGGAAGTTCACCTGTAGGGCCTAATATTTGGTGGATCTGCTATTATAGAAACTAGGAAGTTCACCTGTAGGGCCTAATATTTGGACAAAATGGCACAACAACCTTCTGTAATCGACAGCCCCTTTACTTCCATCTTAATAAGCTCCTGTTCGGAAGCATCAAGCGCTAATTAGCCTCCCCCCCTCCTAAAGATCAGATGCTATTTTTTTACTAAATCAAAGAAATGGCTAAAACTAAATTAAAATGTACCTAACGCTGAGTCCAACACAAACACTGTTAGCCTGCATCAGCAGAGTTAAAATTTCAAGGATCTTTCCCTGAATGAGAACCTCTGTAACAAGAGTACGAGATGTAAACCAGAGGTGTGCGGATCTTGAAATTTAGCGTCCGCGTCCGTCCGCGGATTTCTATCAATGATCCGCGTCCGCAGAATCTTACAACATTGGTCCGCAGTCAGTCCGCGCGTCCGCATTGCTGAAATTTAGTTGTTTAAATGACTTGAATTTTTTTTATGGTAACGCTAAAGAAGATCCGCGTCAGTCCGCGAGTCCGCAACTTAACCATACGAAGCGTCCGCTGTCAGTCCGCGGATTCGGAAAAGTCTGTGGATCTGCGTCCGCAAGCGGACGCGTCCGCTGTCCGCTCATCTCTGATGTAAACACAAGAGTATAGTGTACGAATAGACGAGGGCAGAGCAGGAACACAATTTGTGCCAAAAGTTAAAACGACTCGTGCTAGATGAACCGCCTCAATTTTAACCAAACTAAAAAAAAAACAAAAAAAAAATATCTAAGACGTTGTTTATCTGTAGTCCATGCTTGGTAAATAACATACAGCACGGGATTTTTAGAGCATTTTCGAAAAAAAATGCTCTATTGTCCCCGTTTTGTCTGTTTGTCCGTCTGTCCGTCATCACCCTAGATCTCAACAACCATAAGTCCTAGACCCATGATGTATATATCATTTTGTAGGTCTTGGCCTGCCAAGAAATGACTTTTTTCCATTTCGCGATCTGACCTCTCAGGGCCGTAAAAGGGGCCTTAGTACCGTTTTTTACTATATAAGCTATATTAATAAAGGAGCGCTATATCTCAGCAACTATAAGTCTTAGACCCATGATGTATATATCATTTTGTAGGTCTTGGCCTGCCATGTGTACATCAAAAGTTCATTTCGCGATAGGACCTCTGAGGGCCGGGCTTCAGGGCTCATAAGGGGCTTATATATTATATATACACCTTGTACGTTCAATAGCCCGTTCATTTGGTGCGAAATACTGCAGCACGTAGTTTCACCAAGATTTATTAAGAAACTCATCAAATGAAATAGTAAGCTTGTGTTCTGAGTTTAATTGAAAGTATCAGAGCTATGCAACAATTGACGGAGTTTTCGGACGATTAAATGACTATAATTTCGAATGTTTTCAATTATGAGTCCTATTTCAGTAACCACAAACCACTTGTAGTTAGATTTAAGAGAAATAATTTTTTTTCAAATATAAAGAAACGTCTTTATAATATTTTTTTTACAGATATATGCATTACACAATTGAATTTATAAACATTTCCAAAATTTACAAATATTTACTGAAACCTAACGAACGTACTGATACATAACATGAAAATGCGCTAACACGTCCTGTGTCCAGAATGGAACAGGCTTAATTGCTTGTTTTTTTATAAGTGCATTATCTCATTGTCTTATTGAATGAAGCAAGAAATTAACGAAAAATTCGTTGCAACTGTACCCTTCGATAACATTAAATATTTTCTACCAGGGGCGGTCACTCAATATGTGTAAAAGGGCCGCAATCCATTTTTTAATATATATATATATATATATAGTGAACGAAAATACTTAAGAGACCCGCACCGTAGTAGTTAATTAAGTTTTAGTGAGCAAAATGATTTTAAATAACGATATATATATATATAAATATATATATATATATATATATATATATATATATATAGGTTTATAGGTCGTTTATTGAAAGTCGCATATATATAGTATATACACCTATAGAGGCAATGCGCCCTCCCTTCATGGATCTCATTCGTAACTACCTATAGATAAACTAATTTGTTACTACATCCATTCTTTATCTATAGGCTAATTAACTGCTTTTTAAACTAAATACTGTTTGGCTGCTTTTTAAACTAAAGGCTATTGGGCTATTTTTTCAACTGTAGGCTATTGTGCTGAATTTCTTTTGTCAACTAAATGCTATTGGGCTGTTTTTTAAATTAAAGGCTATTGGGCTGGGTTTTTATTTAATTAAAGGCTATTGAGCTGTTTTTTTAAATTAAAGGCTATTGGGCTGTTGTTTTTTTTTAAGTAAAAGCTGTTTTGATGGACTTCATGGAATGATATCTTTCTGTGTGACATCCAGCACATTTTGAAACATCAAATCAGCCAATTTAATTAATTCCATAGATTTGTTATCATTGCTGTTACAGTTAAGTGGCTCGGCACAAACTTCCAACTCCTTACAGGAAACGAAAGCCATCAACTAATCATGTTCTATTAAAAGCTCTAGAGCTGTTATTAGTTTATTTTAAGTAACAAAAACTTCAGATTGGTGTGGCACGCGTCTGGCGAAGTGTTACTTTATAAAGACAATTATGTCGCTAAGCTGTGTTTGTAGTCAGGAATATATGTATAAATTGTATATCTATATATCAAAATAAAACTTTGTGTTACGTGAACCGGAAGTTAGTGTCATAATATTTTTGTTGTCTAAGAATGCATTTATAGCCGTGATGGTAAACTGGGCTGTTAATTGTGTTGCTATTGTTGTGTACGTGTTGATATTGTTGTGTATGTGTGTTGATATTGTTGTGCTGTTTAGTCGAATAGAAATTGCTGTATTATGTAAACTCTGCTTGGCTATGATAACTGAATGAAGTAACTGAGTATAGTATCACATAATGATAGAGGTTATAAGATACTCTGGCATATGTACTTTTCATGGCCTGCGTGAGATAGACTCAACCTTGGCATGTAAACGTGACATCAGCGAGGCTGATATATAAAAATATATAGGTGGGGGGGGGGGGAATAAAAAGCATTGTATGACGTGTACACGGTGTTGTTTTATTATTATATTTACACTTCTTTAAAGTTCGACTTCACATTCTATACCATAGTAACAAACTTATATCAATACAGCAATGTTTACATAACTGTTGTTTATCACTGGTTCTGTGCTCGATTTAAGAAAAAAAACCAGTGCCGGGGATGACACAAAATGTCTGCAGAGCCGGGGATAAACCTATATGATTTCATCCCCGGCAGGGATATATTAGCTAAAGCAGAGCCGGGGATGACAGTTCTCAGTGCCGGGGATATCCCCGGCATCCCCGGCGGTAAATCGAGCCCTGTACTGGTTTGAATGTGTGTGTGTGTGTGTGTTATAGTTTCTGGATTGGTGAAGATTCTGACCGAACGGTTTACATGTATTATATACATACCAGGAAGTAAGGTAGATGAGTGCATTTGGGGAAGGGGTGGGGTGGGGGTCATTGCGATACTCAGTTGTTTCTTTTTTTTTGCGCACGTGTGGGAGTAGGTGTGTGATGATCCGTGTATTTGTGTGAGCATGTGTCAGTGGTGTGTGTGTGTGAATGTGTGTGAGCGGGTGCGCGTACATTTTTGCGCGCGTGCATGCGTGTGTGTGTGTGAATATGGGTGTGTAAGTGTATGTGTGGTTAAATATGTGAGTAAGTGTGTGAATTTGGTAGCGTGCTTGTGAATATGTGCATGGATATGGTAGAAGGTGAGATAATGTAGGAATATTGGATACATGAAGGACCGTTGAAACGAGCCTTGTGAAGGGCCCCTTCATTTTTCAAATATTTTCTAACTGGTTTTGCTGTGATGAAGCTGGACCTTTTGCAAGTGGGGGGGGGGATGGGTTCCTTTGTCAGATGCTGTCAGGGATCCTAGATTTTTTTCTCCGCGACCCTGTATGTGGGTACACGAGCATTTGGGTGTGCACGTCTTTCTTTGACATCTGTAACTGTTATAGAACAGTTGTTTACGTTTTAAACATAAAGTACATAGTCACATGGAGCAGGTCAGTAAGTTCAAGTTTGATAAATTGTACACCGTTAACTGCATAGGAAATATGTAGACTGCATAGGAAATATGTAGACTGCATGAGGAAGTGGTACATATGTAAACTGCATTAGGAAATAGTACATATGTAAACTGCATTAGGAAGTAGCACATATGTAAACTGCATTAGGAAATAGTACATATGTAAACTGCATTAGGAAATAGTACATATGTGACGATCTTTTGTATTTTTATTTTGCCTGCCCCAGTTCAAGTCATTAAGGACCTGACAGAAAAAATTACTTATAAATGGACGCAGGATGCAGAACAATGCGCGTGCATGTGTCTGTAAGCGTGTGTGCGCATATGTGTGCGTTTCTTTGTGTGTTTGTGCGCTTTTGTGTATGTGCTAGCTTTCATTGCTAAGTGTGTTTGTGTGCACGTGATGTGCTAACGTTCATTGCTAAGTGTGCTTGTGTGCACGTGATGTGCTAACTTTCGGTATTAAGTGTGTTTGTGTGTTTGTGTGAGTGTATGTATTTGTGTGAGTGTATGTGTTTGTGTGTTTATGTGAGTATATGTATTTGTGTGTTTATGTGAGTGTATATGTTTGTGTGTTTATGTGAGTGTTTGTGTGAGTGTATGTGTTTGTGTGTTTATGTGAGTGTATGTGTTTGTGTGTTTATGTGAGTGTATGTGTTTGTGTGTTTATGTGAGTATATGTGTGAGTGTATGTGTTTGTGTATTTATGTGAGTGTATGTGTGAGTGTATGTGTGAGTGTGTTTATGTGAGTATATGTATTTGTGTGTTTATGTGAGTGTATATGTTTGTGTGTTTATGTGAGTATATGTAGTTGTGTGTTTATGTGAGTGTTTGTGTGAGTGTATGTGTTTGTGTGTTTATGTGAGTGTATGTGTTTTGTGTGTTTATGTGAGTGTATGTGCGAGTGTATGTGTTTGTGTGTTTATGTGAGTGTATGTGTGAGTGTATGTGTTTGTGTGTTTATGTGGGTGTATGTGTGAGTGTATGTGTTTGTGTGTTTGTGTGAGTGTATGTGTTTGTGTGTTTATGTGAGTGTATGTGTTTGCGTGTGTTTATGTGAGTGTATGTGTTTGTGTGTGTTTGTGTGAGTGTATGTGTGGCAATGTACGTGCATGTGTCTGTATATACTTAGGTATGCATGTGTGTTTGTGTGTGTGTGTATGTGTGTGTGTCTGTGTATTTGCGTATGAGTGAGTGTGCTAAACTGGTTCTGTGTAAATTGCGAGGTCATCATGCCCTTCAAATAAGATATAGCTTCCTATTTATGCATAGACTGTGGTTGAGCCTCAATTTATATAAGTTGGACAATTATGAAACCTTTGGCCCTCTAAATCTGACCTATAGGATGTACGTATTTTATAATACACAGTAAAACATCTATTCCATACTTGTACCAACGCACATCCATAACTGATTACACTCACTCCCAACACGTCAGACCCGCCCCTCCCCCACTGCCCAACCATTCCACCCCCCAATACTTTATATTTGTTTCAACAATACACTCATGCGTCATGTCCTAACATTAATAACAAAACCTCTTTGATTATGTAGCTGTCGTTGTGTCCATTAATTAGTTTCACTTGTGTCATTATTATGTCAAGATGGTAAGCCACCGTATCCGAAAAACTGTCTTCTCCCCCAAACCCCCCCCCTTCCTCCACACACACACACACCCCGTCAATCTATGGCCGAGTTTAATCCACATCTAAGACTCGCGATGACGTAATCTATGTCAGACTGCACCTCTCTACCTGTGGCTCATCTCTTTACCCAGCTCCATACCCCCCCCGTCTAAATGCAGGCATCGTGGTGGAAGAATTACACCCCCCCTCTCTCTCTCTCTCCTTTTCCCCCTCGCGCCTGACCTTGCAAGGCCGAAGAGGAAGGGAGCAATAAGGTTACGCGGTGTAAGGGTGCAGACTGATGCAAAACGTTGCGTGTTTTTCGCTGGAGAAACCTGCCCTTCCCTAGACAGTGTGCTGTGTAGTAAGTAGTGGAAGGCTAGCACTTTGATGTACCTGGATTACCTTTTGTTCAGTGACAGGTGGTCATGTGGTGTTTTAGTTTGTTTTTGTTTTGTCTCTTTTTTTTTATTAATTGTTATTTTAAAATGTAGGATTGAAAATAAAATATACTTCAACAAAAGACTAAAGTTAACAACAACAATGTTTTCAAGTTTATATATTTAAGACAGTTTTATTGGCAAGAAACACTGACTTTGCATGAATGTGTGTGCAAGCCAGGGGAGAATGAGAGTGGGAGGGGTCGGAGAGAGGGGGTGGGGTCGCAGCAGATTCATCAGTTGCCCCTTGACTACACACGACATACCACACCGGACTGCACGTGGACTGTGCGCTGTCCGTTGAGGCGGTACAAACGGTTTATTGTTTGTTTTGTTTTTTTATATAGGACTTGAACTCGTGGCATGCACATTTACAGCTGGTCCGGTTCACAACCTTGAGCTACCGCAGGCATCCATCCTGGTTTTGGGAGTGGGGAAGGTGGTGTGTGAGTGCGTGCGTGCGTGTCTGTGTGAGCGTGCGTATGTTTATTGTGTGCGTGTGTGTATTTTGTATTCTCTTGTCTCAAGATTTCTTCTGCAGGAGTTCTTCAATGGGGGGAATGGAAATTTGGGGGGGGGGGGCGTGTCCTGGTATACTTAATCTTTAAAAAAAAACAACATCCGGGTATCAGAGATGTGAATTAAAAAAAAAAATCCTGGCATTGCGAATAACAATGAAACTATTACTAACACCGTTATATAAAATTAGAGCCACAGTTGCGATAGGTCTGTGACACGTGATATCTGCAGTGACACATATGTGGTGCAGACGTTTTGTACCTCAAGGTGTCGCTGTCAGGTTGAAACACGCGCACACTCACTAGCACGAGTTGGTAAAAAAAAAGATTTACGCAGTATTTGTTGTTTGGCTGTTTGTCGTTTGGCTGTTTGTCGTTTGGCTGTTTGTCGTTTGGCTGTTTGTTGTTTGGCTGTTTGTCGTTTGGCTGTTTGTCGTTTGGCTGTTTGTCGTTTGGCTGTTTGTCGTTTGGCTATTTCGTTGGGTTTTTATTTTTGGGCAGACACTTTAATAAGTAGCCCTAATATATGCACTCACATTAACTGAATGCATTCATACAAACGTAAGTTTGGTTGCTGTCACAAACAGTAAACGTTCTGCATGACGCATGAGTAAACATTGTGGTCTCACCGTCTCAGGTATGTAACAGGTATGTGACCCCAAAACAAAAATGTTTCTGATGCTATCTCAAACATAATCAAACTCGATTGGGGAACGTGGAGGGGGAGGGGTTAACATGATACATATTTGTGGATAATATAAAGATTCTTTAAAGCAATGGGATGAAGGGTGGGGGGCGGGCTGGTGCAATATTCGTTTTAACAATTTAAATTTCATTTCGCGGGGGACCAGAGACCGAGTTACGTTGTCGGAGGCCCCGGATTCAGAAAAATATATTGGGCCCCCTAAAGAAAGATATCTATTTAAAAGGCTATATATTGAAGCTTTGTGGGGCCCTCCTGGCAATTCGGATACATGGGCGTGCCCGGTGCGTCCGTGGTTAAATCGGCACCTGTATGTGGCCGAGCACAGCGGTAAAATATACATCTTGTGGGTAATTAAAAAAAAAAGATTCAGTACAACTTATTCACGTTTAGAAGTTTTACCGACAGCACAAAGAAAAAAAACCAACATAAGTCAAACACAGATCTTTAAACACAGACCTCTAAACACAGACCTTCAGACACTGTTGCCATGTGTAACTTTGAACCATGCTGAAAAATAAGTCACCTAGATTCTCTTGCCAGCGACCTCGTTGTACAGCACTGGTGGTGGCCGAAGGTCATGTTTTTGTATGTAGGTAAACTGTTACACAGATCACCCAGTTTAACCTCCCTCCCCACGCCTATCTCACCCTCCCCACCCCCCCCCCTTTATTTTTTACAACATCACCGCTATAACAGTACCAGTGGTCATCTCATCTACTGACCTCATCGACTTTTGACCCTATCTGAGTCCAAATAAAGACAGGCCAATTATGTTATGTTTAAATCATCAAATCGATCAAATGAGGACATTGAGTTCAGGGAGATGGGTAAAGACATTATTCGGTCACCATATTTATTGTGACACAAATATAAGAATGTTAGCGTGAACTAATAATAAACTGCAATAATGATGGGGTATATCACATGAAAAAAACCAACAAATAAAAACACATATTTATGCATGATAGAAGAGTGTAAACATGTATATACACAACACTATGGTCCAAACATATATTTGTCTATACAAGATACTATGGTGTAAACCTATACTTATACAAGATACTATGGTGTAAACCTATACTTACTTATATACTATAGTGTAAACCTATTTTTATACAAAATACTATGGTGTAAACCTATACTTACTTATATACTATAGTGTAAACCTATTTTTATACAAGATACTATGGTGTAAACCTATACTTACTTATATACTATAGTGTAAACCTATTTTTATACAAGATACTATGGTGTAAACCTATACTTACTTATATACTATAGTGTAAACCCATTCTTATACAAGATACTATAGTTTACGCCTACAATTAAACAAGACAGTGATACTGTATGTATTGAGTTTGATAAAAATGTCGGTAAAGTTATTAAATGAACATTTGAACATCACTGTTGTTACACAGAACGACACAGTTTTCTTCATTGAAAATGAAACTGAGTATGTAGGTCACATAGATTTTAAGCTTTACCGTTTCTAATTATAGAAATATCCCGACCAGTTTGAAGTGCCTAGCTGTCCAAGAATGTTTTTTTTTTTTGTTAGTCTTTAAGTTTTAAATTTAATACATTTAACTATCTCCTCCCCAGTACTGCTACCCCAGTATACCCCGACCTACATATCCTGTTGGTAGGTAGAGTACAACCTTGACTGACCGCGTCTGACGTAATCCAACTCTACGTCGTTTATTTCTGACTCCATGTAAACAATACCACGTGATTGGGACGCTATTTTTCCAGGATGTTACACAGAAATAACCAGGAACAGAACGGATAATTCCGATTATTTGCGGAATTCCAAAGATTTAAATATCACGTGCATATTAACACATCAGCATCCCCAGTTTTTATTTCTTGAGTTTTTCCCGCCACAAAAAGATGTGATGAGTGGGATGTAATGTATATTTGTCTTACTTCTGGAGGTTGTCAATTATTGTGTGTCACTCTGTTTATTGTTGTTTTGTTTTGTCTTCCATGTCACGTGGCGTTGACCTAAATTTTGAAATGTTGGCTGACTTTTTGTAAACTAATTTAATTGACTACAACACAGACACACACTGACGGACGGCGGGAGATGCAGGCAGACAGACTGAGAGATATAAAGAGACAGACAGTCAAACAGACAGTCGTATATATATATATATATATATATATATATATATATATATATATAAAGAGAGAGAGAGGGAGAGAGGGAGGGAGAGAGAGAGGGAGGGAGAGAGGGAGAGAGGGGTATTCGTATGCATAGACAGATAGATAGATACAAGCTTGAACTTTGAAGTTTATTGTGATGTAAGCAAATAACGCTCCCAACATTCCCTTGACCACCTGTTAGACCCCCCCCCGACCCCTGTGATTCTATCGTGTTCATCTCATGGTGTGCGCATTAACTCAACCACTGCACCTCCCACACCTCCATGCCTTCTGTGACACGTCACTGTGGTCTGTTATTGTGGTGTCACTGTCATGTGACCTGCGACCGATGTTGTGACGAATATTATTGGTATTTATTATTATTACTACCTAATCTGTCAGCTAATAAAATGTCCTTGACATAGTTGTGAGTGACAGACGCACCAATAACCGCCCCCCCCCACCGGTCCCACTCCTCCTTCCCCCCACCCGGGGTACCACCGCGCGAGTTGATCGTACGTCGCTATTCATCACCCCCCTCCCCTCTCGCCATCCCTCCAGTTTATTTGTCCGTCCAGGAGACAAGCAAACAAAATGCCATGCATTCGTAATTAAGTTTGAATAACAACAATAAATAAATTGAAAGAGCGAAGAATCGAACGCTCTCGAATGACTAAATCGTGTGTGTGTGTGTGTAATATTATTGTTGTGTTGCATGGCTTACATAATTATATAACGCGTTTATTTGTTAAAGTACTTCTACCAAGTTCTACGATTGTTTTTGTATCATATGTACACCCAGCACGTTCTGCCCCAATTTTACTGCGTCATGCTCCGGGGAATCCCCGTTCTTTTCATTATTTTTTTTTATTCCACAAGGAGGCTAACCCTGCGATCTAATGAGGGTCAAGGTTAAGTGTTCTTTCAGTTCGCTCTTATATATATATATATATATATATATATATATATATATATTCCGCCACCCCCACACAATCAGACTACGTATGTATTATGTGGGTAATTACTGTAGTCCTCGCGTGCACCAGACGTTAAAGCTTTTAATTAAGTAAAATTATTTCTTGTTGTCAGATGGAGTAACACCCAGTTTAGGAAATGTGCATGTAAAAAAAAAACAACAACATAAGACGACACATCGATATATATATTCACTTGTCACATTTTCCAGGAAGTGGAAAGTTCGTTGAATTTATCAGTATGCCGGCAGAACAACTGGTGGTGGAGAAAGGGATGGGGGGGTGGGGGGTGGAGTGGTAGAACAATTGATGTTGAATTGTCCAGATCCTGGTCGTGTTAGTTTTACAACATAATCGAAACTGTCTGGACAAACGACAGCTTGTCAATGTTTGGATTTTAGACAGAAGATGAATGTTTTTTTATGTTTACGTTTAGTTTCGTTTGAAAACGAATTCAAAATAATTAAGCCCGCCCATCGTTCTGTTGTTGTTGTTTTGATTTAATGGAATCTTTTAACATGGACGTACTTGGGTGACAGGCTAACTAAGTAAGTGTTGTCTGAGCCCTTTCCCCTCCCCGCTGCCAAAGGGGCCCCCGGGGATTATTTTTTTAATTAAATATGGTGCTATGGGGGTCCCGAATGTACTTTTTTACAAAGGGTCCATATGAAAGTCTCTACCTCGGCCCCCCCCCCCCATGAGACACCTGGTTCGATCTCCATAGAAGACTAAGAAAATTTTTCAGTTCTTGGCTCAAGTTCCCGATATATCCCCCCGTGGTGCCTCCATGGCCATTGCGCTATCGGCTATGGTGGGGGATGAAAGAAGGGCACCATAAAAACCGTCTCATTGGTGGTTCATAGGATCTAAGAGATTTCATCTCTTCCTTACAGGGACTTTCACACACACATACCTCGGGGCCTCAAAGTCTTAAATAAAGCTCTGGAAAATGATATCGTGAGTACTTACTGACATACATCAGTTGGTCTGTACAGTGTACATGTATTATGGTAGAGACATCAGCTGGTCTGTACAGTGTGCATGTATTATGGTACAGGCATCAGCTGGTCTGTACCGTGTACAATAGTGTACATGTATTATGGTACAGACATCAGCTGGTCTACGTTTAGTGGGTGTTCAGAAGTCACTGGAATTTTTAAAGAGGAGCTGGGAGGAGGAGAGTGTGGAAGAGGGAGAGCTCTCGTTAGCCTGACCTGTTAGCGTGTGACGTCAATATGCTTCAGAGAGTGAGAGGTGGGGGGGGGTGAGAAAGATGCTGTGTTAAGTGTGCCGTGAGTACCTAGTTGACGTGGGAAGGTAGGGCGTAGCTCGCTGTTATCTAGTTACAACGTGCAGGCTGTTGTGGACGAAATATCTAGTAGAATGGAGAAATTACGCTCGTGAGTATATTGAAGTACGTGCAGGCTGTTGTAAGGAAATATCTAGTAGAATGGAGAAATTACGCTCGTGAGTATGTTGAAGTACGCGTTATCAAAGGCAGACAATAATACAAATAATAACATTTCATATGATGATCGTATATCTGGAGTCTCTATTGAACCTTGACCACCATTGCCGATGTCGCGTTGGCACTACGGGACCCATGCGTAAACGGAGCCCGAGAGATTTGAACCCACTCCGCTCACGATCTGATCTCAGCCTCAACGCCCTACCGACTCACCTCTACATCCTACATCAGACAATTTAAAGAATCTATTTATAGCTAATGAATAGTTCCTATCTGTACAGATGTATCATTACTCATTTTTCAAGGTTGACTGTCCAAGGTAAAGTGGACAACAGCAAAAATATTGTCTAGCGAAAAAAACAAAGGATGACGAAAAAACACAAACAATAATACAACTTTCCGTCACTTTTAGTGTTATTGTTGTTTTAAGTGACCAATGAAACGAAAGTTGAGAAAGTTTGTTTCTTTTTGTATTTTAAACTGCTTGTAAACAATAAAACTATTGGATGAAAACTCTCGACGGGCTAATTCCGTCCGTAGCTATTTATACATGAAACAAAACGATGTTACTAAAAATAGATGAAGACATGAAGACATGAATGATATATTTTTGTAAGTCGTGTAACAAATGTACCTGCCGGTAGTTTTCTCTCTCCCCCCTTACCATCCCGAAGGTGTTATCGGCGGGGATGTTCTGTGAGTGGGATGGGGGGGTAGAGGACGAGAGAGAAGCAAATGAACGACGTCTCTGACAAACCAAAACACCCAGTTACGACTATGATTCATAAACCGGATCGCGGGTACCAATAGCGGGATTCAAGTCTCCATGATTGTTAAGTTCAAGCAACGCTGCTGTTAATCTTTTGGTCCCATGTAATGGATATTTAGTTGACCGGGGGGAGGGGGTTTGCGCCCCCGGGGTGGGGTTGGGGGGGTAAGGGGGTGATGTTTTTATTAACGTCTGGAATTCGCACGAAAATTTAAATAACAACAAAAAAATACAAAATCCACGTACAAAGTTTACTTTGAGAGTTTGTGTGCGTGTGTGTATGTGTGTGTGATCGCTTGTGTCTGTCACGTGTTTAGCTGTCCATGTTTCTATGTTCACGTAGATGTGCATGTTTACTTATTAGCGTGAGTCCTTGCTTTTTTTTAAATATGTGTCATCTGTGTATGTCTATGTGTCATCTGTGTATGTCTATGTCATCTGTGTATGTCTATGTGTCATCTGTGTATCCATGTGTCATCTGTGTATGTCTATGTGCCATCTGTGTATGTCTATGTGCCATCTGTGTATGTCTATGTGCCATCTGTGTATGTCTATGTGTCATCTGTGTATGTCTATGTGCCATCTGTGTATGTCTATGTGTCATCTGTGTATGTCTATGTGTCATCTGTGTATGTCTATGTGTCATCTGTGTATGTCTATGTGTCCATGTTTATGATGTTTTTTGTATATTTGAAATAGTCTTTGTGCATGCGTTGTTGTTAAGTTGTTTGTTAGTGTGTGTGTGTGTGTGTGTGTGATTGTGCATGTATGTGTGTGTGTATATGGTTGTGTGTGTGCGATTGTGACAGTGAGAGTAAGACAGAAGTTTGTTGAGCCGCCCAGTAAAGTACACTCGTCTGGCCAGCAGTACTCATATAAAAACTAGGTCACAACAATTCATTCATATGTTATTGACCCTTGGATGGTACAGATTGGTGAGATACACGAATAGCCCTTCATCGGGAGGGTGGGGGGAAGAATGGATAGAGACTTTAGCTGATTTTATTGGAGGGAGGGGTAGGTGGAAATTCTTTGGGAGGGGGGGGAGTCCTGAAAACATCAACACTGATAGGAGTACAAACAGTGTAATCTCTGTGACGTCGACTTGTTTGCATATCCATGAGAATGGATCTGGATACATCTATATAGTCCCATAGGATAAAGGATTACTGTTTCTGACCTTGAAATCAATAAATGGTATCAATATTTAGCAATAATCGCAACATTCTTCAAAACAAACATCATTTTTATAACCTTATCATATTAACGACCATATGTAGAACAGCACAACAACAACAACAACAATACAGGAGCTTAAGATGATAGCCTTCAGTAATGACAGTATAGTAACCATTCATTTCACTAATCTATTCATTCACACGCTTACCTCCATCATTCACACACTTACCTCCATCATTCATTCCTTCCTCCATCATTCACAGACTTACCTCCATCATTCACAGACTTACCTCCATCATTCACACACTTACCTCCATCATTCACACACTTACCTCCATCATTCACACACTTACCTCCATCATTCACAGACTTACCTCCATCATTCACAGACTTACCTCCATCCTTCACACACTTACCTCCATCATTCACACACTTACCTCCATCATTCACACACTTACCTCCATCATTCACAGACTTACCTCCATCATTCACAGACTTACCTCCATCATTCACACACTTACCTCCATCATTCACACACCTACCTCCATCATTTATTCCTTCCTCACTCATATACTTACCCCCCCCCCCACACACACTCCTAAACTCACTATTTTCTTCATTAACTCACACACCCACTCATACATCTCATCACACAAGAATATTAATTCCCTATGACCTGCCTGGTGAACTGCGGTACACATGTTTCATGCGCTACACCCAACAACCTGTTCCTCTTAACCTCCGTAACTCACATAAACATAATCACAGGAATGAAAAACAAGAAACAAACAACAAGAAGTCATCTCAGACACTGGGGGGTCTACGTCCCCCCCCCTCCACACATCAAAGAGAAGTAATCTTTCCTCATTAAGTCGTCCCCCTTAAACCTCCCCCCCCCCCGCCCACCATTTCATCAAAATAACAAAAAACATTTAAAGTAGAACTATTATTTTATTTCCCCTTAATTTAAAAGAGTTTAAAAAAAAAAATAAACAACATCAGCTGTACTTTAATGTCATCTTTCAATGTTCACAGTTTTCTTTCTGTATTGTCTGTCCTTCATGAAAATAAACACACACACACACACAAACAAACACACACACACACATACCAATAAATGAAACAAAGTTTAGTTCAGACTGTTGTCTGTTGATGTTTGTTGTTTGTTTATTAAATTCAAGGCTTTATGCGTGACAACCGATATTTTCGCTGGTGCAAGCAGAAACAACTGTTGCATGGCTTCATTTACACCTCTCTCTCTCTCTCTCTCTCTCTCTCTCTCTCTCTCTCTCTCTCTCTCTACATAGCCTGCCACTCCCCACCTCAACACCTTACCACGACCCTACTACCTACGCCCCGATGAACACAGGTCGTGTTGTCGTGTCCTTGATCATTCCGTCCCTGGTGCGCTGGTACCGAAGTGAGTTTATTGTGTGATCCGCAAGTACTGCCTGACAAAACATGCGCACTATGACTGTGTGTACGTCAGCATAGAACGGTGCGATGTTTTCTCTTGTTTATTAAAAAAAAAAGTTTACATTGCAGGTGGCGGCACAGCAGAAGAAACAAAACAGAAAAAAAAAAACATTTTAATTATAATTTTTTTTAAAAATTCGCATAATAACAAAACACGCGACAAAAAGTCAAGTCATACTCGGCATCTGTTTGAAAATATTGAACTGTTCGGACAGCGAACAAATCGGACAACGAACACTTTCAGGAAAGATTTTTGCGTTCGGACAACGAACAATATTCGGATAACGAACAAAAACTAATTCTAACGAAAACGTCTCGGCTCTCGAAACACCCGACATCAGTCCTCAATTTGTCCTCATTCATACTACATAGCAGTGAGGCAGCACCATACGACGGGTAGGGTAGTGTGCGACGACACATCGTCAATAGTGTACCATACATGTGTAGTTGGTTTCTGTCCTTGTGGTTTTCGTATGTGTTTCTCTAAACTTCTTATAAACGTCTTATAAAAAAAACCTGAAAATTTGAAAATATTATGGGACCTGAAAAGAGTGGAGTGTCAAGAACTAGCAATGGTACACCGCCAAAAACCAAGCAAGAGATTAAAAACTAAAAGTAGAGTGGACAAATAACGGCTAGATGTTACCAGGCGGTACGGCTTGAACAGGATACCACTGTAGGCACAATCCTAGCTAAAAAAGATATCATCAAGAAGACTCAGGCCGCTAAATGAGTAACGAAAATTACATCTGAGAAGCAAAAAAAAGTGTCATCCATGATAAAATTGAGAGTTTGCTTTTAGTTTGGATAAATGAACGGAAGGTGAAAAGAGATGTAACCAGAATGGCCATCATTCAAGAGAAGGCTGGAGAAATTTTTGAGAAATTGAAAGAACAAACTCCAGGCTCGTCCTCCGAAAATCTAGAATTCAAGGCTTCCACTGGCTGGTTTACAAAATTTAAAAGGAGATCTGGCATTAAACATGCTGATGTAAGTAGGGTTGCTGATCTCCACAACTGCATTGCTATCAATCATTTCCTGAAAGTCCTGAAGGAGGGAAAACAATCGACATTGGACATGTTCTTTAACGCCCAAAGAAAGGAAAAGAACTGATTAATAAGCAAGACTTTTGTATGTATCATATTTGTAATAAATAAACTTACTAAGAAATTATTCTTGTACATGACAATTTTTTTTTAATTTAATTTTTAGGATCTCCAGAACGAATTAATTGAATTTCCATTAACATATATGGTAAATCGATGATCGGTTAACGAACGATTCGGATAGCGAACATAATTGTGGAACGGATTAAGTTCGTTAACCAAATACCCACTGTACTTTCAATGTTGAATGAAATGTAAACGTTTTCAATTGTCCCGATGGATATTAAACTAAACAACACAGTTTTTTTTAATTCAGATTAGCTCTCCTAAAAGTCCATCTGACTCCTGGTCAGAAGGTCAAGGCCGGGAGGAAGGGGGTGAGATTGATGTTAGCGGTAGATTATGAGCAGATTCTTGTGTCCTGTTTTTCTACAAAATGCGTCCAACTCTCGATTAGTGATCGCACACCTCAGGTTTTATTTACTTTTTATTACCAATTGCTTTATCCAAGTGGGGGGTTTCAGAATATAAAATACGACATGTTGGCAGAAAGTGTCGATACATATGATCAACAGGATCTGGAAGTTACAGGACCACAAAACAATTTGTCCAACAAACTTTCGTATTTTCCAGCCTGAACGTATTGTGTTCATGGTTACATTACTTAATTACCTAATCTACATGTATTGTTCGATATCTTTTGACTTTTAAAACTGTATATAGGCCTTACATGTAGCATTGTTAAATCAAAAACCAAAGCGTCAAATTTCTGGGTCCAAATTGAGGTTAGTGTATAGGGTGTAGAGCGAAAGATGTAAATTACCCAATAGATTGTTAAAAGAAAATAAATTAACAGGTATCAGGCCCGCCGCAAGGGGCAGATTACCAACACTGTTCTAGGGCCCCCCCCCAAGCCTTGGGCCGGGGGGGGGGCTTTCAAATGTTCCATGTAAGTTGTGCGATCGTGCGAGTACACACACGACATAGAGTTATAGACGACATACAGTTATAGACGACATAGAGTTATAGACGACATACAGTTATAGACGACATAGAGTTATAGACGACATACAGTTATAGACGACATAGAGTTATAGACGACATAGAGTTATAGACGACATAGTTATAGACGACATAGAGTTATAGACGACATACAGTTATAGACGACATAGAGTTATAGACGACATAGAGGTTATAACTAACATAGAGTTATAGACGACATAGAGTTATAGACGACATAGAGTTATAGACGACATAGTTATAGACGACATAGAGCTATAGACGACATAGAGTTATAGACGACATAGAGTTATAGACGACATAGAGTTATAGACGACATACAGTTATAGACGACATAGAGTTATAGACGACATAGAGTTATAACTAACATAGAGTTATAGACGACATAGAGTTATAGACGACATAGAGTTATAGACGACATAGTTATAGACGACATAGAGTTATAGACGACATAGAGTTATAGACGACATAGAGTTATAGACGACATAGAGTTATAGACGACATAGAGTTATAACTAACATAGAGTTATAGACGACATAGAGTTATAGACGACATAGAGTTATAGACGACATAGAGTTATAGACGACATAGACTTATAACCAACATAGAGTTTTAGGCAACATAGAGTTATAGACGATATAGTGTTATAACCAACATAGAGTTTAGACGACATAGAGTTATAGACGACATAGAGCTATAGACGACTCACAGTTATAGACGACATAGAGTTATAGACGACATACAGTTATAGACGAGATACAGTTATAGACGCGATACAGTTATAGACGAGATACAGTTATAGACGAGATACAGTTATAGACGAGATACAGTTATAGACGATATAGAGTTATAGACGACACACAGTTATAGACGACATAGAATTATAGACGACATACATTTATAACAAAGTGAGTAACTGATATAACAGCTGGGTACAAAAAGAATATTGTTTGGCTGATTGAGGTCAGTGATAGCCAGATTCCTTTTTTTTTTTTGTAAACGGGGGGAGGGGGTGTTTGGGGGAGAGGGTAGAAGAGGGTTATCTGTGGAGTCCGAGTAAGAATGCGATGTTTATCCCTCAGATCATATAAGCTACTACACACATATGGAAACTATTTTGTCATCAAATTTTTTTAAAAGGGTGGATTGATTAGGGGGTGGGGGGAGGGGGGTCAGTTATGAAATTGATCAGTTTATGATCGGCATTACAGTCACCGGCCCACTAGGCGAACTGAACTTTGGCACTCCAACAAGTACGTTAATATACAACACAATCTCACAAAGAATTTGTCTGATTTCACCCCCTAAACATGTAGCAGATATTTGGCAGATATGTTGTTACCTTTACAAAATGTTTCCACAAGTGAAATATACAAACAAGAAATAATAATGAAAGGGAAGTTTAAACTGTACATAGTTTTGTTAATGAATGCGTCATGCACAGGAGTGGTTCCCCCAAACCCCCGGACCACGGGCCGGCACCGGTCCGTGGATCAAACGATACCGAACCGCCCAAGAAAAATTAAATTTCCTTTTTTTATTTAATGTGGTGAATTTTTATCGGAATAATGCGACTTTTCGTGGACGAGGGGGTTAACCGGGAGCTGATCGGTTGTGGGCAGCATGGCATTGTAAATCAAACAATCTGAAATATAAATTATATCGCCCCCCACCCTTTCCCCCAGCGAGCCAAGGTGAAATTATCAAATGTTGACTGGTCCGTGGTGAGACAAAGGTTTGGGACCACTAAGTACACGGTAGATTGCTTGGGTGAGGTTGAAATCTCCAAACTAAATTGTTAGGATAGGACATTTTTTTTTGTGTCTGAACAAATGTGACGTGTGTGTCATTTGTGTACTGACGTCAACGACAGAAGAGGACTGGCAGACAATATTGATAGATTACACCAGGCTTGAAGCGCTTAAGGTCATGCACGCGCGCACGCACACACGCACACACACACACACTCCACAATGAAAGCAGTGTGTGATTCAGATTTTGGTTATGTTGATAATATTTCCGCTAAATCTTGTTCTGTCCAAAGCTGCAGCATTTTTGAAAACAATTTTGTATTATTTTTCGGAGAGGCTTTTCCAGACAGAAATTTATTATTTTGATGTATTCCTGAGCAAGAGCCCATTTGTAAGTAATATTTATATAATTTGTGCTACATTTATTCCCCTGATGAGAGCACTTGTCGTTATATTATAAATTCGTGTCACATTTTATACTGACGAAACCACTTGCCGTTATGTTATATAATTCGTGTCATTTATACCCTGACTAGAGGTTTTTATCGTAATTAACTGGTGTTTCCCCCCCGGCCTAACTTGCCCCCTTTATCCAATGCTTCAGGCTAAGTCGTTCTGTACCATATTCTAATAGTATAAAGTAGGCTTATAGTATTTATGTTATTCTTCATTATTGTCTAGAGAAGGGTGGCCAAACGTTTTGAGTCGCGGCCCACACTGGGATTCATAAATTTGACCTGCGGGCCAGTGTCAGTGTTGACATGAGTTCAGATGTCTTAAAATTGGACCTGACACTGGTGACGGGCCGTAGTTTGCCCAAAGCTGGTTTACAGCATTCATATCTTATTTGAGTATATGATATGTTTGGTATTTGATATGTTGGGTATATGATATGTTTGAGTATTATATGATATGTTTGAATATATGATATGTTTGAGTATATGATATGTTTGAATATATGATATGTTTGAATATATAATATGTTTAAGTATAAATATGCAAAGCATGTTACCACTCCACTCCGCACATAGTTGTGGGTTAAACACACACTTTTACAAGAGACATTCTTTGGATTTCAGGGCCCCTAGGCACTAGTTTGGTGGCCTCATCGTCATTAGGAAGGAGAAGGTGGAACTGCATACACAAGTGAGGCTCTGTTTGCTCACACACACGGACACCCACTAACACACGCACACCCACCAACACAAGCACACACACTAAACACACACACCCACTAACACACACCCCCTAACACACACGCACTAACACACACCCACCCCCTAACACACGCACACCCACTAACACACACACCCACTCACACACACACACCCCACTAACACACCCTTACCCACTAACACACACACCTCTGCATTAACTCACACACACCCACTAACACACACACACACTTATTAACTCACCTTCACCCACTAACACACACACTCATTTCTATTACTCACACACCCACTAACACACTTACACCCTAGCATACACACACCTAACATACGCACTAGGGTGATAACTATTTTTCATTTTTTAAGTAACAAAACTGAAACCTCTTACATTCGAGGAACAATTGTATGTAGATATTGGTAGCAACATTAATTTTTTTTAAAATTGAAAAAAGTTCCCCCTTTTAATTTTAGTTTTCTCATATCGCGCAGTTTGACGCTCGTTTTTGATTTCACACTGAATTATTATATATGACTTTTCTATAGACTGCTTTTAAGCACATTTCGGTCGTCTGTTTCATTTGTTTATAAACAAGGCATTTACTATACTCATCTTCCCTCATCTTCAAAGCAGAAGGGGTATCCAGAATTTCTATCTGTTGAAAAGCTAATCAAATCTCACGGATGCAAACAAACCGTCAAATTCTTGCCCTTTGCTTTTCTGTTCAATAGCCAGAAACGGCGACTGGATCGAATCAAATTATGATTACTGATAAGAATTGCTCTGAAGGAAAATTCTAGACTTTCCCTATTATCAATACACTAATCAGAATGAAACTCCAATGGTCTAATTGATTTATGCAATAAGAAACAAAAAGGAAACCGTAGATAACACCTTCTCAGTTGATTTGATGTCACCAACGTTAATGGAGAATGGAAAAGCACGGGGATAAGGGCTCTACCGAAGGCAAATTGAAAGCAATTGGAGGAAAAGATTGGTTATTCAATGGTCAAACAAGCCCTTTAGAATCATTCCACCCAAGAAAACGAATCCATTATCAAAGCACCCAATCTCAAGCCAGCTTTTCTCAAATCTTGTTAACCTACAAAAACACATACAACTGTCTCACAACCTGCACAAACACATACAACTGTCTCAAAACCTACACAAGCACACACAACTGTCTCAAAACCTGGAAAACAAACCCAACTGTCTCTCAAGCCACCTGGCTTACACACGACTGTCTCAAAACTACACAAAAACATACAACTGTCTCAAAATCTTCAGGATTCTGAAACCTCTGCTTCTTCACCCAGTCGCCAACTATTTCTTAAACGTCATCTTCTGAATGCAAGCCGAAATACCAAAGAGCAAGCACTAGAACGGCAGGGTTTACTAGTACTGAAAAACATTTCCACACATAAAGCTGGGGTCATGATGTGCCGGTTCCAAGTCAGGCGGGTGTCTGGAAATGAGTAATCTCTGAAGGACGGAAAATGAAAACTAAAATTGTTCAAAAACTTCAAGCAAAGATCCCTATTGTTATCCAGTTTTAAGGTAAAGGTGCAAGGAAAGAGAATCAGAAGTAGGTTTGCTGAAAAAGGTGACAACCGAAATCAAACTCGGTATTCTCAAATGTGAGAGTGGTTCTGCCGCAGCCATTCCTGTGAACTACATCAGCTAATAGATGAATATGATGCTTGAAGATGTTAGCACAGGCGAGAACCCACATGGCCTCGCATCAACTGGAATAAATTACCAAATTTACACCAAGGCAAGATGGAACTCATGCAATATTTACTGTTAAAGCATTATTTCTGATACCAGAGTGGCGCAGTATTCTCACTTCTGCCTGCAACTTCATCTGCTACAGAATAGACAAAATGTGGTTCGATTCGCAACACTACAATGAAGCGTCCTTCAATGAACTGTTTACCTCACTCATCAAGATAAAATGCAAGAAGGCAATTAAGTGTTTAAAGACCAATGAATTGATCGAGAAGTCATTAATTGACATTTCCAGAATCTAACCAAATTGCTGGTGTGCTGTGAAACTGATGGCGGAGACTTCTATGCGAAATCGAGAAAAATTGAATTTTTTAGATCTGAAGTTCATAGGACGAAATATGTTTTGAACATTTCTTGTACATTCTGTACATATTACTAACTGTTCTATATCTTATTTACTAACAAAGTTCATTAGTTATTATTAATACTCTTTTGAATTTAGATAAAAAAAAATGTCCCTTTTTTGAAAAAAAAAATATTTTCACTTTTTTCTTCCGAAAATGGGAGGTGGGAGGGAACTTTTTTCAAAAAAATTTAAAATGCAATTGATATTCTTAAATTACACATAAAAAAGTTCCTCCAGCGTTGATATTCTTAAATTACACATAAAAGTTCCTCAATTGATATTCTTAAATTACATAAACGTTCCTCAATTGATATTCTTAAATTACACATAAACGTTCCTCAATTGATATTCTTAAATTACATAAAAGTTCCTCAATTGATATTCTTAAATTACATAAACGTTCCTCAATTGATATTCTTAAATTACCACCATAAACGTTCCTCGAATTGATATTCTTAAATTACACATGACGTTCCTCAATTGATATTCTTAAATTACTGTAAAGTTCCTCAATTGATATTCTTAAATTACATAAACGTTCCTCAATTGATATTCTTAAATTACACGCAAACGTTCCTCAATTGATATTACTTCAAATTACACATAAACGTTCCTCCAATTGATATTCTTAAATTACACATAAACGTTCCTCAGTGATATTCTTAAATTACACATAAACGTTCCTCAATTGATATTCTTAAATTACATAAACGTTCCTCAATTGATATTCTTAAATTACATAAACGTTCCTCAATTGATATTCTTAAATTACATAAACATTTCCTCGATTGCAAGTGGTTTCATAAATTTTTTTTGTTATCTCACTAACACACCCATAAACACACACACACTAACATACGCACACCCACTAACACACACACACACACCCACTAACACCCACACCCACACACACCTACTAACACGCAAACCCACTAACACCCACACCCCTACTAACACACGCACACCCATTAACACCCACACACCCATACACGCACCCACTAACACACACACACACACACTTACACACATACCCACTAACACACACATACCCACTAACACACACACCCACTAACACACGCACACCCACTAACACACACACACACCCACTAACACACTCACCCATTAACACACACACAACCACTAACACACACACCCACTAACACACACACACGCACACCCACTAACACACACACCCCTACTAACACACGCACACCCATCAACACCCACACACCCACTACTTGCCACACCCACACTAACACACACACACACACTTACACACATACTTAACACACACATACCCACTAACACACACACCCACTAACACACGCACACCCACTAACACACGCACACACCCACTAACACACTCACCCATTAACACACACACAACCACTAACACACACCCACTAACACACACACACACACGCACTAACACACACACACACACTAACACACAGACCCACTAACACACATACAACCACTAACACACACACACGCACACCCACTAACACACACTCACGCACACGCAGTAACACACCCACACCCACTAACACACACGCACACACACACACTGTGACACACTATCACACACACACACCCACTAACACACAAACACACACACTAACACACACTAACACACACACTAACACACACACTAACACACACTAACACACTAACACGCACACATACACACATGCACACACACTAACACACACACAGACACGCATACAGTAATGAAACTCAGTAACAATCAGAGTCTTGTTGTTCAGGAAACATCTTTCAACTTCCAACATTTGACTTCAGTCCGAATTTATCCAAACCTTTACCTGCACTCATGACAGTCACACTAACTCATTAACTACTTAAAGTCATGTGATCATGTTTTTTCCAGGATGTGGCAAAAGTGTGGGGAAATCAGGTTTGAATAAATCTTCCCTCTGTATCCTCCACCCCAGCGATACAACGTCCAACAACCAACAAGATAACGAGACAAACGCTGAGTATCTTAATATTTTCTTTTCTTTTTTTTTTTTTTAAAAAATACATTACAGAGAAACGTAGTTTTCCCGAAACATTCCCTCCTTTCATTGGCTGAAAACCCAAATTGGTTGATTAGTCTGTGCAATGTAGAATATATTTTACTTTATTGGTTGTTTTTAATTCCTGTTAATTTGGGGAGATTTCTCTTTGCTTTATTATCTGAATTCGGCACACACACACACAAACACACACACACACACACACAAATGATTGATAAGAGCCCAAAGTAAAATGTAAAGAGGAAGCTAAATGTTAATTTAATGGACCAACATGATAGGCGTACGTAGAAAAAGCCATATACAGCTGTCCACGGTAATTTAACTTGCAAAAGAAAAGAAGAACGATAAAAGGCCTGGTGGTCGGGGGGGCAGGCCCACCGACAGAAATTTCGGGGCCCACAAAGTAAGACCATGGTACCATAGAATTACATTTAGACTTAAAGTAAGGCCATGGTACCAGTAATTACATTTAGACTTACAAAGTAAGGCCATGGTACCAGGAATTACATTTAGAATTACAAAGATTATGGTACCAGGAATTACATTTAGACTTACAAAGATTATGGTAACAGGAATTACATTTAGACTTACAAAGTAAGGCCATGGTACCAGGAATTACATTTAGAACACAAAGTAAGACCATGGTACCAGGAATTATATTTAGAATTACAAAGATTACGGTACCAGGAATTACATTTAGACTTACAAAGTAAGACCATGGTACCAGGAATTACATTTAGACTTACAAAGTAAGGCCGTGGTACCAGGAATTATATTTAGACTTACAAAGTAAGACTATGGTGCCAGGAATTACATTTAGACTTACAAAGTAAGATCATGCTACCAATAATTACATTTTTACTTACAAAGTAAGATCATGGTACCAGGAATTACATTTAAACACAAAGTAAGACCATGGTACCAGGAATTACATTTAGACTTACAAAGTAAGGCCATGGTACCAGGAATTACATTAGACTTACAAAGTAAGGTCATGGTACCAGGAATTACATTTAGACTTACAAAGTAAGACCATGGTACCAGGAATTACATTTAAACTTAAAAAGTAAGACCATGGTACCAGGAATTACATTTAGACTTACAAAGTAAGACCATGGTACCAGGAATTACATTTAGACTTACAAAGTAAGATCTTGGTACCAGGAATTACATTTGAACTTACAAAGTAAGGCCATGGTATCATGAAATACATTTAGACTTACAAAAGTAAGGCCATGGTACAAGGAATTACATTTAGAAGTACAAACTAAGATCATGGTACCAGGAATTACATTTAGAATTACAAAGAATATGGTACCAGGAATCACATTTAGACTTACAAAGTAAGACCATGGTACCAGAGAATTACATTTAAACTTAAAAGTAAGGCCATGGTACCAGTAATTACATTTAGACTTACAAAGTAAGGCCATGGTAGGAATTACATTTAGAATTACAAAGATATGGTATTAGGAATTACATTTAGACTTACAAAGATTATGGTAACAGGAATTACATTTAGACTTACAAAGTAAGATCATGGTACCAGGAATTACATTTAGACTTACAAAGTAAGACCATGGTACCAGGAATTATATTTAGAATTACAAAGATTACGGTACCAGGAATTACATTTAGACTTACAAAGTAAGACCATGGTACCAGGAATTACATTTAGACTTACAAAGTAAGGCCATGGTACCAGGAATTATATTTAGACTTACAAAGTAAGATCATGGTACCAGGAATTACATTTAGACTTACAAAGTAAGATCATGCTACCAATAATTACATTTTTACTTACAAAGTAAGATCATGGTACCAGGAATTACATTTAAACTTACAAAGTAAGACAATGGTACCAGGAATTACATTTAGACTTACAAAGTAAGACTATGGTACCAGGAATTACATTTAGACTTACAAAATTTAAGCTCAAGAAAGATCGAGTGGTTCTCAAATATGTTTTAAAAACGTCGCCTTAGTTTTATAGGAATCATCATGTATATGTATAGATATTTTGAAACTAAATAGCTTTTGGCGATGATTACAGAGACCAGAGAGAAACTTAGGTAAGTGTTTCATCCTTACATTCTTCATACTAAATACATAATCGTCTAACATGGTATACCGGTAGACCCACCGACCGTGTGTATAACTTCTGCGACTAAAAATAGTATGGGGGATTCTGAAATTTTTGTCTCAACTCAATAACTACTGTTTAAGTTAATTCACTTGCTCGGCTAAAAATAGTTTATGACGTCATGTCGGCTGCGCATGTGGCACTAAAAATGAAAAAAATAATTTTCGCATCCGTTCTAAATACAATGGATCCCTTCCGCTATCTAAAAATTGTCTGGGGAATTCTAAAATTTTTGTCTCAACTCAATGCTGCGCATGTTGCAGAAATATTTGAAAAAAAATATTTTTTACTGACAGTGCAATAGCTGATGACATAACCTGGGATACATAAAGTACTGTAATAAGGACTTACGAAAGGAATATACCTATGGCTGTATATTCAACCCCGAAATAGTTCCTCTTAATTAGACTTTTTTGTGTTTCAAGTCACTGAGATGTTTATCTCTTATATCCTAAAAGACTTTTTTGTAGTGCTCTTCGTTCATTCTAATCATATTCGTAAACGCACTGGCCGTCTAGGCACTACGGGAGACATAGGTAAAGAACTTGACACACTTGTGAGTTGAGGCTGCAGCCCACAGCTAGTAGATTTGTCTACAGCATGCACAGTCAGCAGACTACCAAAAAGCGCCACCTGGCCACCATGCCTTCAAACATTTTTTTTAGCGATTCATCAATAAATGAAATTGAACGATATTTTAGTTGAAGAATAGTTTTGTCATGTTTTACATTTACTTATGTCGACTATAAGTCTACTTATAGAGTGAAAAAAATGATTGCAAGGCTTATATGTGACGTCGAATTTACCAAAATACTATGCACTTTACAGACAAACGAAGTAAAAAAAATATTAAATGAATATCTTTTTTAATAATTTTTATTTTCTAAATATGTGAACGAAATGTTTAATCAAGTGTAGGTTATGAACATTTTACACTGTAACTTTACTTTTTATAGCAGTTTTTTTGTATGTTTGTTTGTTTGTTGTTGTCTTTGTTTTTAGTTGAATTTGTAGTTGTTTTTTTTTAAAAAGTCACATTTTATTGTATGCCGTCTGTTGGGCTTTAGTCCTTGCGTCAGCCTAAACCGTACACAGCTAGAATGAAATTTTGTTTGGTTGTCTATCCTGGTGTTATATCTAGATATCCATGGTGTGTGTGTGTGTGTGTGCGTGTGTGTGTGTGTATGCTTGTGTGCGTGTGTGTGTGGGTGTATATGCTTGTGTGTGTGAGTGAGAGAGAGAGTCCCTGCTCTCATAGAATTGAAATATAGAAAGATGTGAGTTTTTTTTGTTGTACAAGGTGTCACATTGCCCATTAATTGTATCAACAATTGAACTCTACACAAATATGGTAGCCATAATACACATTCTGCGTGGCTGGTTATTTAAAAAAAAAGTTAGTAAAACTAACAAGAGCTCTGATATTTGTATAACCGCCTGTGACATACGGGATAACAGCCATGTGATAGAGTCATCTGATATACTTCATAACCCAACGGTCTAGTCAGTGCCGTAGCGAGCTTAACTCGCGCCCGAGGCACAATACCTTTTTTAATACCTTTTTAGCGCCCCCTTCCCCCTTATTCGAAAACCATATAATATTATATGTAAAATATACTATTAGGCGCCCCTTAGTTAGTAGCGCCCGGGGCATGACGCCCCCTCGCCAACCCCTCGCTACGCCTTTTGGTCTAGTAACAAGTCTAGTTAAAGATAAAAATTACTTTTTCCCAATGAAAACGAGTATTGATTGCACTCGTACATATTTAAATACATTAGCCCAAATTCAACATTTATAAATATGTACAAAAAAAAATGATAAACGAATGTTGATAAAAGAAGAGCCAGTCCAGGGCATAATAGAAGATCATGCTGGGTACATTTAAAACAGGATAGAAAGTGTAATATTAGATATTGTACACGTTTTCTAACAGTGGTTACTTAACTAATTTGGGATCATAAGATAATGAATACATGTATCTCAAACTTGCTGCGTCCTCCCACGGACTGCAACATACTTCAGGGCTTCGCAGGTGGCTTGGTAGGTGTCTGTCATACAACACTATGTCTCACATGGAGGCATTTCAAGACACTTGCCATCTTTATCCCTAAATTTGCAATTTCTGTTTGCAGCTAAAATAAATTCATGTCGACGACCCCCTCGGGAAAGCCTCGGTCACAGCTATCACGTTATGAAAATTATTCAATTTTTGTATCACATGAAAGAGACACACAGAGACGAACGAGTTTAAATCTTTGTTTCGTCCGCTCAACACAAGAGAAAAAAACCGAAATGCTACTCACTGGCTTCCCCCCCCCCCGCCCCCTCACCTCATCTCTTTCCTCCTCCTCCCGCTGTCACATTCTTACTCACGTGTTGATAGGCACGCGGACAAAACAGAGTGGTCACGCGGACATTGTTGGCTGTATACATCCTGTTGATGGGGGTCACTTATACATCTCTCTGCTGGATGGAAGCGGTGGCTGATTTCTGTTAGACACGTCACGTTGGCGGCTTCACTGACCATCATCACGTAAATATCATGGTTTGGTCACACAGACTAATGTCACACAGACTAATGTCACACAGACTTATGTCACACAGACTAATGTCACACAGAATTACGTCACACAGACTAATGCCAGGCTTACGTCACACAGACTAATGTCACACAGACTTACGTCACACAGACTAATGTCACACATACTTATGTCACACAGACTTACGTCACCCAGACTAATGTCACACAGACTAATGTCACACAGACTTACGTCACACAGACTAATGTCACACAGACTTACGTCACACAGACTAATGTCACACAGACTTACGTCACACAGACTAATGTCACACAGACTTACGTCACACAGACTAATGTCACACAGACTTACGTCACACAGACTTACGTCACACAGACTAATGTCACACAGACTTACGTCACACAGACTAATGTCACACAGACTTACGTCACACAGACTAATGCCAGGCTTACGGAGTAAAACTTATGATTTACTGTCACACTTTTGTAATTATTTATTGTATTGTTGTGAATTCTTTTTCTTTCTTTAAAAATGTGAAACGTGAAAAAAAAAGTATGTTTTGTGTGATTTCATTGTCACATTGATACATTTTGTGTCTGGCATTGTTTAAGAAAGGCGTCGTTGCATTGGTTGTTTTGATTACACTGGACATTAAAAGTTCTGCAATGCTGTTAAATTGATATGTCTGCAACACGTTTACAATTAAGACATGAAACTCTTGTAAATTACTGTGTCAGAAACAGATAAACATTAAAATTCTGCAACACACGTATATTGATATATCATCAACACACATACATTAAAATTTTGCAACACGCAAGCTTATGTGTGAGCAATGCACATACATTAAAGTTTTGCAACACGCGTACATTGGTTTCTTAGAAACACATACAATGCAGCAGCCGTTCACCGATCATTGACAAGTGAGACACACACACACACACACACACACACACACACACACTTATATATCAAAGCTCCTTAACACACTTGCTCTGAAACTAGCAACGTTTCAGAATTTTATCTGCACACACATACATTTTCGTTTTTTTTTGCAACACAGGTACATTAATTAAATATGTGGTGTGCAAGATACATACAAACAAAGGGAAATAAATTGTGTCAGTTACTTTAACATCAATTAATTCCCAACGCGAGATATTAATCAATGATTTTGGCAACACATGCACACACACACACACACACAACCACACACACACACACACGCCATACTGACACGACAGCAGCACACGTCACACTAATGTGTCGGCCAACACACGTCACGTTTAAAGGACAATAGCTGGCCATCACGTTTTACTCACCCAACACAAACGGACGTGAACTAATCCCAACTCCCCCTCCCCCTCCCTCTCCCTGCTGCTATAAATTGCACCGCAGGTGAACACTTGTGACAGCCAGAATGACGTAAGTAGGTTTTCCGTGTTACTTAATGAGCTGGTCAACTGCGGAAGCATCTCGTGTGACTCACTTCATCACCACGACTCCGGTATTTATCCAGACCTCGACAATAACGTTGTCTGTATGTCTCTCTCTCGACAATATATGTATGTTTGTATTGGAAACGCTGATTCTCGCATTCTCTCATCTTAAAATGAGGTTTAAAATAGGAGATCCCTAATTAATGTTCTGTTTTGTTTTAACAGATTGAATGTTTGCTATAAATGGATGTGGAATACACGAAACGGTTGTAGGGTTGGTGAGGTCAGGTCATTTTAACAAAGACTAACATGCACAGAGTGTGTATGTGTGTGTGTGGGGGGGTCTAAACTCAAGAGCTGGGTGACGTTTGCAAAGTTGTGCAGCCTGAAGGTTCGAACTTCAAACCCCAGCGATGCTTCGTTATATCCTCGACCACCTTGGTACGTGCAACCTATTCTATATGATACGGGGGAAGTATTTTACAGTTATCTGTACTGTGTAATCCCCATCCCCCAACCTTATTCCCACCGACAGTGCCGCCGAGAGGGGGGGCAGGGAGCAAATGCCCAGGGGCCTGGCGAGATTTAGGGCGAGTTTTAGGGGCCCGGACTGAGCTGGCCAATCAACTATTGAAAAAATTATTATCAGCACCGTGACAGCCCTTCCCAGGGGCCCCGAAATTTCTGTCGGTGGGCCTGCCCCCCCGACCACCAGGCCTTTTATCGTTCTTCTTTTCTTTTGCAAGTTAAATTGGCTTGCTTTTTGTGTGCCTATCATGTTGTCCATTAAAAACTTATCAATCATTTGTGTGTGTGTGTGTGTGTTTTGTGTGTGTGCCGAATTCAATAAAGCAAAGAGAAATCTCCCAAATTAACAGGAATTAAAAACAACCAATAAAGTAAAATATATCCTACATTGCACAGACTAATCAACCAATTTGGGTTTTCAGCCAATAAAAGGAGGGAATTGTTTCGGGAAAATCCGTTTCTCTGTAATGTATTTTTAAAAAAAAAAAGAAAATATTAAGATAGTCTCAGCGTTTGTCTCGTTATCTTGTTGGTTGTTGGACGTTGTATCGCTGGGGTGGAGGATACAGAGGGAAGATTTATTCAAATCTGATTTCCCCACACTTTAGCCACATCCTGGAAAATACATGATCACATGACTTTAAGTAGTTAATGAGTTAGTGTGACTGTCATGAGTGCAGGTAAAAGTTTGGATAAATTCGGACTGAAGTCAAATGTTGGAAGTTGAAAGACGTTTCCTGAACAACAAGTCTGTGATTGTTACTGAGTTTCATTACTGTATGCGTGTGTGTGTGTGTGTGTGTGTGTTTGTGTGTGTGCGTGTGTGTGTGTGCGTGTTAGTGTGTCAGTGTGTGTGTTAGTGTGTGTTAGTGTGTGTGTTTGTGTGTTAGTGGGTGTGTGTGTGATAGTGTGTGTGCGTGTGTGATAGTGTGTCACAGTGTGTGTGTGTGCGTGTGTGTTAGTGGGTGTGGGTGTGTTACTGCGTGTGCGTGAGTGTGTGTTAGTGGGTGTGCGTGTGTGTGTGTTAGTGGTTGTATGTGTGTTAGTGGGTCTGTGTGTTAGTGTGTGTGTGTGTGTTAGTGCGTGTGTGTGTGTGTGTTAGTGGGTGTGTGTTAGTGGTTGTGTGTGTGTTAATGGGTGAGTGTGTTAGTGGGTGTGTGAGTGTGTTAGTGGGTATGTGTGTTAGTGGGGGTGGGTGTGTTAGTGGGTGTGTGTGTGTGTTAGTGGGTGTGTGCGTGTGTTAGTGGGTATGTGTGTAAGTGTGTGTGTGTGTGTTAGTGGGTGTGCGTGTGTTAGTGGGTGTGTGGGTGTTGGTGGGTGTGCGTGTGTTAGTAGGGGTGTGTGTGTTAGTGGGTGTGCGTGTGTGTGTGTTAGTGGGTGTGTGTGTTAGTGGTTGTGTGTGTGTTAATGGGTGAGTGTGTTAGTGGGTGTGTGTGTGTGTTAGTGGGTGTGCGTGTGTTAGTGGGTGTGTGTGTTAGTGGGTATGTGTGTGTTAGTGGGTATGTGTGTAAGTGTGTGTGTGTGTGTGTGTTAGTGGGTGTGCGTGTGTTAGTGGGTGTGTGGGTGTTAATGGGTGTGCGTGTGTTAGTAGGGGTGTGGGTGTTAGTGGGTTGCGTGTGTTAGTAGGTGTGTGGGTGTGGGTGTTAGTGGGTGTGTGTGTGTGTGTTAGTGGGTGTGCGTATGTTAGTGTGTGTGTGTTAATGGGTGTGCGTTAGGGTGATAACAAAAAAAATTTATGAAACCACTTGCAATCGAGGAACGTTTATGTGTAATTTAAGAATATCAATTGAGGAACGTTTATGTGTAATTTAAGAATATCAATTGAGGAACGTTTATGTGTAATTTAAGAATATCAATTGAGGAACGTTTATGTGTAATTTAAGAATATCAATTGAGGAACGTTTATGTGTAATTTAAGAATATCAATTGAGGAACGTTTATGTGTAATTTAAGAATATCAATTGAGGAACGTTTATGTGTAATTTAAGAATATCAATTGAGGAACGTTTATGTGTAATTTAAGAATATCAATTGAGGAACTTTTATGTGTAATTTAAGAATATCAATTGAGGAACGTTTATGTGTAATTTAAGAATATCAATTGAGGAACTGTTTATGTGTAATTTAAGAATATCAATTGAGGAACGTTTATGTGTAATTTAAGAATATCAATTGAGGAACTTTTATGTGTAATTTAAGAATATCAATTGAGGAACGTTTATGTGTAATTTAAGAATATCAATTGAGGAACGTTTATGTGTAATTTAAGAATATCAATTGAGGAACTTTTATGTGTAATTTAAGAATATCAATTGAGGAACTTTTATGTGTAATTTAAGAATATCAACTGCATTTTAAATTTTTTTGAAAAAAGTTCCCCCACCTCCCCATTTTTCGGAAGAAAAAAGTGAAAAAATATTTTTTTTTTCAAAAAAAGGACATTTTTTTTTATCTAAATTCAAAAGAGTATTAATAATAACTAATGAACTTTTATTAGCAAATAAGATATAGAACAGTTAGTAATATGTACAGAATGTACAAGAAATGTTCAAAACATATTTCGTCCTATGAACTTCAGATTCAAAAATTCAATTTTTCTCGATTTCGCATGAAGTTCCGCCATCAGTTTCACAGCACGTTCAGCAATTTGGTTAGATCTGGGAATGTCAATTAATGACTTCTCGACTGACCAATGGGTCTTTAAACACTTAATTGCCTTCTTGCATTTTATCTTGATGAGTGAGGTAAACAGTTCATTGAAGGACGCTTCATTGTAGTGTTGCGAATCGAACCAAGCATTTGCCCATTCGTAGCAGATGAAGTTGCAGGCAGAAGCGAGAATACTGCGCCACTCTGGTATCAGAAATAATGCTATAACAGTAAATATTGCATGTGAGTTCCATCTTGCCTGGTGTAAATTTGGTAATTTATTCCAGCTGATGCGAGGCCAACGTGGGTTCTCGCCTGTGCTAACATCTTCTCAAGCATCATATTCATCTATTAGCTGATGTAGTTCATTGTGAATGGCCGCGGCAGAACCACTCTCACATTTGAGAATACCGAGTTTGATTTCGGTTGTCACCTTTTTCAGCAAACCTACTTGATTCTCTTCCCCTTGCACTCTTTTACCATCAAACTGGATACAATAGGGATCTTTGCTTTGAAGTTTTTGAACAATTTTAGTTTTCATTTTCCGTCCTTCAGAGATTACTCATTTCCAGACACCCGCCTGACTTGGAACCGGCACATCATGACCCTGTGCTTTATGTGTGGAAATGTTTTTCAGTACTAGTAAACCCGCCGTTCTAGTGCTTGCTCTTTGGTATTTCGGTTTGCATTCAGAAGATGACGTTTAAGAAATAGTTGGCGACTCGGGTGAAGAAGCAGAGGTTTCAGAATCCGAAGATTTTGAGACAGTTGTATGTTTTTGTGTAGGTTTTGAGACAGTCGTGTGTGTTTGTGTAGTTTATGAGACAGTTGTGTTTGTTTGTGTAGGTTTTGAGACAGTTGTGTGTGTTTGTGTAGGTTTTGAGACAGTTGTATGTGTTTGTGCAGGTTGTGAGACAGTTGTATGTGTTTTTGTAGGTTGTGATTGAGAAAAGCTGGCTTGAGATTGAGTTTTTGATAGTCGGATTCGTTTTCTTGGGTGGAATGATTCCAAAGGGGCTTGTTTGACCATTGAATAACCAATCTTTCCTCCACTGTTAACTTGCCTCTGGTAGAGCTCTTTATCCTCTGTGCTTTTCCATTCTCCATTAACGTTGGTGACATCAAATAACTGAGAAGGTGTTATCAGATGGTTTCTTTTTGTTTTTGTCATATAAATCAATTAGACCATTGAGTTTCATTCTGATTAGTGTGCTGGATAATAGTGGAAAGTCTAGAATTTCCCTTCAGAGCAATTCTATATCAGTAATCATAATTTTGATTCGATCCAGTCGCCGTTTCTGGCTATTGAACAGAAAAGTGAAGTTTCCAAGAATTTGACGGTTTGTCGGCATCCATGTGAGATTGATTAGCTTTTCAACAGATAGAATTCTTGGATACCTCTTCTGTTTAGAAGATGAGGGAAGATGAGTATAGTAAATGCCTTGTTTATAAACAAATGGAAACAGACGACTGAAATGTGCTTAAAAGCAGTCTAGAAAGTCATATATAATAATTCAGTGTGAAATCAAAAACGAGCGTCAAACTGCGCGATATGAGAAAACAAAAATTAAAAGGTGGGGGAACTTTTTTCAATTTTAAAAAAAATTAATGTTGCTACTGTCATCTACATACAATTGTTCCTCGAATGTAAGAGGTTTCAGTTTCGTTACAAAAAAAATGAAAATAGTTATCACCCTAGTGTGCGTATGTTAGTGGGTGTGTGTATGTTAGTGGGTGTATGTGTGTTAGTGGGTGTGTGAGTGTTAGTGGGGTGTGTGTGTGTGTTAGTGGGTGTGCGTGAGTTAGTGCGTGTGTGTGTGTGTTAGTGGGTGTGTGTGAGTTAATGCGTGTGTGTGTGTGTTAGTGGGTGTGCGTGTGTTAGTGGGTGTGTGTGTGTTAGTGCGTGTGTGTGTTAGTGGGTGTGCGTGTGTTAGTGGGTGTGTGTGTGTTAGTGCGTGTGTGTTAGTGGGTGTGTGTTAGTGGGTGTGTGTGTTAGTGTGTGTGCTTGTGTTGGTGGGTGTGCGTGTGTTAGTGGGTGTCCGTGTGTGTGTGTGAGTAAACAGAGCCTTACTTAGGTATGTAGCCCACCTTCTCCTTCCTAAATGACGATGAGGCCACCAACCAGTGCCTAGGGGCCCCGAAAACTAAAGAATGTCTCTTGTAAAAGTGTGTGTTTAACTCAATAACTATGTGCGTGAGTGGGAGGGTGTAACATGTTGCATATTATATACTTAAACATATTATATATTCAAACATATCATATATTCAAACATATCATATACTCAAACATATCATATATTCAAACATATCATATACTCAAACATATCATATACTCAAACATATCAAATACTCAAACATATCATATACTCAAATAAGATATGAATGCTGTAAACCAGCCTTGGGCAAACTACGGCTCGTCACTATGTCAGGTCCACCTTTAAAATATCTGAACTCATGTCAACACTCGACACTGGCCCGCAGGTCAAATTTATGAACCCCAGTGTGGGCCGCGACTCAAAACGTTTGCCCACCTCTTCTCTAGACAATAATGAAGAATAACATAAATACTATGTTTCCATTTTATACTATTAGAATATGTAGTACAGAACGACTTAGCCTGAAGCATTGGATAAAGGGCAGCAAGTTGTAATGGGGGGAAAAACACCAGTTGGGTTACGACAAAAACCTTCTAGTCAGGGTATAAAATGTGACACGAATTATATAACATAACGGCAAGTGGCTCTCGTCAGGGTATAAAATGTGACACGAATTTTATAATATAACGACAAGTGGCTCTCATCAGGGAATAAAATGTGACACAAATTATATAACATTACGGCAAATGGCTCTTGTTCAGGAATACATCAAAATAATAAATTTCGTCTGGAAAAGCCTATCCGAAAAAATAATACAAAATTGTTTTCAAAAATGCTGCAGCTTTGGACAGAATCAAGATTTAGCGGAAATATTATCAACATAACCAAAATCTGAATCACACACTGCTTTCATTGTGTGTGTGTGTGTGTGTGTGCGTGTGTGCGTGCGCGCGTGCATATCTTAAGTGTCAAGCCTGGTGTAATCTATCAATATCGTCTGCCAGTCCAATCTTCTGTCATTGACGTCAGTACACAAATTACACATACGTCACATTTGTTCAGACACAAAAAAAAAATGTCCTATCCTAACAATTTAGTTTGGAGATTTCAACTTCACCCAAGCAATCTACCGTGCATTTAGTGGTCCCAAACCTTTGTCTCACCACGGACCAGTCAACATTTGATAATTTCACCTTGGCTCGCTGGGGGAAAGGGTGGGGGGCGTATATAATTTATATTTCAGATTGTTTGATTTACAATGCCATGCTGCTCACAACCGATCAGCTCCCGGTTAACCTCTCGTCCACGAAAAGTCGCATTATTCCGATAAAAATTCACCACATTAAATAAAAAAGGAAATTTAATTTTTCTTGGGCGGCCCGGTACCGTTTGATCCACGGACCGGTGCCGGCCCGCGGTCCGGGGGTTTGGGGGAACCACTCCTGTGCATGACGCATTCATTAACAAAACTATGTACAGTTTAAACTTCCCTTTCATTATTATTTCTTGTTTGTATATTTCACTTGTGGAAACATTTTGTAAAGGTAACAACATATCTGCCAAATATCTGCTACATGTTTAGGGGGTGAAATCAGACAAATTCTTTGTGAGATTGTGTTGTATATTAACGTACTTGTTGGAGTGCCAAAGTTCAGTTCGCCTAGTGGGCCGGTGACTGTAATGCCGATCATAAACTGATCAATTTCATAACTGACATCCTCCCCCCCCCCTCAATCAATCCACCCTTTAAAAAAAAGTTTGATGACAAAATAGTTTCAACATGTTTAGTAGTTTACATGATCTGAGGGATAAACATCGCATTCTTACTCGGACTTCACAGATAACCTCTTCTACCCTCTCCCCAAACACCCCCCTCCCCCCGTTTACAAAAAAAAAAAAGGAATCTGGCTATCACTGACCTCAATCAGCCAAACAATATTCATTTGTACCCAGTTGTTTTATCAGTTACTCACTTTGTTATAACTGTATGTCGTCTATAACTCTATGTCGTCTATAACTGTGTGTCGTCTAAAACTGTAACTCGTCTATAACTGTAACTCGTCTATAACTGTGTGTCGTCTATAACTGTAACTCGTCTATAACTGTATCTCGTCTATAACTGTATCTCGTCTATAACTGTATCTCGTCTATAACTGTATCGCGTCTATAACTGTATCTCGTCTATAACTGTATGTCGTCTATAACTCTATGTCGTCTATAACTGTGAGTCGTCTATAGCTCTATGTCGTCTATAACTCTATGTCGTCTAAACTCTATGTTGGTTATAACACTATATCGTCTATAACTCTATGTTGCCTAAAACTCTATGTTGGTTATAAGTCTATGTCGTCTATAACTCTATGTCGTCTATAACTCTATGTCGTCTATAACTCTATGTCGTCTATAACTCTATGTTAGTTATAACTCTATGTCGTCTATAACTCTATGTCGTCTATAACTCTATGTCGTCTATAACTCTATGTCGTCTATAACTCTATGTCGTCTATAACTATGTCGTCTATAACTCTATGTCGTCTATAACTCTATGTCGTCTATAACTCTATGTTAGTTATAACTCTATGTCGTCTATAACTCTATGTCGTCTATAACTGTATGTCGTCTATAACTCTA
The DNA here is from genome assembly GCA_021962125.1 of Bulinus truncatus. NCBI lineage: Eukaryota > Metazoa > Mollusca > Gastropoda > Planorbidae > Bulinus > Bulinus truncatus. Next base: position 2,582,592 of record JAGDYQ010000062.1, read on the forward strand.
TGTCGTCTATAACTCTATGTCGTCTATAACTCTATGTCGTCTATAGCTCTATGTCGTCTATAACTATGTCGTCTATAACTCTATGTCGTCTATAACTCTATGTCGTCTATAACTCTATGTTAGTTATAACTCTATGTCGTCTATAACTCTATGTCGTCTATAACTGTATGTCGTCTATAACTCTATGTCGTCTATAACTATGTCGTCTATAACTCTATGTCGTCTATAACTCTATGTCGTCTATAACTGTATGTCGTCTATAACTCTATGTCGTCTATAACTGTATGTCGTCTATAACTCTATGTCGTCTATAACTGTATGTCGTCTATAACTCTATGTCGTGTGTGTACTCGCACGATCGCACAACTTACATGGAACATTTGAAAGCCCCCCCCCCGGCCCAAGGCTTGGGGGGGGGCCCTAGAACAGTGTTGGTAATCTGCCCCTTGCGGCGGGCCTGATACCTGTTAATTTATTTTCTTTTAACAATTCATTGGGTAATTTACATCTTTCGCTCTACACTCTATACACTAATCTCAATTTGACCCAGAAATTTGACGCTTTGGTTTTTGATTTAACAATGCTACATGTAAGGCCTATATACAGTTTAAAAAGTCAAAAGATATCGAACAATACATGTAGATTAGGTAATTAAGTAATGTAACCATGAACACAATACGTTCAGGCTGGAAAATACGAAAGTTTGTTGGACAAATTGTTTTGTGGTCCTGTAACTTCCAGATCCTGTTGATCATATGTATCGACACTTTCTGCCAACATGTCGTATTTTATATTCTGAAACCCCCCACTTGGATAAAGCAATTGGTAATAAAAAGTAAATAAAACCTGAGGTGTGCGATCACTAATCGAGAGTTGGACGCATTTTGTAGAAAAACAGGACACAAGAATCTGCTCATAATCTACCGCTAACATCAATCTCACCCCCTTCCTCCCGGCCTTGACCTTCTGACCAGGAGTCAGATGGACTTTTAGGAGAGCTAATCTGAATTAAAAAAAAACTGTGTTGTTTAGTTTAATATCCATCGGGACAATTGAAAACGTTTACATTTCATTCAACATTGAAAGTACAGTGGGTATTTGGTTAACGAACTTAATCCGTTCCACAATTATGTTCGCTATCCGAATCGTTCGTTAACCGATCATCGATTTACCATATATGTTAATGGAAATTCAATTAATTCGTTCTGGAGATCCTAAAAATTAAATTAAAAAAAAATTGTCATGTACAAGAATAATTTCTTAGTAAGTTTATTTATTACAAATATGATACATACATAAAGTCTTGCTTATTAATCAGTTCTTTTCCTTTCTTTGGGCGTTAAAGAACATGTCCAATGTCGATTGTTTTTCTCTCTCCTTCAGGACTTTCAGGAAATGATTGATAGCAATGCAGTTGTGGAGATCAGCAACCCTACTTACATCAGCATGTTTAATGCCAGATCTCCTTTTAAATTTTGTAAACCAGCCAGTGGAAGCCTTGAATTCTAGATTTTCGGAGGACGAGCCTGGAGTTTGTTCTTTCAATTTCTCAAAAATTTCTCCAGCCTTCTCTTGAATGATGGCCATTCTGGTTACATCTCTTTTCACCTTCCGTTCATTTATCCAAACTAAAAGCAAACTCTCAATTTTATCATGGATGACACTTTTTTTTGCTTCTCAGATGTAATTTTCGTTACTCATTTAGCGGCCTGAGTCTTCTTGATGATATCTTTTTTAGCTAGGATTGTGCCTACAGTAGACCTGTTCAAGCCGTACTGCCTGGTAACATCAGTCATTATTTGTCCACTCTACTTTAGTTTTTAATCTCTTGCTTGGTTTTTATGGTGACCACAGTTCTTGACACTCCACTCTTTTCAGGTCCCATAATATTTTCAAATTTTCAGGTTTTTTTTATAAGACGTTTATAAGAAGTTTAGAGAAACACATACGAAAACCACAAGGACAGAAACCAACTACACATGTATGGTACACTATTGACGATGTGTCGTCGCACACTACCCTACCCGTCGTATGGTGCTGCCTCACTGCTATGTAGTATGAATGAGGACAAATTGAGGACTGATGTCGGGTGTTTCGAGAGCCGAGACGTTTTCGTTAGAATTAGTTTTTGTTCGTTATCCGAATATTGTTCGTTGTCCGAACACAAAAATCTTTCCTGAAAGTGTTCGTTGTCCGATTTGTTCGCTGTCCGAACAGTTCGTTAACCGAATACCCACTGTAATTTCAAACAGTTGCCGCGTATGACTTGACTTTTTGTCGCGTGTTTTGTTATCATGCGAATTTTTTTTTAAATTATAATTAAAATGTTTTTTTTTCTGTTTCGTTTCTTCTACTGTGCCGCCACCTGCAATGTAAACTTTTTTAAATAAACAAGAGAAAACATCGCACCGTTCTATGTTGACGTACACACAGTCATAGTGCGCATGTTTTGTCAGGAAGTACTTGCGGATCGCACAATAAACTCACTTCGGTACCAGCGCACCAGGGACAGAATGATCAAGGACACGACAACACGACCTGTGTTCATCGGGGCGTAGGTAGTAGGGTCGTGGTAAGGTGTTGAGGAGGGGAGTGGCAGGCTATGTAGAGAGAGAGAGAGAGAGAGAGAGAGAGAGAGAGAGAGAGAGAGAGAGAGAGGTGTAAATGAAGCCATGCAACAGTTGTTTCTGCTTGCACCAGCGAAAATATCGGTTGTCACGCATAAAGCCTTGAATTTAATAAACAAACAACAAACATCAACAGACACAGTCTGAACTAAACTTTGTTTCATTTATTGGTGTGTGTGTGTGTGTGTGTGTTTGTTTATTTTCATGAAGGACAGACAATACAGAAAGAAAACTGTGAACATTGAAAGATGACATTAAAGTACAGCTGATGTTGTTTATTTTTTTTTTTAAACTCTTTTAAATTAAGGGGAAATAAAATAATAGTTCTACTTTAAATGTTTTTTGTTATTTTGATGAAATGGTGGGCGGGGGGGGGGGAGGTTTAAGGGGGACGACTTAATGAGGAAAGATTACTTCTCTTTGATGTGTGGAGGGGGGGACGTAGACCCCCCAGTGTCTGAGATGACTTCTTGTTGTTTGTTTCTTGTTTTTCATTCCTGTGATTATGTTTATGTGAGTTACGGAGGTTAAGGAGGAACAGGTTGTTGGGTGTAGCGCATGAAACATGTGTAGTGCAGTTCACCAGGCAGGTCACAGGGAATTAATATTCTTGTGTGATGAGATGTATGAGTGGGTGTGTGAATTAATGAAGAAAATAGTGAGTTAATGAGTGTGTGTGTGGGGGGGGGGTAAGTATATGAGTGTGTGAATGATGGAGGAAGGAATAAATGATGGAGGTAGGTGTGTGAATGATGGAGGTAAGTGTGTGAATGATGGAGGTAAGTCTGTGAATGATGGAGGTAAGTCTGTGAATGATGGAGGTAAGTGTGTGAATGATGGAGGTAAGTGTGTGAATGATGGAGGTAAGTGTGTGAAGGATGGAGGTAAGTCTGTGAATGATGGAGGTAAGTCTGTGAATGATGGAGGTAAGTGTGTGAATGATGGAGGTAAGTGTGTGAATGATGGAGGTAAGTGTGTGAATGATGGAGGTAAGTCTGTGAATGATGGAGGTAAGTCTGTGAATGATGGAGGAAGGAATGAATGATGGAGGTAAGTGTGTGAATGATGGAGGTAAGCGTGTGAATGAATAGATTAGTGAAATGAATGGTTACTATACTGTCATTACTGAAGGCTATCATCTTAAGCTCCTGTATTGTTGTTGTTGTTGTTGTGCTGTTCTACATATGGTCGTTAATATGATAAGGTTATAAAAATGATGTTTGTTTTGAAGAATGCTGCGATTATTGCTAAATATTGATACCATTTATTGATTTCAAGATCAGAAACAGTAATCCTTTATCCTATGGGACTATATAGATGTATCCAGATCCATTCTCATGGATATGCAAACAAGTCGACGTCACAGAGATTACACTGTTTGTACTCCTATCAGTGTTGATGTTTTCAGGACTCCCCCCCCTCCCAAAGAATTTCCACCTACCCCTCCCTCCAATAAAATCAGCTAAAGTCTCTATCCATTCTTCCCCCCACCCTCCCGATGAAGGGCTATTCGTGTATCTCACCAATCTGTACCATCCAAGGGTCAATAACATATGAATGAATTGTTGTGACCTAGTTTTTGTGTCAGTATCGCTGGCCAGACGGGTGTACTTTACTGGGCGGCTCAACAAATTTCTGTCTTACTCTCACTGTCACAATCACACACACACATACATACACACATACATACATACACTATCACACACACACACACACACTAACAAACAACTTAACAACCACGCATGCACAAAGACTATTTCAAATATACAAAAAACATCATAAACATGGACACATAGACATACACAGATGACACATACACATACACAGATGACACATATACATACACAGATGACACATAGACATACACAGATGACACATAGACATACACAGATGGCACATAGACATACACAGATGACACATAGACATACACAGATGGCACATAGACATACACAGATGGCACATAGACATACACAGATGGCACATAGACATACACAGATGACACATGGACATACACAGATGACACATAGACATACACAGATGGCACATAGACATACACAGATGACACATAGACATACACAGATGACACATATTTAAAAAAAAGCAAGGACTCACGCTAATAGGTAAACATGCACATAGACACATCTACGTGAACATAGAAACATGGACAGCTAAACACGCGACAGACAAAAGCGATCACACACACACACACATACACACACACAGACGCACACAAACTCTCAAAGTAAACTTTGTACGTGGATTTTGTATTTTTTTGTTGTTATTTAAATTTTCGTGCGAATTCCAGACGTTAATAAAAGCATCACCCCCTTACCCCCTCCCCCCGGGGGGGCGCAACCCCCCCCCTACACCCCCCCCCCCCGCCCGGTCAACTAAAAATCCATTACATGGGACCAAAAGATTAACAGCAACGTTGCTTGAACTTAACAATCCTGGAGACTTGAGTCCCGCTATTGGTACCCGCGATCCGGTTTATGAATCGTAGTCGTGACTGGGTGTTTTGGCTTTGTCAGAGACGTCGTTCATTTGTTTCTCTCTCGTCCCCCCCCCCCCCCCCCCCTCCCAGAACATCCCCGCCGCTAACACCTTCGGGATGGTGGTGGGGGAGAAGAAAACTACCGGCAGGCAGGTACATTTGTTACACGACTTACACAAATATATCATTCATTTCTTCATGTCTTCATCTATTTTTAGTAACATCGTTTGTTTCATGTATAAATAGTCTCGGACGGAATTAGCCCGCCGAAAGTTTTCATCCAATAGTTTTATCGTTTACAAGCAGTTTAAAATATAAAAAAGAAACAAACGTTCTTAACTTTCGTTTCATTGGTCACTTAAAACAATAACACTAAAAGTGACGGAAAGTTGTATTATTATTGTTTGTGTTTTTTATTCATCCTTTGTTTTCTCGCTTGACAATATTTGCTTTACCTTGGACAGTCAACCTTGAAAAATGAGTAATGATACATCTGTACTGATAGAAACTATTCATTAGCTATAAATAGATTCTTTAAATTGTCTGATGTAGGAAGTAGAGGTGAGTCGGTAGGGCGTTGAGGCTGAGATCAGATCGTGAGCAGAGTGGGTTCAAATCTCTCGGGCTCCGTTTACGCATGGGTCCCGTAGTGCCTACGTGACATCGGCAATGGTGGTCAAGGTTCAATAGAGACTCCAGTTATACGATCATCATATGAAATTCTATTTTTTGTATTATTGTCTGCCTTTGATAACGCGTACTTCAACATACTCACGAGCGTAATTTCTCCATTCTACTAGATATTTCCTTACAACAGCCTGCACGTACTTCAACATACTCACGAGCGTAATTTCTCCATTCTACTAGATATTTCCTCCCCAACAGGCTGCACGTAATTCAACATACTCACGAGCGTAATTTCTCCATTCTACTAGATATTTCCTTACAACAGCCTGCACGTACTTCAACGTACTCACGAGCGTAATTTCTCCATTCTACTAGATGTTTCCTTACAACAGCCTGCACGTACTTCAACATACTCACGAGCGTAATTTCTCCATTCTACTAGATATTTCCTCCACAACAGCCTGCACGTTGTAACTAGATAACAGCGAGCTACGCCCTACCTTACCACGTCAACTAGGTACTCACGGCACACTTAACACAGCATCTTTCTCACCCCCCCCCCCCACCTCTCACTCTCTGAAGCATATTGACGTCACACGCTAACAGGTCAGGCTAACGAGAGCTCTCCCTCTTCCACACTCTCCTCCTCCCAGCTCCTCTTTAAAAATTCCAGTGACTCCTGAACGGCCACTACATGTAGACCAGCTGATGTCTGTACCATAATACATGTACACTGTACAGACCAGCTGATGTCTGTACCATAATACATGTACACCGTACAGACCAGCTGATATCTGTACCATAATACATGCACACTGTACAGACCAGCTGATGTCTCTACCATAATACATGCACACTGTACAGACCAGCTGATGTCTGTACCATAATACATGCACACTGTACAGATCAGCTGATGTCTCTACCATAATACATGTACACTGTACAGACCAGCTGATGTCTGTACCATAATACATGCATACTGTACAGACCAGCTGATGTCTCTACCATAATACATGTACACTTTACAGACCAACTGATGTATGTCAGTATGTACTCACGATATCATTTTCCAGAGCTTTATTTAAAACTTTGGGGCCCCGAGGTATGTGTGTGTGTGAAAGTCCCTGTAAGGAAGAGATGAAATCTCTTAGATCCTATGAACCACCAATGAGACGGTTTTTATGGTGCCCTTCTTTCATCCCCCACCATAGCCGATAGTGCAATGGCCATGAAGGCACCACGGGGGATATATCGGGAACTTGAGCCAAGAACTGAAAATTTTTCTTAGTCCTCAATGGAGATCGAATCAGGTGTCTCATGGGGGGGGGGCCCGAGGTAGAGACTTTCCTATGGGCCCTTTGTAAAAAAGTACATTCGGGACCCCCATAGCACCATATTTAATTAAAAAGATAATCCCCGGGGGCCCCTTTGGCAGCGGGGAGTGGAAAGGGCTCAGACAACACTTAGTTAGCCTGCCACCCAAGTACGTCCCTGTTAAAAGATTCCATTAAATCAAAACTACAAAAACAGAACGATGGGTGGGCTTAATTATTTTGAATTCGTTTCAAAACGAAACTAAACATAAACAAAAAAACATTCATCTTCTGTCTAAAATCCAAACATTGACAAGCTGTCGTTTGTCCAGACAGTTTCGATTATGTTGTAAAACTAACACGACCAGGATCTGGACAATTCAACATCAATTGTTCTACCACTCCCCCCCCCTTTCCCACCACCAGTTGTTCTGCCGGCCTACTGATAAATTCAACGAACTTTCCACTTCCTGGAAAATGTGACAAGTGAATATATCGATGTGTCGTCTTATGTTTTTTTTTTACATGCACATTTCCTAAACTGGTTGTAACTCCCATCTGACAACAAGAAATAATTTTACTTAATTAAAAGCTTTAACGTCTGGTGCACGCGAGGACTACAGTAATTACCCACATAATACATGCGTAGTCTGATTGTGTGGGGGTGGCGGAATATATATATATATATATATATATATATATATATATATATATGAGCGAACTGAAATGACACTTAACCTTGACCCTCATTAGATCGCAGGGTTAGCCTCCTTGTGGAATAAAAAAAATAATGAAAAGATTCCCCGAAGCATGACGCAGTAAAATTGAGGCAGAACGTGCTGGGTGTACATATGATACAAAAACAATCGTAGAACTTGGTAGAAGTACTTTAACAAATAAACGCGTTATATAATTATGTAAGCCATGCAACACAACAATAATATTACACACACACACACACACACGATTTAGTCATTCGAGAGCGTTCGATTTTTCGCTCTTTAAATTTATTTATTGTTGTTATTCAAACTTAATTACGAATGCATGGCATTTTGTTTGCTTGTCTCCTGGGCGGACAAATGAACTGGGGGGAGGGCGAGAGGGGAGGAGGGGGGGTGATGAATAGCGACGTACGATTACCTCGCGCGGTGGTACCCGGGTGGGGGGAAGGAGGAGTGGGGCCGGTGGGGGGGGGCGGTTATTGGTGCGTCTGTCACTCACAACTATGTCAAGGACATTTTATTAGCTGACAGAGGAGGTAGTAATAATAATAAATACCAATAATATTCGACACAACATCGGTCGCAGGTCACATGACAGTGACACCACAATAACAGATCACAGTGACGTGTCACAGAAGGCATGGAGGTGTGGGAGGTGCAGTGGTTGAGTTAATGCGCACACCATGAGATGAACACGATAGAATCACAGGGGTCGGGGGGGGGGGTCTAACAGGTGGTCAAGGGAATGTTGGGAGCGTTATTTGCTTACATCACAATAAAACTTCTAAGTTCAAGCCTGTATCTATCTATCTGTCTATGCATACATATACCCCTCTCTCTCTCCCTCCCTCCCCCTCTCTCTCCCTCACTCCCTCTCTCTCTCTCTCCCTCCCTCTCTCTCTCTTTTTGTCTGCCTGCATCTCCCGCCGTCCGTCAGTGTGTGTCTGTGTTGTAGTCAATTAAATTAGTTTACAAAAAGTCAGCCAACATTTCAAAATGTAGGTCAACGCCACGTGACATGGAAGACAAAACAAAACAACAATAAACAGAGTGACACACAATAATTGACAACCTCCAGAAGTGAGACAAATATACATTACACCACACTCATCACATCTTTTTTTTTTTGGCAGGAAAAACTCAAGAAATAAAAACTGGGAAATGCTGATGGGTTAATATGCACGTGATATTTAAATCTTTGGAATTCCGCAAATAATCGGAATTATCCGTTCTGTTCCTCGTTATTTCTGTGGTAACATCCTGGAAAAATAGCGTCCCAATCACGTGGTATTGTTTACATGGAGTCAGAAATAAACGACGTAGAGTTGGATTACGTCAGACGCGGTCAGTCAAGGTTGTACTCTACCTACCAACAGGATATGTAGGTCGGGGTATACTGGGATAGCAGTACTGGGGAGGAGATAGTTAAATGTATTAAATTTAAAACTTAAAGACTAACAAAAAAAAAAACATTCTTGGACAGCTAGGCACTTCAAACTGGTCGGGATATTTCTATAATTAGAAACGGTAAAGCTTAAAATCTATGTGACCTACATACTCAGTTTCATTTTCAATGAAGAAAACTGTATCATTCTGTGTAACAACAGTGATGTTCAAATGTTCATTTAATAACTTTACCGACGTTTTTATCAAACTCAATACATACAGTATCACTGTCTTGTTTAATTGTAGGCGTAAACTATAGTATCTTGTATAAGAATGGGTTTACACTATAGTATATAAGTAAGTATAGGTTTACACTATAGTATCTTGTATAAGAATAGGTTTACACCATAGTATCTTGTATAAAAATAGGTTTACACTATAGTATATAAGTAAGTATAGGTTTACACCATAGTATCTTGTATAAGTATAGGTTTACACTATAGTATCTTGTATAAGTATAGGTTTACAACATAGTATCTTGTATAGACAAATAAAGTTTTGGCCCATAGTGTTGTGTAAATACATGTTTCCACTCTTCTATCATGCATAAATATGTGTTTTTATTTGTTGTTTTTTTTCATGTGATATACCCCATCATTATTGCAGTTCATTATTAGTTCACGCTAACATTCTTATATTTGTGTCACAATAAATATGGTGACCGAATAATGTCCTTACCCATCTCCCTGAACTCAATGTCCTCATTTGATCGATTTTGATGATTTAAACATAACATAATTGGCCTGTCTTTATTTGGACTCAGATAGGGTCAAAAGTCGATAAGGTCAGTAGATGAGATGACCACTGGTACTGTTATAGCGGTGATGTAGATAAAAAAAAAAAAGGGGGGCGGGGGGCTGGGTGATCTGAGTGACAGTTTTACCTACATACAAACAAACATGACCTTCGGCCACAACTAGTGTTGTACAACGAGGTCGCTGGCAAGAGAATCTAGGTGACTTATTTTTTCAGCATGGTTCAAAGTTACACATGGCAACAGTGTCTGAAGGTCTGTGTTTGACTTATGTTGGGTTTTTTTTTTTCTTTGTGCTGTCGGTAAAACTTCTTAACGTGAATAAGTTGTACTGAATCTTTTTTTTTTTATTACCCACAAGATGTATGTTTTACCGCTGTGCTCGGTCACATACAGGGGCCGATTTAACGACGGACGCACCGGGCACGCCCATGTATCCGAAATGCCAGGGGGGCCCCACAAAGCTTCAATACAGCCCCGTAGCATGAAAGTTTTACAGCAGGGGCCAGGCATTCTACAGCAGGGGCCAGACAATAGCAGGGGGGCAGGTAATACATTTTACTAAGTAGAACAAATAAGCAGGGGGGGCCTCACACAAAACGCAGGGGGGCCCGACCCCCCTGCACGCTACGGGCCTGCTTCAATATATAGCCTTTTAAATAGATATCTTTCTTTAGGGGGCCCAATATATTTTTCTTCATCCGGGGCCTCCGACAACGTAACTCGATCTCTGGTCCCCCATGAAATGAAATTTAAATTGTTAAAACGAATATTGTACAAGCCCGTCACCCTACCCCCCCCCCCCAACCCTTTATCCCATTGCTTTAAGGAATCTTTATGTTATCCACAAATATGTATCATGTTAACCCCTCCCCCTCCACGTTCCCCAATCGAGTTTGATTATGTTTGAGATAGCATCAGAAACATTTTTGTATTGGGGTCACATACCTGTTACACACCTGAGACCACAATGTTTACTCATGCGTCATGCAGAGCGTTTACTGTTTGTGATAGCAACCAAACTTAAGTTTGTATGAATGCATCCAGTTAATGTGAGTGCATATATTAGGGCTACTTATTAAAGTGTCTGCCCAAAAATAAAAACCCAACAAAATAGCCAAACGACAAACAGCCACACAACAAACAGCCAAACGACAAACAGCCAAACGACAAACAGCCAAACAACAAATACTGCGTAAATCTTTTTTTTTGTTTTTTTACCAACTCGTGCTAGTGAGTGTGCGCGTGTTTCAACCTGACAGCGACACCTTGAGGTACAAAACGTCTGCACCACATATGTGTCACTGCAGATATCACGTGTCACAGACCTATCGCAACTGTGGCTCTAATTTTATATAACGGTGTTAGTAATAGTGTCATTGTTATTTGCAATGCCAGGATTTTTTTTTTTAAATCCACATCTCTGATACCCGGATGTTTTTTTTTTTAAAGATTCAGTATACCAGGACACGCCCCCCCCCCCAATTTCCCTTCCCCCCATTGAAGAACTCCTGCAGAAGAAATCTTGAGACAAGAGAATACAAAATACACGCTCGCACACAATAAACATACGCACGCTCACACAAACACGCACGCACACACTCACACACCACCTTCCCCAACTCCCAAAAACCAGGATGGATGCCCGCGGTGGCTCAAGGTTGTGAACCGGACCAGCTGTAACTGTGCATGGCACGAGTTCAAGTCCTATATATAAAAACAAAACAATGAACCGTTTGTACTGCCTCAACGGACAGCACACAGTCCACGTGCAGTCCGGTGTGGTATGTCGTGTGCAGTCAAGGACCAACTGGTGAATCTGCTGCGACCCCCACCCCCTTCTGTCCGACCCCCCTTCCCTCCTTCTCCGCTGGCTTGCACACACATTCATGCTAATTCAAGTGTTTCTTGCCAATAAAACTGTCTTAAATATATAAACTTGAAAACATTTTGCTGAAGTATATTTTATTTTCAATCCTACATTTTAAAATAACAATTAATAAAAAAAAAAGAGACAAAACAAAAACAAACTAAAACACCACATGACCAACTATCTCTCCTCCCTACCCCCCAATCCCCCCTCACAAAGGACGTCCCAGCCGCCGTTACTGTTTTGACGCGTGGTGGTGGTGTTATAGTCTCCACAGCGAGATGTCAAAAACGTTTGAAGTTCGTCTGTCTCATCTCATGGCTGCAGACAGGGGGGGGGGACCTGTGTACTGAACAAAAGGTAATCCAGGACCTGTGTACTGAACAAAAGGTAATCCAGGTACATCAAACTGCTGGCCTACCACTACTTACTTACACGGCACACTGTCTAGGGAAGGGCAGGTTTTTCTCCAGCGAAAAACACGCAACGTTTTGCACCAGTCTGCACCCGTACACCGCGTAACCTTATTGCTCCCTTCCTCTTCGGCCTTGCAAGGTCAGGCGCGAAGGGGAAAAGGAGAGAGAGAGAGAGAGAGGGGGGGGTGTGATTCTTCCACCACGATGCCTGCATTTAGACAGTTGAGAGGGGGGGTAGGGAGCTGGGTAGAGAGATGAGCCACAGGTAGAGAGGTGCAGTCTGACATGGATTACGTCATCGCGAGTCTTAGATGTGGATTAAACTCGGCCATAGATTGACGTGTGTGTGTGTGTGTGTGTGTGTGTGTGTGTGTGTGTGTGGAGGAAGGGGGGGGGTTGGGGGAGAAGACAGTTGAGATGCTTTTCGGATGCAGTGGCTTACAGTCTTGACATAATAATGACACAAGTGAAACTAATTAATGGACACAACGACAGCTACACAATCAAAGAGGTTTTTGTTATTAATGTTAGGACATGACGCATGAGTGTTTTGTTGAAAGAAATATAAAGTATTGGTGGGTAGGGGTGGTTGGGGAGTGGGGGGGGGGCGGGTCTGACGTGTTGGGAGTGAGTGTAATCAGTTATGGGTGTGCGTTGGTACAAGTATGGAATAGATGTGCTACTGTGTATTATAAAATAAGTACATCCTATAGGTCACATTTAGAGGGCCAAAGATTTCATAATTGTCCAACTTATATCAATTGAGGATCAACCACAGCCTATGGATAAATAGGAAGCTATATCTTATCTGAAGGGCATGACGACCTTCACAATTTACACAGAACCAGTTTAGCACACTCACTCATACGCAAATACACAAGACACACACACATACACACACACAAACACACATACACCCCTAAGTATATACAGACACATGCACGTACATTGCCACACATACACTCACACAAACACACACAAACACATACACTCACATAAACACACACAAACACATACACTCACATAAACACACAAACACATACACTCACATAAACACACAAACACATACACTCACACATACACTCACATAAACATACAAACACATACACTCACATAAACACACAAACACATACACTCACACAAACACATACACTCACATAAACTCACAAATACATATACTCACATAAACACACAAACACATACACTCACATAAACACACAAATACATATACTCACATAAACACACAAACACATACACTCACACAAACACATACACTCACACAAACACACTTAATACCGTAAGTAGTTAGCACATTACATACACACACAAACACACTTAGCAATGAAGCTTAGCACATACACAAAAGCGCACAAACACACAAAGAAACGCGCACATACGCGCACACACGCTTACAGACACATGCACGCGCATTGTTCTGCATCCTGCGTCCATTTACAAGTAATTTTTTCTGTCAGGTCCTTAATGACTTGAACTGGGGCAGGCAAAATAAAAAATACAAAAGATCGTCACATATGTATTACTTCCTAATGCAGTTTACATATGTACTACTTCCTAATGCAGTTTACATATGTACTACTTCCTAATGCAGTTTACATATGTACTACTTCCTAATGCAGTTTACATATGTACTACTTCCTAATGCAGTTTACATATGTACTACTTCCTAATGCAGTTTACATATGTACTACTTCCCAATGCAAACTACATATGTACTACTTCCTAATACAGTTTAATATGTACTACTTCCTAATGCAGTTTACATATGTACTATTTCCTAATACAGTTTACATATGTACTACTTCCAAATGCAGTTTACATATGTACTACTTCCAAATGCAGTTTACATATGTACTACTTCCTAATGCAGTTTACATATGTACTACTTCCTAATGCAGTTTACATATGTACTATTTCCTATGCAGTCTACATATGTACTACTTCCTAATGCAGTTTACATATGTACTACTTCCTAATGCAGTTTACATATGTACTACTTCCCAATGCAAACTACATATGTACTACTTCCTAATACAGTTTAATATGTACTACTTCCTAATGCAGTTTACATATGTACTATTTCCTAATACAGTTTACATATGTACTACTTCCAAATGCAGTTTACATATGTACTACTTCCAAATGCAGTTTACATATGTACTACTTCCTAATGCAGTTTACATATGTACTACTTCCTAATGCAGTTTACATATGTACTATTTCCTATGCAGTCTACATATGTACTACTTCCTAATGCAGTTTACATATGTACTACTTCCTAATGCAGTTTACATATGTACTACTTCCTAATGCAGTTTACTTATGTACTACTTCCTAATGCAGTTTACATATGTACTACTTCCTAATGCAGTTTACATATGTACTACTTCCTAATGCAGTTTACATATGTACTACTTCCTAATGCAGTTTACATATGTACTACTTCCTAATGCAGTTTACATATTTCCTATGCAGTTAAAGGTGTACAACAATATCAAACTTGAACTTACTGACCTGCTCCATGTGGCTATGTACTTTATGTTTAAAACGTAAACAACTGTTCTATAACAGTTACAGATGTCAAAGAAAGACGTGTACACACAAATGCTCGTGTACCCACATACAGGGTCGCGGAGAAAAAAATCTAGGACCCCTGACAGCATCTGACAAAGAAACCCCCCACCCCCCACTTCCAAAAGGTCCAGCTTCATCACAGCAAAACCAGTTAGAAAACTTTTGAAAAATGAAGGGGGCCCTTCACAAGGCTCGTTTCAACGGCCCTTCAAGTATCCAATATTCCTACATTATCTCACCTTCTACCATATCTATGCACATATTCACAAGCACACTACCAAATTCACACACTTACTCACATATTTAACCACACATACACTAACACACCCATATTCACACAAACACACACGCATGCGCGCGCGCAAAAATGTACGCGCACCCGCTCACACACATTCACACACACACACACACCACTGACTCTTATACATGCTCACACAAATACACGGATCATCACACACCTACTCCCACACGTGCGCAAAAAAAAAGAAACAACTGAGTATCGCAATGACCCCCTCCCCCCACCCGCACCCCACCCCACCCCGTCCCCAAATGCACTCATCTACCTTACTTCCTAGGATGTATATAATACATATAAACCGTTCGGTCAGAATCTTTACAAATCCAGAAACCATAACACACACACGCACACGCACACACACACACATTCAAACCAGTACAGGGCTCGATTTACCGTCGGGGATGCCGGGGATATCCCCGGCACTGAGAACTGTCATCCCCGGCTCTGCTTTAGCTAATATATCCCTGCCGGGGATGAAATCATATAGGTTTATCCCCGGCTCTGCAGAAATTTTGTGTCATCCCCGGCACTGTTTTTTTTTCTTAAATCGAGCACTGAACCAGTAATAAACAACAGTTATGTAAACATTGCTGTATTGATATAAGTTTGTTATTATGGTATAAAATGTGAAGTCGAACTTTAAAGAAGTGTAAATATAATATTAAAACAACACCGTGTACACGTCATACAATGCTTTTTATTCCCCCCCCCCCCCACCTTTGCCGTTTTATATATCAGCCTCGCTGATGTCACGTTTACATGCCAAGGTTGAGTCTATCGCACGCAGGCCATGAAAAGTACATATGCCATAGTATCTTATAACCTCTATCATTATGTGATACTATACTCAGTTACTTAATTCAGTTATCATAGCCAAGCAGAGTTTACATAATACAGCAATTTCTATTCTACTAAACAGCACAACAATATCGACACACATACACAACAATATCAACACGTACACAACAATAGCAACACAATTAACAGTCCAGTTTACCATCACGGCTATAAATGCATTCTTAGACAACAAAAATATTATGACACTAACTTCCGGTTCACGTAACACAAATTTTTATTTTGATATATAGATATAAAATGTATACATATATTCCTGACTACAAACACAGCTTAGCGACTTGTCTTTTTAAAGTAACACTTCGCCAGACGCGTGCCACACCAATCTGAAGTTTTTGTTACTTAAAATAAACTAATAACAGCTCTAGAGCTTTTAATAGAACATGATTAGTTGATGGCTTTCGTTTCCTGTAAGGAGGTGGAAGTTTGTGCCGGAGCCACTTAACTGTATCAGACGACAGCTCAACGTTAGAAACAGCAATGAGAACAAATCTATGGAATAATTTAATTGGCTGATTTGATGTTTCAAAATGTGCTGGGTGTCACACACAAAGATATCATTCCATGAAGTCCATCAAAACAGCTTTTAGTTAAAAAAAAGATCTCAATAGCCTTTAATTAAAAAAACAGCCGAATAGCCTTTAATTAAAAAAACAGCCCAATAGCCTTTCATTAAAAAAACAGCCCAATAGCCTTTACTTTAAAAAACAGCCCAATAGCCTTTAATTTAAAAAACAGCCGAATAGCCTTTAATTTAAAAAAAAAAACAACAGCCCAATAGCCTTTAATTTAAAAAAAACAGCCCAAAAGCCTTTAATTTAAAAAACAGCCCAATAGCCTTTAATAAAATATATATATATCAGAGCAAGTAATGGTCAATGGTTCATGGGTCAAATGGGTCGCAAAATTGGAAGGGTCACATGGGTCAATGTTCCCTGACCCACGACCCATCCTTAGTCTCCGCTCGACCCTAAAAAAAACCCGTCGTCGCGCGATTTTTAAAAATTTCAAAATGGTTTCTATGGCGACGGCCGCCATCTTGAAAATAACAACATTCAATGGGTCATGGGTCATGATGGGTCTGGGTCAAGAATTTGATGGGTCATATGGGTCAAGCTTAGTGACCCATTACTTGCTCTGATATATATATATATATATATATATATATATATATATATATATATATGCGACTTTCAATAAACCTATGTATATATCATTATTTAAAATCATTTTGCTCACTAAAACTTAATTAACTACTACGGTGCGGGTCTTTTAAGTAAATTCGTTCACTATATACATTACAAAAAATGGATTGCGGCCCTTTTACACATATTGAGTGACCGCCCCTGGTAGAAAATATTTAATGTAATCGTAGGGTACAGTAAACAGTTGCAACGAATTTTCGTTAATTTCTTGCTTCATTCAATAAGACAATGAGGTAATGTACTTATAAAAAAAATCCCGTGTTGTATGTTATATTTACCAAGCATGGACTACAGATAAATAACGTCTTAGATATTTTTTTGTTTTTCTTTTTTTAGTTTGGTTAAAATTGAGGCGGTTCATCTAGCACGAATCGTTTTAACTTTTGGCACAAATTGTGTTCCTGCCCCGCCCTCGTCTACTCGTACACTATACTCTTGTGTTTACATCTCGTACTCTTGTTACAGAGGTTCTCATTCAGGGAAAGATCCTTTGAACTTTGAACTCTGCTGATACAGGCTAACAGTGTTTGTGTTGGACTCGGCGTTAGGTACATTTTAATTTAGTTTTAGCCATTTCTTTGATTTAGTAAAAAAAAAAAATAGCATCTGATCTTTAGGAGGGTGGGGGGGGGGAAGGCTAATTAGCGCTTGATGCTTCCGAACAGGAGCTTATTAAGATGGAAGTAAAGGGGTTGTACATTACATGAAGGTGGTTGTGCCGTTTTGACCAAATATTAGGCCCTACAGGTGAACTTCTTAGTTTCTATTATAGCCGATCCATGAAGTGCCACTCAAGACCCCCTGAAGTCTCCGACCCTGGCTGCCCACCTGCAACAACAAAAAAAAAAAAGAAAAGATGAAAATCCTGGCCCCCATCAACTGCCCGGTTATTTCATATCAGATGACGGAAACCTTCGGGAGCTCAAAGACTAGGGGGCCCCAGACAAGTGTTGGGGTTGCCTAGAATGCCTACCCCACGCGGCGGCCGCGCCCCTACATCCGAAATTACATCAAGGTTTTAAATACAGTTAACGTAACTTCAAAAAATGGCCATTTATCATATTGTGGTCTTATACATGTATACACGGGGTAATTTTTTTGTTCTAAAAAAAAAAAGGTACCGGAACGCCGTTATGTCATAAAGAAATAACACTGAAAATAGTGCAGTAAACAAAAGTGTACACAGAAAATAGTGCAGTAAACAAAAGTCTACGGAAATAAAAAGGTGCCGGAACGCCTTTCCGGTGCGTTCCGCCAGAAAAAAAAGCACTTGTTTATTCATAAATAAATCATCGCGTTTGCACCATGGAATGTAAGTAGTAATGTATATTCTGTGGTTTGCACCATAAAATATAAGTAGTAATGTAAATTCTGTGGTTTGCACCATATACATCGAAGACATTAAACTGTATAACACACATATCTTTAAGTTTCCCATTCCTATTTTTACCTGTAATATATAAAAAAATCGCTGGCTATCAATACATTGCCTGTTATTTCAGAGAAGCATGTCGGCTAAAGTTCCATGCACTTTGGTACCCGCCTGTGACAAGCGTAACTCAGACAGAATGTTACATAAGCCACAACGTCTGCTGCAATGTTTCAACTCTGACCTTTGGTTAGTCGGCCTGTGTTTGTTTGCTGGAAGTTGGCATCTTGTTTATCAGTTCGTTTGTCTCATAGTTGTTAGTTATGTGGTGCATAGTTTAAAAAAAAAAAATTAAATAAGAAGGTCAGATACCTGTAACTCATTTCCTGGAGTCTGTTGTTTGTCAACCGACATTTATACAACTTAACGTACAAATAAATATTTACATTAAAAGTGAAAAGTTCTAATCTAATGAGTTAGTTGTTTTATGTATTCAACAAAGATATTTTGTACAGCTTATTTTGGAATTGATTTTGTTATTGATAATTAATTAGGTTAAAAATAATTGCATTAACACTATAGAAACAAAAAAAAAACAGTCACATATATCAAACGACGAATTTAAGAGGCATTTTTATGTTTTTGCGGTGGTGACGGGCGCAGAGAGCTAACAATGGCCCCAGGGCAGGACATCATTGCGGGCCCCTTAATAAACAATGAGTCGTGAAAAAATTGACATGGTCGGGACGGCCGGGCCCCCTTACAGATGCAGGCCCCCCTGGCAATGACCCCTCTCTCTCGGCGTGCCTGGGTGGCGGTGGTGGGGGGGGGCTAGATAGAGAAATGTGTAGATAATTCGGGGCCTTAGGCCAAGCCATTAGAGTTGATAGGAATTTATACTGGAAGGGGGCCGTTTAAAAAAAAGAGCCCATGTCGGTTGCCGAATATGCCTGTAATAATCAGATTAGGCTAGAGAATTTACAGTTGGCTCAGAGATGGTTTTAATTATCTGGACTTTTAGTAGCGGAAGTGAAAATATTAGTTTAGAGCAGACGATAGATTTTGGTAGAGACAAGCAGACGGACTTGATTCTTCATCTAATAAATAAATAAACATATATATATATATATATATATATATATATATATATATATATATATATATATATACAACCAAGTCTACTCAATCGAGCCTCGCACCAACCAAAAAAAAAACCGGCCCAGCCACCCGCTTTATAAATCAGTCACGTATTGAGTCCAACATAATTAATTCATTTATAAGATCTGGTCTCGATAGCAGATCTTATACTGACCTATTTAATCCAAGACGAGGCGGACACCGATTCACTGCGCATGACAGTAACCCCATTGCAGAGCTCGGTTAGTGCAGCAGCTTATTTTAGTGTCATAGCAATAAACAAATACACACAATGACAAACAATTCGATCTGTAATAATAACTCTTCGACACATATTTTTTTTTTTACATTTACATTGCCACATTCTTTGTGATTCGTAAATAAGTCGTCTTAGATGGTTGTCTTAACTCGTAAATAAGTCGTCTTAGATGGTTGTCTTAACTCGTAAATAAGTCGTCTTAGATGGTTGTCTTAACTCGTAAATAAGTCGTCTTAGATGGTTGTCTTAACTCGTAAATAAGTCGTCTTAGATGGTTGTCTTAACTCGTAAATAAGTCAAATCTTAGATGGTTGTCTTAACTCGTAAATAAGTCGTCTTAGATGGTTGTCTTAACTCGTAAATAAGTCGTCTTAGATGGTTGTCTTAACTCGTAAATAAGTCGTCTTAGATGGTTGTCTTAACTCGTAAATAAGTCGTCTTAGATGGTTGTCTCAACTCGTAAATAAGTCGTCTTAGATGGTTGTCTTAACTCGTAAATAAGTCGTCTTAGATGGTTGTCTTAACTCGTAAATAAGTCGTCTTAGATGGTTGTCTCAACAACATTTTGACCCCCCCCCCACCCACCCACCACGTCAAACAGTCAGAAGAAGTAGAATATAAATAGTGAACAAGAGTGGGGCCCCAATACTCGTGGGGGCCTAAAGGAAGCGTCTGGAAGGCCCCTTGTGTAAAGAAGGCTGTGACCTCCATCTCCATGTTGCCACTCCCACCTATCTATGAAGTCATGTGACACAACACTGCCACTATTATAATTATAAACAATTTCTGTTTCGTGTGAATGTTCTTCAGATCAAGTTGACAAGTCTCTCTCTCCCTCTCTCTCTCTCCCTCTCTCTCTATCCCCATCTCTCTCTCCACCTCATTCTCTTTCCCTCTCTATCAACCTTTTTCCCACCCCCTGGTTACAAATCTCTTGAATAACTTGTAAGTGTCGTGATGAAGTTAGGATGTTTCGGTAACTGGAGATTCGGTAATTATCTAGGTCAACAACTGGAATTCTAATGTAATAACATCTTCAAAGACGGAGAAAAGAATATTAGCTGTAAACATTCATTTTATCAATGCTTTCTTCGGCATACACAATATATTGTTGACATTCTTGTTATGTTTTCGCTATTTGTTATACCGGTCATTGAGTCTCCTCCCCCAGTATTATACTAGTAGTATCCAGTGCTTTTATTGTAAAAAAAAAATTAGGTGCCGGTACTCAGTGATGGATTGCCTAACTTTTAACAACCAGTTCGCACCTCGATGCAAGATAATTCACAGTTGCAAAGATACTATTTTAAAATAATTCAATTTAAAAAAAAATTAATAATATAGTACATTAATAATAAACGTTAGAACACAAGAAAAGTAATATTTTTTTTACCCACATTGAAAAAGGTGCCGGTACGCCGTACCAGTGCGTACCGTCACAAAAATGCACTGTGTATATATATTTAGTGCATTAATAACATTATCAGTTTTATACTATTACTAGCTGTACCCGGCGTCAGTTTTATACTATTATATATGTAGTGCATTAATAACATTGTCATTCCCCACAACAACAGACACTCTGGGGGTTCTCATTCCCCACAACATTAATAACATTATCAGTTGTATACTATTATATATTTAGTGCATTAATAACATTATCAGTTGTATACTATTATATATGTAGTGCATTAATAACATTGTCAGTTTTATACTATTATATATGTAGTGCATTAATAACATTATTATTTTGTGTATTGTTATGTCTTTTAAAGTCAATTTATTTTTCTTAGTATTGTGTAGTACATATCCTTATTAGCAGAAATCGACTACAACTTTGAATAGCATCGTTCATTTGTACACTGACTTGAATTCATCTATTCCCAAGTGAGAAAACGTTGATGTCGATGTTGATGTTGATGTACCAACAGCTGCCCGCTGTCGAGCCCGCTGTTACAACCTGTTTTAATGAGTAGCGGAGGCCGTATATGATGATCTGCTTAGCAGACCCGATGAAGCTGTTACTGACGTCATTAGTGACATTAATGTGTTGCTTGCATTCGTCTTTCCTGAATTTGATTGTTTCGGTATCTGAGCTCTTCAGTTTAAACTTATATGGTCATTGTCATTATTATTATTTGTGTGTGTGTGTGTGTGTGTGTGTGTGTGTGTGATATTTTTTGTGAGTGTTTTGGTCTTAGTCATATGAAGAACTGCTCTGTGTGTGTGTGTGTGTCGTAGTGCGCTCATGAACTGTATTTATTTGCACGTGTTTTACACAGTATGTTTGCGTTTCCATGTGTTTATGTATGTGAATAATTGTTTGTGGATAAGCAACACAAGCCTGTATAAATGTATATTTACGTACATAAATTATGTGTTTTACTTTAGTGTATTTATGTTTGTGCCTGTGCATACCTTAGAAAATGTGCACACCTGTCTGTTTGTGCGCGCGTGTGTGTGTGTCAATTGTCAATGTATCTCATTCACATGTGTATTTCTGTGTGTGTCAATATGTCTGATGCACATATGTATTTATGTGTGTGTGTGTCAATGTATTTGATGCACATGTGTCCATCTGTGTACATCTGTGTGTGTGTCGATGCATCTGATACTTATGTGTGCATATGTGTGTGTGTGTGTGTCAATGAGTCTAAGCGCGACCTTGTGTGTCCGTGCACAATGCACATTAGCTCTACGTACGTGCTAGTCTTAATGGAAACAACAAGTTAATTTCATTTACAAAGGACATCCTATAAAAACAACAACACTGCTGACCAGACTGACCTCTCACCTAATGGATTACATGACCAGCTGAACGTTCTGCCCACTGTCCACTTTGCGCTTGTCGATCTTTATTCCCCCCCCCGCCCCACCCAACCTCCTCCTTCTGCCACTCCTCCGCCCACTTCAAACATCTGAGTCTCAAATGATTGGCTCGGACTGTAGAATCTTGGGCAGTTATAACAACCAAAATGATTGTGATGTGTTTGTTGAATGATTCACTCATTGTCTCCCATGGCAACTTCAGCTGGAGTTAAGGAATCTACAGTTGTTTCAAGCGGTTCGTTAACTGGGTTGAATGTCAAATCTCAGCGGGGCCACGACAATGGCTAACAGGAAAAAAAAAAGATTGCAATGTTTCAGTGGTTCTCACCGTGTACTCCGCCCAATCAGGGCCCCGCCTCAATGGGAGAGCAAAGGGAACACCTGTCAGTGATATCTTTTTTTTAGAAGCCCCGTGTGCAGAGGCCGGATTAAGACTTGATATTAACGTATATATAACAATCGCTCACTGGGACAATTATTTTGTGGGCCCTAAGCTATAGCTTCTTAAGCTTATCTGTAAATCCTGCACTGTCCGTGGGTGTACAGTGATCTTCTAAGTATAACTTCTTGAGCAATCTGTCTGTGTGTGTGTGTGTGTGAATTGGAGCCCTAGTAGGCGGAGATGGTCAGGAGCCCGATATTAGATAGCAGTGTTCATGGCGGAGCCATACGGGCCCCAGAGGGCATTTACTGGTGGCGCCGTTGCCGCACCGATTAAATATACATTAAAAAAAACAGCACAACCAGAGGCGTACTTAGGGTGGCGGGAGGGGGGGTCCAAATTCGAAAGTCCCCCCGGGCCCCAATTTTAGGGGACCCCAACATTTTTTTTACATTGAATATTAAGTACATTATCTCATGTCATGGTGTCGATTGTCAAAATGCAGGGGCCCCCAAAGATGCCAAGCCCTCCACTATTATGTGCCTTTAGTTCCATTGTCAACTCTGAATGAACAAAATAGACAGGGTGTGTAGGCTGGTAGTCTTTCTACTTATATTGACTTTGATTCCATGCTCTGACTAATGCCATGTTTTTTTTGTTTGTTTGTTTGGTAATTGCATAATTGTATATCTGCGTATCAGTAAACATGATTGATAGCATCAACGATGTTTTTGTATCTTGTATGTTTCAAGTTTGACCATGACCTTTCTTAATCGAACTCGTACTAACCCGTACCACCACCACCACCGACCCACTCTTTATTTAACGTCTGCTCGTGTGTTTTTTTTTTTGTTTTTCTTTGAAATTAAACCACCGGCTTAGAGTTTCCCAGAACTAGGCGAGTAAGAAAGTAGGTCATTCTGTCTTGTCTCCTCACCGCCCACAAAATATTTAACAAGATTTCAAAAAATATTGAAAATATCAGTAGATAACGATTTAAATGTATATATTACTATGGAGGCAGTGTTAAGTATACAGTAACGAGATGAACAGTGAGCTAATTTAGGGTGAAGATGGAAAGTCAAATCTCATTTGACAAACAAATATGGTTTGGAAAGTCCAGCGACAAATTAATAATAATAATAAAAAAGAACCAGTATAAAATATCTGACATTGAACTTGTTTTTCAGCATTATTCATTAGTGTGTACACCATTGTTCCATCTTATAGGCAGGGGATATAACTTTGTTATAGACGTCATCTTTTCGACACATCGTCGTAAAACCAGAATGATTATTTGTATCTAGTTATTTTTTATTTTCAGGAAGTAAAAGGAAAGTTCTGTTGGCAGAATAACAGATACCATATAAGTTACTTTATAAAATATCACTATAAGTTACGTTATAAATAACAAAATTGACTGCGCTATAAAAGAGTATGAGCTTAACTGTTCTACTTTCGTTAGTGGTGGAGTAGCCGTTTAGTTCAGAGCATCACTGTTAAAGTCCCAGGTTCAATTCTCGATTGGTACTATTTTTTTTCTGGCTACAGGAAGACGTTGTAAATGAAATCCATGTACCAATCTCTAGACGTAACATTAACTTCGTAAAGTGTGATCTGTCTGTCTGTCTGTCACTCCATCCTTCAAACTATCCAAACTTCTGTATTAAAGTAATCTTCATTTAAAAAAAAAATCAAAGAAACCAATTGAGATTTAAATGTATTATTTCTGAGTACATTCTGAAGATAAATGTAATTCTTTGATCAATTTCTTTAAAATCTCTACCAGGGTAATTCATGCTCCGAGTTCATCATGAAACTTTAAACTAAACTATTTATGGGAATTCCCCATACAATTTAAACAAAAACAAGTATATTTCGGTTCGGTGGTTGACACTGAATCAGTTCATTTCCAGGAATTCATTATTTCCCCTTCTTAAATGGTAACTCTGAATGAAGCATACCAACTGTGTAGTTTTCAAACTGTTAGCAGTTGGCAAGTAGCCCAGTATTTATATATATATATATATATATATATATATCAAACTGCCTGCCTGGTTGGCAATATATATATATGGTGGGAGGGGCAAATAACTCAGGTTCAAGGACTACATACGACAGTAAATAAAAAAAAAAAATTAAGTTTAGAAAATCCCCGATTGTTTCATCAATCAGTTTGTAATTTTCAGATCTTATAACAATATAACATGGGTATTTTTTTTCAAATCTGTGTGTTGGAGATGGTAAATCTGTTGCGGTTGTCATCGTGCATGCGATACTGATTACTGATTCCTAGTTGGCCAGATTTAGTTGGGGAGGGGAGGGTTAATCCTGAGAAGATTTCTCAGGTGATTCCCATAGTAAACAATAACTCGGGTGATTCCCGTAGAATACAACAACAACTATAAACAAAAAAAAAACAACAATCATTCACGTGACAGTGGGAGTGGTGAGATGTGACGTCATCAAAGAATACATTTGGCCGTTCATAAGTGGTCAAAACATTTTGATTCATTCTTTACTGTCCCGCAATGGTTAAAAAAAAATGAACTCATGTCGAAAGGTCAACTTATAGTAAATAATATAAATAATAGCGATTTCGGCTCTGCGTTAAATCGAAAGTAAAGAATTAATACAACAGTATTCCCAGTTTAAAATACAATCATGAAAAAATCGAATCTGCCCGAAACCAACAATAACCCAACCTACCGATCAAGCCTAAGGGGATATAACTCTATGCAAATGTTTTGCAGGGTACAGCTAGGGTTCGAAAATTACGCGTAAGATTGGCGCGTACCATTAATGCCCAATTACTTAAAAATTTATATTGCTTTTGTTGCTCACGCTCACTGATTGCTAGTAGGTGTATTTTTAATAATGTTTTCAAATGTTTTTACTTGTAATTAACCGGTCATACTGATTTGCCCGTCGTCCGCATCGGCCACGTATTTCGTCGTGTACTGACTGCATCAGCGGCGGCCATCTTTGGCTGATTAATACCGTCTAATTCGGTCAACGCGGGGCGGATGCAATGCGCTGCGAAATAGTCCGCCGCGGGTGCCGAACTCAGCAAAAGACGGCACACGCGATCGACGCTGGTTAGGGTTCGAAAATTACGCGTAAGATTGGCGCACGTAATTTACGCCAAAATTACGCGTGCCATTAATGCCCAATTACTTGAAAGTGTATGTTCCTTTTGTTGCTTACGCTCACTGATTGCTGGTAGGTGTATTTTTAATAATGTTTTCAAATGATTTTAGTTGTAATTTACCGGTCATACTAATTTGCCCGTCGTCCACGTATTTCGTCGTGTACTGACAGTGTCAGCGGCGGCCATCTTTGGCTGAGTAATACCGTCTAATACGGTCGACGCTGGACGGGTGCAATGCGCCGTGAAATACGGCCAACGCGGGTGCCGAACTCAGCTAAAGACGGCACACGCGATCGACGCTGGTGCAATACGCAGCATAATTCGGCCGACGCGATCGACGGAAGCACTATTCACAGTAAAATGTTTTCTATACGTTTCATGACATTTGGAACATATATAGATAATGTTTAAAAATTATTATTATTTTTTTTCATTTTTGGGTTTTATAACCTTCCCGTTTGGCGGCCGCTAGCCATACAGCTCATGGCTGCATTGTGTACTTAATCGCAAATTTTTATGATTTTGTCTTATTTTTAACCAGACTTTGGATTCCTTATTGAAAATATTTATTTTATTATGTTTACTGAAACGATATAAACAAACAATTTACTGTGCGGTTTACGCTGTTTTACCAAACGAATACTTCCGATTTAGGCTTGTGGCCGGATGTAGATGGTACTCCTAATCACTGTAATTAATTAATCGCCACTGTTAACACAACGAATTGCGACAGAAACAGTTAAAAATGGCCGTCAAATATGCATTTTTTAAATTACCGTAATTTACGCGTAATTTTCCAAAATTACGTTACCATAAATTACGCGTAATTTACGGTAACTTACGCGTAACGTTACGCGACTTCGAACCCTAGGTACAGCTAGTTGTTAATAATTGATCGGGAAGATCAGGTTTAGACTTCCATGCAAGAATGACACCACTCATTAGAATGTATTACAGGCATTGGTCTCCCGTAGTGCCTCGATATTCATTGCCACACTGTCTACGGCTGAAAAAAAGGAAAGCTTGGTTGTGTGGGGGGGGGGGGGTGTGTAAAAGTATGAAATATCATAACTGTCCCAGCAGGAGTCTTGTGAGATTGACATAGCATGAACAGATAATATGTTCAATTTAGTGGACATCACAAATAATTTACTAGAACAATAAAAAATTGGAACTATCTCTCTCTCTCTATCTCTCTCATACAAACACACACACACACACAAACACAATCTTTCACAGAGTTAGACCGTAATAAGACGATAAGTGTCGTCTATTCGATTCATTCAAGTGTCGCTGGTTATACTGGTGTGCCGTACTGGTGTCTGGTGTATCATACTGGTGTGTCATACTGGTGTGTCATACTTGTGTATCATACTGGTGTGTCTATTGTTTCATAATGGTGTGTCATACTGGTGTGCCATACTGGTGTGTCATACTGGTGTCTGGTGTGTCATGCTGGTGTGTCATGCTGGTGTGTCATGCTGGTGTGTCATGCTGGTGTGTCATGCTGGTGTGTCATGCTGGTGTGTCATGCTGGTGTGTCACTTTCGTGTGACTTAATGACACATACATTTTTGTATCTAGTCCATGTTATTATGATGTACCATGTTGAACCTTTGACCATGATTGCCTAATGAATGATTTCGGCCCTTTAGGCGGGGATGGGGGTCGCTAGACATAAATTGCAGTGCGTTCTTGTTCAAAAAGTTGTTGTGCCTTATAGGTGCTTTGTCTACATGATATGTCTGCCCTGTCTGTATCTTACCCTTAACTACTAAAAAGAAATAGTAATACATTCTTCGAAATTCCGTGCCGTTGTCGATTTTGCACAGGTCATGGAGGCACCACAGAGCATAGGAAACTGGACTACTTGGGAACAACAACAGACACTCTGGGGGTTCTCATTCCCCACAACAACAAACACTGTGGGGGTTCTCATTCCCCACAACAACAGACACTCTGGGGGGGGGTTCTCATTCCCCACAACAACAGACACTCTGGGGGGTTCTTATTCCCCACAACAACAGACACTCTGGGGGTCTCATTCCCCACAACGACAGACACTCTGGGGGTTCTCATTCCCCAATCTTAATATCAAAATACTTTGACAGTTTTACTACATGTTTTTTGTCCGAAGGCAGATTTTACATGCTTCATTTTATGTTACAATGATATCTGGCATGTTAGTATTGATACTTCTATCTATAAGTATCATCATGTCCTACAAAACGATATATCGTTAGAATGAATATCAATGTTCTCTCTCTCTCTCTCTCTCTCTGTGTGTGTAAGTAAATCTACGTGTGTATAAGTATGACGGGTTTCATCGAGAGCAAACGAGAACAACTCTTTGTGTACAGAAAGTCAGGTCAGACTGGGAGAGAGGGGGGGGGGTTATTGACAAAAGTTCTAGTGTCATGTCAAGTGCCTCAGGTCTGGAGTGAGTGCCGCACTATTTAACCTACAGATCCCGGCGGTCCTCACTATTTTTAAAGTTGTGACTACAGACAAGGCATCGACTGGTTATATCAGACCTCAGCTGAAGAGTGCTCTGATAGGGGGGGGGCATCGATGAGATCGGTTGAGACTTGAACGAAGTTTCAGAATGATACTATCGATGGCGATGACACTAATTATTGTTTAATTGCTTACAGCCCAAACAAAAGACACTCTGACTGGAGGGGGGGGCAAGATGGTGGCTATACGGTCGTTAGGTTGTAAACCCGATAATCGCTGTACAGTGTACGGGTTCAACACCCCCCAGAGACTCGTGTTCCTTAATTGGTGCACTCCTTGACCATTACATCACAACATCTCTCAGAGACTCATGGTACCTTATTTGTGCACTTCGTGACCATTAAAGACTCGACTATGGTTGGGGGAGAGGGAGATTTTCAATGAAGAAGGTTAAGAGGAGCGGATAGTTGTGTTGTTTTTTTTCGAGCGCGCGACTGTTGGCCTATAAGTTTCCGGAGTTCTGCTGCAAGCTGAAACAAATCATCTATGAAAGCTTGTCTTGTCCCATTTTAATTTGTATTGTCGGTATTTCTGTTCTTTGTTTTTATTTGGTGTTAATACTTTGTGATTCGATCATCTGTATTCAGTCCGTGCGATATGTTATCATATCAATAGATAACTGTTTAATTAAATGATTATTTTTCTTTGATTGTCTCCCAAATTTTTCTTGAAAAAAAAAGTCAGAACCCGAAATGTTTCACCACCAGACGGCAATGAAGAGGTAATGGTAGACTAGATTGACATAAAATGGTGACTAGATTGGCCTAAAATGGTGACTAGATTGACATAAATGTTTACCACCAGACGGCAGTGAAGAGGTAATGGTGACTTACCTGTCATACACTGGCCACAGTCACACACTGGCCACATTCATACACTAGCCACATTCACACATTGGTCTCATTCTTCACACTGGCCACTGTCACACACTGGCCACATTCATACACTATTTACAGTCATACACTGACTACAGTCACACACTGACCACAGTCACACACTGGTCACAGCCACATACTGGTCGCACGCACATTAACACTGGCTGCAACTTACTAGTTTGACTACTAGACATACTATGGCCACCAACACTGACCTCAAACCCACGCCCCCCTTCTTACCCCATATAATATAATCAATGTTTCTTTGAATTAAATCATATTGGTCTTCATAATATCATAGCTAACAATCCATTAAATATTGTTTTCGTTCAGTGGACAACACCCCACCCCACCCGTAAATGAAACTATTATAACTGTAAAAGATAAGGTGTTCAAGTTTCAGAGATGATATAGTTTTCAAAGGGAGGGAAAAAAATCAATGATCTATTTTTACCAGAAACAGTTGGCCACCCCTCTTTGCACCTAAAAAAAACAACTGGCCAACTGGCCCATTAAGTGGCTACAAACTTGAATTCAATCCTTAGGGCAGAAAGGTTAAACTTTTTTTTTGTGTGTGCTGCATTTGGGTGCCAGTAACATTTTTTTTGTACAACCTTTGAGTCTTGAAACCACTTGTTAACGAAGGGAAGGGGACACACTGAATACCCTGTAGTTGTCCTATCCTGAGAAAGTTACATGGTTTTCGAATGGGGGGTGGAGGCTCTAGAAAGGTATTGTCCCCCGGGCGCGAGTTAAGCTCGCTACGCCATTGTCAAGATATATATAGTTTCAACTAAATAAAAAGAAACAGCTGTCAAAGTGTTGAGATTACAAAACATCACATCCCTACTTTTTTTCAACTGTTGATTATTCGCTTTATGTTTTTAAATACAGTGGATTCCGCTTAATTGGGACACCGCTTAATTGGGACAGCCGCTTATTTGGGACAAATCTCAAAGAAACCAAACCAAGAAGCCAATAAGTAAATTTGTATGTTTCATTAACAGCCGCTTAATTGGGACAATTAAGCGGAATCGACTGTATATAATTCTAGATATTTTACTATTGCCTAATTCTGGATAGTTACTTTGGGGGAAAAAAATGCCAGTTTAGCAGTGAAATGGCTTGACCTTGCGGAAAGGGTCCTGGATTTCAGAGACCATCGAGGGAGCCACCAGGGGTAGTATGCTTTCTGACGGCAGCTTGGTACCGGAAATACTTTTTCTATTTAGATCTGTAAAAGGGCGTCACCATTCCTGGTACTATATATCCATGATAGGCCTACTCGTGCCCAAACATACGTTGTGCGCCCAGGTCCGCTTTATCATGTAGGCACAGTAGGCACTGTGCCTAGGGCCTACGGACTTTTCAAGGGCTTACGAAAGCCAGAATGGCAAATAAGTGCCGGTGCATTCTTGAAAAAAATAAAAAAATGAAATCGTGGAGGGCCTACGACTTTGAAAGTGCCTAGGGCCTGCGATGACCTTAAAACGGCCCTGGGTGCGCCCCTGCACTCTTTCACACACACACACTATCTATCTATCTATCTATCTATCTATCTATCTATCTATCTATCTATCTATCTATCTATCTATCTATCTATCTATCTATCTATCTATCTATCTATCTATCTATCTATCTATCTATCTATCTATCTATCTATCTCTCTCTCTCTCTCTCTCTCTCTCTCTCTATATATATATATATATATATATATATATATATAATATATATATATATATATATATATATATATATATATATATATATATATATAGACCCCGTAGCGTGAAAATTCTACAGCAGGGGGCCAGGCAATAGCAGGGGGGGCAGGTAATACATTTTACTAAGTAGAGCAAATAAGCACAGGGGGCCAGACAAAACGCAGGGGTGGCGGCCCCTGGGGGGTATAGTAGCCTTTGAAATTGTGACAAATATAGACTTTGTGATGGAGCAAATTATAACTGTTACCCTTTGGTATTAATATATAAATCTATCTATCTATCTATCTATCTATCTATCTATCTATCTATATATATATATATATATATATATATATATATATATATAAATGCCTGGTCCCTGCTGTAGAATTTTCATGCTACGGGGTTGTACCCCCCAATCGACTATCGTTAAACAACACAA
Organism: Bulinus truncatus; assembly: GCA_021962125.1. Taxonomy (NCBI): domain Eukaryota; kingdom Metazoa; phylum Mollusca; class Gastropoda; family Planorbidae; genus Bulinus; species Bulinus truncatus. The sequence goes on from JAGDYQ010000062.1 coordinate 2,614,475, forward strand.
AATTAGGTTGAAGTGCCATGCCGTTCAGTCTATCCGTGTCATCATATAATGAACTGTTTGTTCAGCCATGCACCGGGGCCAACTCTCACCTTCTAATTATTTAGGTCAAGTTGCTCGCCGAGTGCTGGTTGAGACATTCCAGACATAACGAAGCGAGAGTTACCTCAACTATAGATCGACTGTGTGGCAAGTACAGACTGAAGGGCAACACCTAGAAATATGGTCCACTTTTTTATTCCAATGTTTTTTTTCTCGTGTAAATCTTTATGAATACCTTGCATTTTTTTAAGAAACTTGTTTCGTAGAAAAAAAATAAAGCAATACTTTCTATATTACAGTTAATTATCTATTAAAATGATTATCAGTAGTACACTCTACACGATCAGCATTTTATCATGTTAACCTTTGACTTTGACCGACTTATACAAATTCCTTAAATAGAAGTTGGATGGGCGAATTTAAATATCTTTAAATGTCCCTCATATATACAGGCTTCGGTTACCTTAATAAGAATATGTAACAAATATAGCCATGTAATATTCACATTTATGGCTATTTAATATTCACAGATATAGCTATTTAATATTCACAAATATAGCCATTTAATATTCACAAATATATCTATTTAATATTCACAAATATAGCCATTTAATATTCACAAATATAGCTATTTTATATTTACAAATATAGCCATTTAATATTCATAAATATAGCTATTTAATATTCACAAATATATCTAATTAATACTCACAAATATAGCTATTTAATATTCACATGGCAATTCTTATGGATAGACCAATAAGCGACCACATAATGCCCCAACTGCTAATGGAACCAAAGTCATGAATTTTTTTACTGCTAGCCACAAGGAAGGGCAAACTTATTTGAGATTGACATTGCTTGAAAAAAAAACGTTTGTGTATCTATCTCAGAGCGGAAAGGGGGGGGGATGTCAAAGGTCACAGTGTACGGTGGGTCAGATTAAAAATAGGGGCCACGTATTACCAACAGCATTTACAACCATATTAGGCATAAAGAATGTCATTGATACCCTACTGCTAGGCCGGGTAGGCATAAAGAATGTCATTGATACCCTACTGCTAGGCCGGGTAGGCATAAAGAGTGTCATTGATACCCTACTGCTAGGCCGGGTAGGCGTAAAGAGTGTCCAGGATACCCTACTGCTAGACCGATGTAAACTGGAGGAGCTCCGCCACTTTGGAATTTTCGGAAAGTATTTTTATTTAGCTGTAAACTTGGAGGTAAAGTGGGTGACAGGTGGGGGGCACATTTCAGGGCCCCTGAGAATTTCTGACTGTGGCCCTGGTCTCAGCTTTACTGATATGTGAATTATACGTTTCCCGTAATAGATCTAATGAAATTTAGCACGAATAGTCACTATCATAGAACTACGATATGTGTGCACTGGATTGACTTGAATGAATGAATTTATCGACATAACGCCCTTCCCTTTTCAGGAATACGGTCTAGCGAAGCCATAGCATTTGAGTAGTCCGATAGGTTCTTTTATTAGAAGCTTAGAATACCTTAGTCCTGAGTATTGAAACCACATACAGCTACTGACATAAAACAGGATAACCATACATGGCTTTGATTGCAATCCCTTTGTTGTCTCTTGGCCACAAGGTGTTTCATACGTTATTCAGCGACTGGAGGTACGCGATAAACAAAAAACGGTGATAATCATATACAGACTGAAACTAATTTTTTTTCTTTCAGATAATGACCTTTGAAGGCAGTTGTGTAAGTCTTAAGTAACTGGTGACACCGTGTTTGAACAGTCGGCCTCTTTATCTCAGTATGGAGTTAATTCCACATAACTCTGTACCATTTCTTTTTTTTTAAAACTTGAGTTATGTAACTTTAGTTCTGCTGTGTCATCAGCAACTGTGCTCCGAGACACAGCGAAGTTGAACTATTGTGTTTCATAATCTTATCACTCCATTTGAATAGCAAACAAACATTTTTCGTATGGCATTGTTCTATTCAACCAGTTTGCACCGTGGGTTTCTTAGATTTAAAAAAAAACAACTATTGGATTTAAATTACTTAAATCCTTTCTTATTTCCGGTCATGCGCAGTCGGTACATTTCTCAGGGGTCAAGAAGACATTTCCTAACATCAAGATTTTATAATTATATTTTTTTTCTCCATTTCGCAAACACAGACATTTATATGAGTGCATTAGTTTGATATATAATTGTTATAAATCAATAATCACTGAGCTGATTTGATAGTTTGTAGACAATTTTCTATCAAGGGCCTACACATCTCACCTACACCAGGCCCGTGTTATTCTCTTGGCGTTCTGGTTCATATGTGATGTGTTGTTTTGGCTCTTGCTTCATTCAATTACCTGGCAAGCAAAAGAATGTTAGCGTGTTTGATTCAATAATCAATCAGAATGCTCGGAATCCCTACATATTCCTAGCAACAAATTACAGATTTCTTGTGATTATATTGACATTTGACATCTAGGCTTTCTTGTTTCTTTGAGGTAAATGGGGAACAAATTGAAATGACGAATTTTGTTCCGGTTTGCTACGTAAATTCCTCCCCACCCCCATATTGCACATTCTTTTAAATCTTAAGTAAGTGATCTAAACAATATGGCGGGACGATCTCCATGCTGCATATAACGAGTCCAAATCCCACGCGTTCAGTCACCTACCTATGTCTTCTGTAAGTCACCTACCTGTGTCTTCTGTAAATCTCCTTACCTATGTCTTCTGTAAATCTCCTTACCTATGTCTTCTGTAAATCTCCTTACCTATGTCTTCTGTAAGTCACCTACCTATGTCTTCTGTAAATCTCCTACCTATGTCTTCTGTGACACATCCATAGACATTACATACTGTAAAACTCCATCGTTTAGTCATTTTGTACAGAGGCGGCTTTAAGGACGGGCGTTCCAAGAGCGCGCCCGTGGCCCCGACTTTAAAAGGAGTTCCTCATAGTCCAAATAATAACCCTTCCATGTATCTCTCTTTTTTCACGGGGGCCCAATATTTTCTTCTGCGCCTGGGGTCTGAAACGACATGTCCGTCTCGGACATCCCTAACGAACGCACACGTTTCCACCCTCAGATTATCTGTTTGAGGGCCGGTTGAGGCCGACCCCGTGCGGCATGTCACCACTGCAATATTTTTGGTTATTTTTATAGGAATGGGGCGGTATTTTTAGATCTCCCCCCCCCCCGGGCGCCAGATACGCCACAGTATTTGCATATCACTGTCATGCTCTGAACGAATAAAAACCATTGTAAGCCTTGGCAAAGTAAACGTTCAGTCCATGCAATAGTGAAAGTTGAACGTACAGACGTTTCTTCCAAATGAGTGTCATCTTCGTTATGAACAACTTTGTTTTAAAATGAGATGAACGGTGTCAATGTGTGGTTTGGTGGTGTTCAAACGTGTAGCCAACTAAGCCTATTTACTACTGCCATTTTTCATGTCAGCACCATTGTGTGTTTCAAACCGAACTTTAAAACGTATGGACCAGCAGGGCACATATTCGGAAGGCCCGGGGCGAGGGGGGCCCACAAGTTTAGCAGCATCACGCCAATAAAACATTTAATTTTTTTTTTAGAGAATGTTTATTAATGGTCTGACCCAGGAGCTCAAATTGCTGTTCGAACGGTTTCGACTCTGACAAATATCCCCTCCAAAAACCGTCATGTTTTCTTTATCAAGAACCAGAAATGTTATTTTGCATGATCAAAACACTTTGACCGTTGGTATAATCCCATTATTAAACTTTAACTGGCCATTGTGATACTGCTTTCGACACGTGGCCGTGACAACATTGCGGACACGACAACGTCGAGTCATCGTTTATCGGATTGAGCCCGGGAATTCCCAGCAGGGTTAAGCGCTTGACGATATCTAACCAATGAAAGCAAACGATTTAATGCATGTGACTTTTTTGTCCAATCAAAAGTAAGGTTTTTACTAAGCATCTATTTATAGAACCTGGTGCAATCAAAATTAGGAAACATTCTTGAAAAAGTATTCCATTGAGAAAGATCGCATTGTTGAAACTCAATAACTTAGCAACGGATAGTGATTTAGTAAATTGCTGGATATTAAATAACATTCATTCATTTATTCATTAGCAAGATGACGCTCCCTGATACAATGGAGAAAGAAAACACCATAGACACTAGGTAAGACACTTAATCTAAAATAAATTAATATTTTAACCTATTTTAAAGGGGCATGTCTTATTACGTCATGTGACAACTGAACGTGGAAATGTTTAGCACTTTTTGAATAATGCAAACACTATTTAGCCAACAAATGAATAAATATTTATTGCAGCAAGTTTGTATCTAATAAACACAGTATAAACACAATACACGCCTGTTCAATTTTAATAAATTGTGATCTATACTTAGATGACTTAGTTGCTAAGATCACTCTGGTTTGATGATATATAAACAAAACCTTCTCCACGGTCAGTTCAATCGATTACGCTTTATGCAAAAATGTCGCAGTTTATAATATAGACATATATGGCGTACATTTATCGTGCATAGTGCCCATTCTACAACACTTAACTTTCATATTTTGGTTTAATAAAAATGTCTGGGTAATTGTTTACGACAGTCCGCCCACAAGATAAATTATACTTTTATATCTTTATGTAAAGGTCTTAGTCACAACTTAGTGTGTATCAAAACAAATGGACAGTAAAATAGCAAATATCTGTAGTACTCAGTAGTTTATAGTGCATAAATCATAAATATAGGTTATAATGTATAGACATAGCCATACAGTTAGTGAAATCGCATTTTAGCAAAAGTTTTGCATAATTAGTTTAATAAGTATACTTAGTAATTAGGTTTATTACTTAATAGGAAATTAATTTTAACAGTTTTATCTTACTGCTTACATTTTTTATAACATATCTATATGGGAGTGGTTCTCAAAACTAAAGAGTTAAGACGAAGCTAAAAGTGTTTGTGTATTCCAAGTTGTATTCCCAGAAGAAATTAAATATTTTTTGTAAAAATTTATTATGTACATTTTCTGTTTGCAGGAAAATTAAAGCTATGGGCCTTACATTACGAGCATGCATCAAGCAAGCCATGAGAAGAAATGGTCTCACTTGTGGCATGAAAGCATGTGGAGAGTTGCTTCAGAGGTTGGTATTACAATCGTCTTTGCAATTAGCTCAACTATATTTTTAAAAATCCCTTAAAGTAAATTCTCATTTATTTCTTAGGCCAGTCTGATAACCATGATTATGATGTAAAAAAAGAATGTCTGTCATGTTAATGTGAATAAGTGATTCAGCAAAATTCTTGGTACTTTCTGATTATCTGGGTTAAAGTTCTCAACTATCCATAATTGTAACTTTGTTTGGTATGCTACCTAATTTAGGTTTTAAATCAATGTTCATCGGTTTATGTAACTAGCATCAAAAGCTTGTTATTATTTAAGAATGTGTGCCAAATTATTTCGTGAGACAATTACAAAATCATGGATTTAATTCTCTTTTTTTCCCCCCTATCTTTTTAGCTGTCCATCTTCTGTCATGATGTGCCTTTTGCCAGACAGTTGTCACAATATCAGCATCCATATCCACCAGACTTTAATTGAAGCCTTCTGTCGTGAGAATAATATCCTGATTATCCACTTGAAGGATGACATCAAAGTGTCCAAGCTGCTAAACAAACTGACTGAGGGAAACCATGGATGCAGATTAAACGGAAAGTCTGATGACACAAGCTGCTTATTACTACAGGTCAGTGTAAACAGCAAATCACATTCAATAGTGTTATAATAGAATTTTAAAGGTAGTGGTCTCAGTCTTCAGTTAGTTCAAACTCAAACACTCAATTATAATACATGTCTGAATTCATGTCACTTAAAAATATATAGAGCTGATAAAGATGTGAAATTAAAAAAAACAAGTATTGAATAATTCAGTGGTTTTGTTTCAATATTGAACTTTTTTTTTGTACAAAATATGTAAGATACTTAACTGTTTGATTCAGTGTTAACTTAACGTGTATATCATTTTTATACTCAAGAGCTATGGCAAAAGTCACAGAATTTTCTTTTAAAAAAAATGTAAATACTGAATGCTTATATACTTTCTTTGTTAAATTTGCTTAATTTTTTTGTCTTTTTAGATCCCAAAAAGAGGACCTAGTAAAGAAGACCAAGCCCTTTGCCAATATTTTGAAGACATGATGAAACTTACCTATCAGTTGCCTCATTTAAATTTACCTGACTGATCTTCATTGTACATACCTCAATGAACTAAAAAAAACATAAAAAGGTATTATCGAGATTTCATGATAATCAACATACTATTTTTTGTTATGATTTCTTTATTTAATGACAAAGATTGTTTTTTTATGTAAATTCAAAGGATCCTTATGTTCAAAGATGTTTTAATTAAAAGTAATTACATGTAAATCATGTTTACTTTATTCACAGACTGACCTCTGTCAGCAGTGTAAATGCAGTAACATTAATACTGTACAAACTCAGTTTCATCCTAATCATCTGAGTCCTGTTCGACCTCAAACTGTTAGTTCAGACTGTTTTCTTCTGCATAGTGGAGTTGGTTTTCTTGGATTCATTCGGCAAACAATGCCAGCATCACTATCTTCAAGGTGAAACAATCTCAGCACATTCATTAGAAGTGCAAAGTGGACACAAAGCTGCTGTTAATTTTTTTGATAGATTACACTTGTTAACCAGTACTTGAATTTCGTATTTTGATTAAAAAAAAATTGGCTTTATATTTTAAAATGTATGTTTTGAAAAATAGTAAATTTTTATAGAAGGCAGCTGGCTATGTTATTTTTATAATAAACAATTTAAATGCTATTAATTTTAAAAATATGTATTATTGATTGATAGCATTGTTCTTTTCTTAAAACAAATATTGAAGATGTCTCAATTATCACTTTAGTTTCAGCGTCATTTTTTATATAAATTTATTGTAAAATTTTGAAAAATCTTATTTTCATTCATATTATTAAAATCTTTATTTTGATGTAAATACTGTTAATGGTTTGTAAATATATATATAAATATTGTTAAAATATTGCTGCCAGCATATAGAGGGGTCTATAATTTTGTCATATATGCCTTTTATTTCTGCTTAATGATAAGTAAGTATATTGTATTTTAGAAAAGAATTATCTCAATAAAAATATTGTGTAAAACATGATTTCATTGGTCATTATTGTTTAACACAACCTTCAGAAATTTCACTGTTTGCGTGATAATTGTATATTACAAAACAAAAATGAACCTTATAATATCTTATTAAACTAATCATTTCTGGTTTTATAAATGGCATACAGTGCATGTTATTTATATGAATGTAATTAAATAGTTCACAGCCAATACCTTGGAAATTAAAGTTTGTTCTCATGTTTTTTTTTAACCTTTATGAGTAAATCTAATTTTTTGTAAATTTAAAGAACTACAAATAAATTTAATGAAAATATATGATTAACATTTTTAAATTTTACATTAATTATTATAAACAATTCATGGTAAAAAGTAGTTTATAAAAATTCAATCATTCTTAAGGGAATTAGATCTCTCAACAGGAACATTATTTACTGCTAAAGGGAGATAATGACCAGCCCAAACAAATTATTTTATGTCAAAATTTTATAATTATTTAACAATCTTATTTACAAAATATTACAGTGTGGAAACATACATCTTTATTATTAAGTACCCATCTATTTATATTTAAAAAAATCCCACCCCAGTAATAAAAACATTTATAGTGTAAAAACAAATGACCAGATGCTTATCATTAGAGGGCCTCACCTTCATCATTGTAACAAGATTTTGTAAACAAGCAAAATCAGATACATGTGGAGAGAAATTGTACAATGGAAGTCATACCAAACCAGAGACGTACTTAGGGTGGGGGTCCAAAATCGAAAGTCCCCCCCCCCCAGCTTTAGGGGGGCCCCGAAATTTGTTTTTACTAGAGCTGCTGTTCGATAAAAAAAATTGATCGCAATTAACGCTTGATTAAAATTTTTAATAACAAATTAACGCACTTTTTAATCGACACAATATAACACATTTTGTTTCTATTCAAACATGTAAGTTAGAATATCATAGCATAAAATTGGTAAAACAAGCAATTCAGATTAATTTACGAAAGAGGTATAATTAATTGTAACAGATTTATTAAGCATCAGCACTAATGTCTGTTGAATTAGTTATTGAGACCAGTTTATTGACATGTATCAATCACGTCAAGTGATGTGAGTTATTTTTTTTTTAATCAACAACATTGCCAAACAAGTGTTTTTCTCGTACCATAGGTTCCGAGCTAATGACGTATTTAAACCTCTCTTCTCTCTATCCCTGTCATATTTTGCTACACTTTGCCCCCATGTATGTCTTGTTTACCCAACCCTCCACTACAGTACTTACCCCTTCACTTCCCATTCCAAAACAAAAATACACACGTCATTTATATCTCTTATGTGCCTTTTCCTTCATAAAATAATAGTATAGCCAGAAAGTACTTACTTGCTCACTTATTATTAACGCGTTTTTTTTTATTCCCCCCTTTCCCACCCTGTTAGATTTTTGACACTCTTAGCACCTTCTCTCCCCACAAAGATGACGTTACTACCAACCGTCCCATTTTTCCAAATTATGGCACCTGTCAATCAACCATATGTTCACTAATGGTATCATTGAGTGTCATAATTATTATTAAGAAAAGACAATCCTATTGTTTCAAGGTCATGTAGTTGCTATGATTTTATGTAAGCGTGACAGTTTCTATATTCGGTGGATTTAAAAATTTTTTTTTTAAAATCTCGTCTGATCTAGTTATGGTTATAGAATTGGATTATTTACTGATTACTGAAATGACAACATTTGGCTAAAATTTAACGCATTTAGGGGTTTGCGTTAAAAATATAATCGCATACGTTTAACGCATTAATTACGCTTTAATAGCAGTTAAAAAACAGCCCGATATAAAATATTAAATTTAGCACAGTGTCACAATGATTCTGAAAAATACAACCACTGTCTCGTGTACAGTCTAGACCTTGATTGACAGGTGTCATATATATGAAACTATTAGTGCAGCTGTTACAGACGTGACCGGGCTAATGCTGTATTATCAAAATGCGATAAAAAATTTGCGCAAAAAAATAATGATACAAAATGTCTCATTATACGCTTAATTTTTGTTACCTTCAAGTTAACTTCAATAATACACTACAGTATATAATGTAAACTAGTGAATGAAACTTTTCTCTTTTTACATCAACCGGGAATGGAGCAGGAGGTTTACTTGTCGAAGGGCTATATAACAAAAACATCTTCATTTATATTACAAGTGGGGATTTTGTCGACATTTCTGGGGTAGAGGGTGTATGCGGATTGCAACAGGGTGGGGTGATAGATCTATTTAATAAGTGAACAAACCTTAACTTCAAATTTGTTGAGTGCAATAGTTATTTATCGATTTCTTGAACTTGCAATATTTTGGTCAAATTAACGCATTTAGGTGTTGCGTTAAAAAATTTAATCGCAAATTTTTTTTGACGCGTTAATCGCAAATTAACGCAGTTTAATCAGCAGCCCTAGTTTTTACATTAAATATTAAGAACATTATCTCATGTCATGGTGTCGAATGTCAAAATGCAGGGGCCCCCAAAGTAGAGAAGCCCCCGGGCCCCCAAATCACTAGGTTCGGCACTGTACCAAACTCAATAAAGAGCAATAAGCATCTTTAAAAGCCACATTTTAATATGTAGTAGAACCATAAATTTGTTATAAAAAGGAAAGATGAGAGCTGTTCACTTCTACAGTGAAATGAATTAAAAGTTAAGGTACATCACATATGTAAAACTGACAGGATCATTAGTAGCTGTGCTTTATTATTGTGAAATTTTCAATTAGAGAATCTAAAAACGTTAGTTAAAAACTGCATATTTTACAGAATTGGCCTCGAAGTTATAATAAATAGGCTGGAAACTTAGAAACTGTTAGTTGATTAAAACATTTTTCACTTCTCTGAAAAAAATATGTTGTTATTTTTAGGGCGTAGGAGGGAATGTTTAATTCATAAGCCTCCTTTCTTTAAATATACATTTGTACATTGAAAAAAAAAACTTATTTAATGCATACATAATAACCCAGAGACTAATTCTTTCTAATTACCAAAATTGTCTAGCTATTTAAGAACAGATTTAAAATGTCATTATTGAAGGTATAATTTAAAAAGTCAAAACAGCAAAAAAGAAACAAAAGAAAAAAGATTAATAATTAAACTGGTATATTTATTTATTTAAAAAAAATTCAGCTAATACATTTAATGACACAGATCGCTGAGTCCAGTTTTTTTCTCTGCATTTAATGATTGAATAATAATTATCAAAACATTTTTATACATTTTTTATAACAATAATTTCTTTAATATCGTGATAAGTAAAAAATCAATGTGAGCGATACCATTTAAGAACGTGACATCACAATGCTAAAGATGTTCACAATATCTTTTGTAAGGTTATTTAAAAAATCTGCACTAAATTATGTTTAAAACTTATTCCCTAAAGTCTTGCATTATGAAAATCTTGCTTCCACAAAAACTCTTCTTTATACAAGTTGCCAATAGAACAGCTGTTTTTGCAAGTGTAGATACATAAGGTGCCCCAATCCAAACTGTGCTCAAGACTATCCACAGATAAATAATTCAACAACTGAGGCATGACCTGGGGACGGATGTATCAGATTACAAATACAGTGTTAATGGTATTGTAAGATAACATTCTAAAACAATGTGTCTAAATAAATAATGTTTCAATCAATTTATTTCAAACTCATATTGAAAATGAATTTTATATAAAGAAAGCTCAATGCTGACATGCAATTATTTTTATTAGTACTTTAAATTTGAGGAAAAGCTTGTAATTATCCAGAAGGAAATGGATTGTTCATTCACTCAAAAAGCCATCAGAAGACATTACATTTTGGTTCTGCTGTGGAACCCCCAAGCCTATAGAAAGGTTGGCTGCACAAAGGCTAATGCGAGAATGCCTTGTGAAAAAGCAATGAAGTTTTGCAACTTAACATGGGGTGAAATGAAAAATGCCTCTCAAAACAAAGCGTGCTAGAGAGTTATTGCTGAGTCTCTTTACTCCGCAAGGAGTCCAAGGAATTTTATAAGTTTGGAATTACTAATTTTGGTATTACAATTCATTATAAAAAAAAATCTTAAGATTATAAGGTGAAAAACTTAAAATAAATAAAAACAAAAATATAAATAGTTAACTCAAGAGCTTCAAGAACAGACCAAGGAGTAAAAAAAACAAACCTGAAATTCAAATATTCTTTGAGCACCACATGAACAATCAGGTATATCTGAGGATGATGGCTGGTGATCAGATGATACCCACAATGGTATTCCACCTTGTTCATAACGTAAAACCTGAAAGAAAACATTTTCACCCTTAGAAAATATGATGAGTGTTACTTTTACTGATAAGTCACATGACATAAAACTCTCTACAATTTAAATTAGTTTTTGCTTCTTTAATTACAAATAATTTATTATTATTAAAATGAATAAAAAAAAAACTCTCAGAGGCTGAAGTCTTTTAGTTAATATTTCAATATGTGTACATCTAGATGTATAACAGAAGACGTAAGCTACCATGATTTTTTTCTCGCCCATAAATTGGGAAATGATGGTGTGTCTAACATTATCTTTTTGATGCTAAAAAGACCGAGTGGGTCCGTAAGATATAGCAATTAGTGCTATCTCAAAAACATTTGACAAATGTATAAAATGAGACTCACTGGCATAAGTCAACATTTTTTAAAATTCAATTCTTTACAGAAATCAAAACACAAAAGACTTAAATATATTTTAAAATTTATTGATGGATAAAATCAGTACACATTGATATTTTCTAGGCAAGAAATTAAAAAAGTTCGTAGGTCATTGTGTTAGACATAACCAGCCTGACTGCCCTAACCCTATTTAGGTCAGTCTGTTTGATTAGAAAAATGCTGATGAAAATTTCAGGAAAAAAAGAGATTTACTAGTTAGGACTAATGCACTAGCACCTTTACTATACAGAGGTATTTATAAAGAAATTTTTTGTTTTAAGCGAAGTTACCTGTGATGGTTCTGGTTCTATGCGTCTCTTGAACTTTAAAAATACTCTGTCATCTTCGGTCTCAGCTGTAGCAGATTTTTCTAAATCTTCAGCTTGGAATTTTCCATCCAGTCCTTGCAGCTCTGGTGATCTTATCAACTGCTCATACTCCATTAAACGTTCTTCCTCACTCTTGCTGTTATTGCTATCACCCTCGGAGTACTCTTCATCTTCAGTAACTAATTCGAACTCTTTGAAAAGGATTGTTGATGCAGACTTAGAATCTGAAAAAAAACAAAAACAAATATGGGTTCATCTATAAAAATATATTGAGAGAAAAGGCTGAATGTCAATATTATGACTTCGTTAGGTGTGGCTTTTACACTATAATTTATGATTTCATAGGAAAAAAAAACACATCTCAATTTACAGCTAGTAAAAAGTAGTAAAGTTTCCCTTACTAAACCTACACAGACGACAATGGGGGTCAGATGAAGTAGAGTTCATCTGTCTCTGTAGCCACGGTTATTCTATGGGATTGTGTGGTTAGTACAATACTCAGTCACATAGCTTTCCCCCAACAAATATCAGGTATCCATATTTTTTAAGCTGGGTTGACTAGCTTAAGCCAGTTGGGGCATCAATCAGACCAGAGAAAAGTCCAGACTTACACTGTAGCTTGAACTTGGAACACTATCTAGCAGTTGAGCACTTGACCACGCTGCCACCCTGTCCTTCAGTTATCCTACTATATTTTTTATCTCACAGGTGGGTCTTGGGGGTGCTTGTGCTAGTTACCACCCCCCAAAGGCATTTTATTTTAACACGCAAAAAGACTAAAACGCATCAAATCAAAATAAACTAAAGAATAATGGAAATAACCATCATTCTCTATTTTTTTCATAGTCATGAATAGAGTCATCCCCTACAGACATCTGACAAGCTGCTTTACTGAAGGTTCTTATGGAAATTGAATACTAACACTCACACCAACTTGAGTACCACAAAATTTTGTCAAAAATAATTAATCATTTTCCACCTATGATACCTTTAGTTTTATCTTGAGTGCATGTCTGTTTATGTCCTGTTTTCCAATCAAAAAGTTGATGCTCTTTACTGCAGTAGGACGTTCTCTTACACTGAGAGCATTTTTTATTACCTTTGATACCACATACACAACACAGGGACTGAAGTTTGGCAGCATTAGGAAAACAGTCCATGTTTTCGCCTGTACTTAATTCTTCACAAGGTGGATCGCTACTGTAAAAATTATTTAGTAAAGGTAATTGAGATCTGAAAACTTTAAAGCTACTGCCATCATCTGGTGAAGAACAGGTTGCTTTCGGACAAACAAATACAAAGACAGCTCGGTGAAAAGTATCATCTCTGATTTGTAGCGGTGCATACACTTGCATCAAAAATATCATGATTCCTTTACATTTCACGCACTGTATTTCTTCTGAATCAGGCAGTGAATTAAGTGAAAGCCATGAAGGTTTACCACCTACTTTACTAGGAAAGAAGTGACTATTTAATAATCGTAAATCTGTATCCTCTTCAATGAACCCAAGTTTTACAAACGTGGAATCCGCCATCGTTGTTTATAAAAGTGAAAGCGGATCTTATTTTTTTTTTTTAAATAAGGGGAAACAATCAGCATAAAGTTTAAGAGTAATTCCGTGTTGAGTAGTGTTTCCTTTCTGACAAATATTTCTGCAGTATTATCATACGAGCCCTGTGAAGCTTTTATATAGTTATGAATGTATTACGATAACGGTATTTCAAAAAAAAAAAAGATGTTTAGAACTCTTGGCATATTTTATTAATGCATTAAGCATTAGAAATGAGTATAGCTCTGCATACATCAAAGTGAGGCTTGTTTGATAAAGGAAGTGTCGTATAGTATCATATACTCTTAGACCATTACAATATGAATTCTGAATTGACCGGATCAGCCAAGGTAGGCTATTTTTAGATAACCTAAACAAGTATCTTGTGAGAAGATGGACTCATACCCGTGGTTCTCAGCCTTTTTGAAGTTGTGGAACATTTTGACTTTTATTCTGCCGGGCTTTGACTTTTATTCTGCCGGGCTTTGACTTTTATTCTGTCGACCTTTGACTTTTATTCTGCCGACCTTTGACTTTTATTCTGCCGACCTTTGACTTTTATTCTGCCGACCTTTGACTTTTATTCTGCCGACCTTTGATTTTTATTCTGCCGAGTTTTGACTTTTATTCTGCCGACCGTTGACTTTTATTCTGCCGACCTTTGACTTTTTTTCTGCCGACCTTTGATTTTTATTCTGCCGACCTTTGACTTTTATTCTGCCGAGCTTTGTCTTTTCCCCTCGCAGGCCTACAAAAAAAAATATTTAAAGCACTGGAGGAGAACCAATTCGAAATGAAATGTGCAACAGGTGATTGCTAAATTATTGGAGAACCTTGTTCTTCAGAAACAATTTTTATTGTATATTTCATTTATCCGAGAAAGACTTGACGTGTCTTTAGTAATTCAATTTGAGAATCAACGCAGTAAATAGCTGTGCCAAGGATGTCTATCCTTCCATCCATCCATCCAACCATCCATCCACACATCCATCCATCATTCCTTCTATCTATCTATCTATCTATCTATCTATCTATCTATCTATCTATCTATCTATCTATCTATCTATCTATCTATCTATCTATCTATCTATCTATCTATCTATCTATCTATCTATCTATCTATCTATCTATCTATCTATCTATCTATCTATCTATCTATCTATCTATCTATCTATCTATCTATCTATCTATCTATCTATCTATCTATCTATCTATCTATCTATCTATCTATCTATCTATCTATCTATCTATCTATCTATCTATCTATCTATCTATCTATCTATCTATCTATCTATCTATCTATATATCTATCTGTGTGTCTGTCTGTCTGTCTGTATCCATCTCTATCCACCCATCAAGCCAGTTCGTCTGCCTTTTAGTCTGGTTTCTTTCTCTATTCACACGCTGTATATCATAGACCTAAACTTTTACCACAAACAGTGCAGAAACACTGAACTTGTCCAGATTGTCTGGTACAAACTATATTATATGATAAGACCAAACGATGGCATACAGTGCACCTTGATACTATCCCCCATTTTATATCTATACTATATCATCTCCGTGTGACTGTTTATGAGCTGATAGCGTCTGTTGACTGTGTGTTTATTTGTTGTTGGTTGTAACTAATAAAGAAACAATCAATGAATTCTTCTGCCCATCACTCCAACCCCCCCCCCACCCCCCCCCCACCGATACATTCTTACAGCCATCCACAAGACCATAAATGTCCTCACAACCAACATCAATGTCATAGGACCAAACAGATGAGGGTCATAATAAAAAAAAAAACCCAAACTTTCTCCTCATTAGACCAAAAAAAAATATATCTACGTGTTCATTGTCTAGTATTGAGTGAAAATTATAAGCAAGAGATAGTATAAAAAATATAAGAGTTTGAATTTTTTTTAGTTGTACATTATGTAGTGTTGTTTACACTTTGAAATGTTTTTATATTATGAACAACAACATGGTAATATTCACAAACGTGTGATAATTTTTTAAACGTGGCATCGGTAAGTTAACAGATATACAGTTTTGTGTATGTATGTATGTATGTGTGTCAGCGCGCGCGCGTGTGTGTGTGTGTTGGTGAAGTTATGAGTGTATTCAGTTTTGTGAGTAAAAATACGCCGGTAAGTTAACAGTTAAACATTTTTGTGTGAGTGTGTTAGATAGTGGGTGTATTTTCAGTTAAGTGAGTAAAAAATATTCGATTAAAAATTATCTACTGCTTATGAGAGAACTCCAATTCTGTTTACCTTTGTGGCTATTTGAACTCCCGTCTATACAACACTTTTCGGTAGTTTCGAACTTACAGTTAACAATTCAATTATATTTTTTTAAATGCGTTATTACATGGCTATTGGGCTATTCTGACTGAGTACTTCCGTCACACATGCCATATAACTTGAATATGTCGCCCTATGGATCAGCAACTGGGTGGTTTTGTGTCTGTCAAATTGATTTGTACCATGAGGACCACGAATGTGATACACCTGGGAATGGTCAATCACTAAACATTTTCTGTGTTGCAGTTGCCTGGTATGAGACATAGGTCTCCATGATTATCGTAGCCCCCCGCATCTATGGTGGTGTAGAAGAGGCGCATCAAGCAATGTTCCAGGACCGTCTCCCAATGACGAGGTAGGACTAAGAGAAAAAGGTCCAATAGGGTTGCTGCCAGCTAATCTTGGGCCACATGACAACATCCGTCATCATTGTCCCCCCCCCCAATCCCCGCCAGATCACACCCGCTTGGCCCTATGACAATACCCATTGTCTGTGACCCCCCCTCCCTTTCCGATCATCCTTGTCTCCCCAATCCCCGCCAGATCACACCCGCTTGGCCCCATCACAATACCCATTGTCTGTGACCCCCCCCCCCCTTCCTTTCCGATCACACCCGCCTAACTATTGCTAAGTATTCTTTGCAGACTACTACTGTACCAGACCAGGGGACATCTAGGGCCTGGGGGCCACCTGACTTGCATTCTGGGCAAATCACTTGCGGCGACCGTGAATCCAGTCAAAACAGGACTTAGACAATTGTGGCAACATCATTTGTGTTATACACAAAACATAATGAAAGGGAACAGGGGCGCAACCAGTATGTTGAAGTTGGTAGGGTCCAAAATATTAGGTAAGATGAAAATTGGTATGTCTGCCCCCCAAAGTTTGGTAGGGTCGAATACCAGTGGCTTGATTTTTGGTAGGGTCCGGACCAGCACGACCCGTACATCGGTTGCGCCCATGAAAGGGAAGTTTAAGAAAGTTAAATACTGACAACTAATTAGCGTGTTTCAACTACAGTAGACATAGTGTAAATACTAACAACTAATTAGCGTGTTTCAACTACAGTAGAATTATGTTGTGGGTAAAATAAAATCATTTTTCATTTATCAGTTTATTTTGATGTTGAATATTTAGATTAATAAGTAAAATTACCCATTTCTATTGGTCAGTACATCGCCTCTTCTATAACATCTGATGCTATATCGTTATTATGTCTGAGTAGCCTATGTTTTCTCTATTTTATCTATTGTTTTCAATTAACAATTTAACAAGTGTATTTTTGTGTCTTTCAGATATCAGTTGTAAAGAAACAGATTTTTGAAATAACAACAACATAGTTTTCAGTTTTGCTGGTGAAAATCTTTCTGCAGGGCATCGTTTAACTCACACTGTTGATCTATTTTTTTTTTACAGTCAAAGTGAGAATCACAAAACAAACCCAATCTTCGCTGTGAATTAATTATATAGTTTATCCAATAACAATACAGTTGTACATTTATTTCATAAGTCTATAACAGTTGTTTACTCTCAGAAAAGTTTACAGGATGTCCATTTAGTAGTTGAAGTTTTACAAGTTGACTAATCGCCCGTGTAATTTTTTTTCCCCTTGTTCATGATTATTCAAAGATTGCGCAGAATGGACCGAATACGTTACATGCTGAGGTTGTTGCTTGTCATCGTACTCATATCGCTGGCGACATTCTGCGCTCTAACATTGAACGATACCATCAACAGGCTAGAAGAGTATCGAAATGGCTACATTGCCCCTGACTGGGGATACCAGAAGAAGTTGTTCTGGGGAAACTCGGAACATCCGGAGCTGAGCGGAGAAAATAACGATTACGATACTATCGACTTTCAGTCCGTCTACGACAAAGCGGCCAAGTCGGTGAAAATCGAGAAGCCGCCCAACGAGAAGCAGGCACAACGATTACCGCAGGTGATTATAATAGGCGTGTCCAAGTGCGGTACCAGGGCTCTGTTGGAGTACCTGAGCATGAATCCGTACGTCGCCTCCGTCAAGCGCGAAGTGAATTTCTTCAACAACGAGACCCTTTACAAGCGAGGCGTCGACTGGTACAGGGACCAGATGCCCTTGACCTACTCAAACCAGGTAACCCTGGAGAAGAGCCCCGACTACTTCGAGTGCGTCCAGTGCCCAGAGAGAGTTCGCTCCATGAACTCGTCCGTCAAACTGTTGCTGCTCATGCGAGACCCCGTGGAGCGGCTCGTATCTCAGTACATGCAGCTGACCGACAAGTACTCGGACACGCCCAACCAGCTGCCTCCCTTCGAAAAGTGGGTCCTTGATCCGGGGTCAGGGGAAATCAACACGAAGATCCCTTCGGTGCGAGTCAGCATGTACTCGGATCACCTGAAGAACTGGCTGCTCCACTTCCCCAAAAAACAGATTCTCTTCATAGACAGCCAGAAACTGACCAAGAACCCCGTGGGTGAATTGGCCAAAGTGGAGAGTTTTTTGGGCCTGCAGCCTTACCTGACCGGCGACGATATTTACTACAACAGCTCTAAAGGGTTTCACTGCATGAGGTCAAGGGCCACTGGGAAGACCCGGTGTCTGGGTGCGTCTAAAGGTCGACCCCACATCAAAGTGAACAAGGAAACGCTCACAGCCTTGTATTCATTTTTCAACCCGTACAACGAAAGGTTGAAGAATATCATTGGTTTCCGTATGTCATGGTTCTGATGTTTTGATTGGTCGTAAATTTAAAATAAATTAAAGTTGTTAATATTTCAAATGTTTTCATAATACATGTATTGGCTTGAAGAGTGAAATATAAACTGTAATATATATATATATATATATATATATATATATATATATATATATATATATTACTTTGAATAATGTTTGGCAAACTTTAAAATATAATAAAATATGTTGACTAAAGACTGTAAGGTTTTTACATAAAAATTAACACAATACCTTTTGAGTAGGTAAAGAGAGAGTGAGATATTAGGTAGATCTACTCCAAAGTACTTGATGGAGCCACTATTGCACTGAATTTAATCAAAATTAATAATGGAATGATGTCCTTTGCCAGTGGAGACCTTGGGTGGTTATATCGTTTGCCAAATCTATAAAATCAGTTATGTTCTAGCATCCAATTACAAGTTATGTAACGGTTGTTCCTACACAGTACATGGGTTTATTTTGAGGAGTGGTTTTGAGTTGTTAAAGATTTCTTTTTTTTTTATAGAATAAATCTGTTTCACTTCGACACTTATTGCAGGAATAAATTGAAATAGATGCATGCATAGCTTTGTTGTTTATTTATGGTATAATATTCTCTTTAACACGGATATCAACTGAGTGAATAGTGTTGTGCTACTGAAAAATATACCAGACTCTTTTTTGGTAACAGGGTAAAAGAAACCATGTTTAGTATTACCTATTATGAAATAATGCTGCATTTGTATTAAGCAAATATTCTATAGGTAGAAAATGTAATGAAAATACAATAAACATATTTTACCTGAATAGTAAATTATGTTTATTTTTACCTGTAACATCATTATAAACATTCTTGCTTTTTTCTTGAATTGTAAACATTCTTATCATTTTTTTAATCTTGAGAAATTATGACTTATAACTGTTATAATTGTTTCGAAAAAATAAAACGCTGAGGAAATTGACGCGCAGGTTTTAATTTGAAGGAAAGAGAAATAAATTTTGTTATTTTTGTCACAAATAGGACGTAGACCTACTTGGTTAATTGTGTCTTTTACTCAAAATGTTATCTGTAAAAAAAAATTGTGATATTCCTGCGTTAGTTAAATTAAGCACACGAAAAATTGTTCTCTTTTACAAACTTAAAATAATGCATAATCATAATTAAGATACAAATTTCAATGATGAATACTTATTTTTGTTCTTGAATATTCTCCCCTTATCAAGTGGTTTATTTTTTATCTACATACAACCCACCTATTCTTTTTTTTTGTATTAAATGAACGTGTTTTAGTAGACAGTAAATATATTGTCGAGCTCATTATTAACTGATATAATTTATGATCATTTTAAAGGAATGATTAAAAGTGTGAAAGTACATAGGTTTTTTTGTGTGTAATATTCATCGATTTTTTTTTATTGCACGTTTTAAACATCATCATGAGTCAATATTTGACCAGCCCACAGTCACAAGACTGGCAGCAATACACAACGAAGTTAACCCTCTAGCCGTCATTGTGAGAAACATTTGTTTTATGTGGTGTATGTTTTTTAAAATTTGTTGTGCTGTGTTGCGTGGTTTTATTTAATGGGAGATGGTTTCACATTACGTTATCTACATGATGTTATTTATGCACCAATTGATCAGGAGGATGTAAGCGAAATTTTAAATGTGATGATTTATTATTAAATTTAGAAATTATACTTTTAGGATATCTTTATCGATAAACATTAACTTGTCTATTTGTGTGTTCAATATGAACATAAAGTGAACTTGTTCGTATGTGTGTTCAATATGTATAAATCGTTAACTTTTCTGTATGTGTGTTCGATATGAACACAGCGTAAACTTGTCTGTATGTGTGTTCAATATGTACACAACATAAACTTGTCTTTATATGTACACAACATAAACACGCACTTAATTTTCATTTTTCACTTCCGTATTTATCGTGCAGTTCAAATCTTTATTTTGGTATGTTGCCAACTCATATAAAGTTTATGAAGTGACTGACATACTAAGTTGTTATTAGATGAGTATTAGGGTGCAGTATTTTAAGGTAGTGCTCCCCAATCCCCTGGCTACGGACCGGTACCGGTTTGCTGCGTCATCACATTTCTAAAAGATGAGTTTCAAGTACAGGCAATAAATTATAAAGAATGCGCATCGTCAAATTTAAATTTATTTTTACGAAGGCCGCCATATTTGTGTCACTGTGGCTGTGCTCTTTAGCTGCTACATTATTAAAAAGGAAAATAATACAAATGGCGTCATATTTTTTAGTGTTTCTTTTAGAGGAATTAATATAACTATAATTAGCAATGCGCTTTTTGTACGTACAACTGCCTTTGGGCTTCGCAGACATATTGGGACCCAAGAATAACAGGCGCACAAATTGGTCATTCTCGACAGACGAAATACTGCCCGAGAAAAAAGACCAACTGGTTGTCACTGACCATTTATTATAGAGTTTAAAAAAAGTTGTAAACAATTCATAAATTTGTCAAAGTCTGATATACTGGTCGTGCCCACTAGGTGTGTGTGTGGGGGGGGGGAGGAGGAGGTGGACGTTGGGTTCATCATTGAGGCTCCAAATGTGGCGGAGCCATTTTTCCAAATACACTGATATCCAGGCTTGTCCATGGGAATGGGATTCACGCGGGGATCCCAAGGGAAACGTCCCATGGGATGGGACGGGATGGGACAGTGTCATGGGTAGTTTTTGTGTAGATCAGTTGTATATGTATAATTTATATTTTTGCTTCTGCTTCTGGTAGGTGTAAAATACAATTCAGTCTCTTCGGAGTTATTCTTATTGACTTGGTGTAAATTAAATTATATTATTAAATGTCCACATGTATGAGACGAATCACATGTATAAATCACTGAGTAGACTTGGTTGTATAAATATATATTTAGGTTTATTTATTTATTCTTATTCATGAAAATACATACATGGTATAAAAATGATGTGAGATGAGGAATCAAGTCAGTCTGCTTGTCTCTACCAAAAATCTATCGTCTGCCTAAAACTAATATTTCTACTTCCGCTAAGCTAAGTGGCCAGATAATTAAAACCATTTCTGTGCCAACTGTAAATTCTCTAGCCTAATCTGATTATTACAGACAGCACACATTTGTATTTTCCATGTCCCATGGGACACGGCATGGGACAGAGTAGCCGCGTCATAGCGACTTGATGTGCACCTGAGCTACCCCAAATTTGTTAATTTTTAAAGCTTTTAATCCTTTCTTTTCATTTAAATATGTATTGCGTAATCTGTTCTTTATCTTGTGGTGGGGCACCGGATAGCAGATTATAAATAAATAAATATACATAACCTTTTATCATATAAGATGGTTCGTTTGATTTTGGTACGTCACGCCCAAAGATGTATAAACAAATAGATGGAGCGCAAGCTATTAACACCAATAGAACAGCTTGATTTTAAGAGATGGGCGGAGATTACATATAAATTTGCCATGCGTAGCTGAAGCAATACGCATTTATGCATTATCTGTTTATTGCTTGCGTGTAGCGAAGGCACAACCGTTACGCCAATAATCAGACGGTCAGCCATTGTTGTAGTTGATGACTGGTGTCGTTGGCGATTTCATGGGAATCCCATGGGACGGGACAGACATACATTACCATGTGATGGGATAGGATTATAGGATGGGACAGAAAAATCTGTCCCATGGACAAGCCTGCTGATATCAACATACTCCAGAAGAAACCATCTGATAACCGCATGTCACTTTAGTTGCACAAAATTGGGTTAAACGACAGTTAACATTTTATTTAACGCCAAAATGATACAAAAAGAACCCCTTACTTCTCTTTAAAATGTTTAATAACAAAATAAATATAAATACATGAAATTTGATTTTTATAACAGATTTAGCCGCCCCTTACCTATACAATGGATAATGAAGCATAACCGAACCACGAACCCTTGTGACTCCTTCTGTAGTTACCAGCATGTAATTTGACCATTTACTCACCAGCATGTAATTTGACCATTTACTCACCAGCATGTAATTTGACCATTTACTCACCAGCATGTAATTTGACCATTCACTCACCAGCATGTAATTTGACCATTAACTCACACAGAAAAATAATTGGTCATTTTTGTATTCCGGCCATCATGCTAACACGTTGACTAGTAATTTCGTGAGTCCACAGCTTCGATATCAGCATGTCACGTGACCCTTTTACTCACACGACGATCAGTTTGGCAATTTGTGTGCTTGCACGTCTCTATTTACAGGTTGACATGTACTGTCCAATGCTGTGATGTCGACATTTTCTGTATCAGTGTGAACAATTTAGTTCAGCTATTGATTGTTCATAGTAACTCCATCCTTAATCTATACATGTCTATGTGTCATTGATTTGATCTATACATGTCTAAGTGTCATTAATTTGATCTATACATGTCTATGTGTCGTTGATTTGATCTATACATGTCTATGTGTCATTGATTTGATCTATACATGTCTATGTGTCATTGATTTGATCTATACATGTCTATGTGTCATTGATTTGATCTATATATGTCTATGTGTCATTGATTTGATCTATACATGTCTATGTGTCATTGATTTGAGGCATTTATGTTATTTGTGTTACGTCTTTCGTATTAATACACGGACTGTATAGTCAAATCAGAAATAATTTACTGAAACACTCGAGACAAATTCTTGCACACACAGAGACAAACATTTGAACACAGAGACAAATACTTGAACACACAGAGACAAACACTTGAACACACAGAGACAAACACTTGAACACAGAGACTAATACTTGAACACACAGAGACAAATACTTGAACACGGAGACAAACACTTGAACACAGAGACAAACACTTGAACACAGAGACAAACACTTAAACACAGAGACAAACACCTGAACACATAGTCATCTTATAAATCCCTTGAAATACCATTTTCTATTGAATCTAATTCAATAGATTCCCCGGCAGATTCTTTTCCATAGATTCTCCTTATGTGTATAAATACCTAGGGCTCACAAAGACCTAAGAACGATTTTGCTTACACAAACAGACGGACGGACATAACAATTCATAACTCTTTTCGTTTATGAAAAAAGAAAGAACTAAATGAACATTAAAGGCAACAATTTTTTCTTGAGAATGATCCCTAGCGGAACTATACTAGATATAATAAACTACGGATAAACGCAAACTTCGATCAACATAGGTTTTTGATCGATATATATATATATTTTGAATAGTCATAAACATCAGATAAAAGTTAACTTCACAGACTAGACTAACATACTGACACGTCATATTGTTATAAGACTGGATACATTTTATTTTATTATTATAACAGGTGCTGTGCGGCGAACGCAGTTTAAAATGAGATCAAAGGAGATCAGTAACGAGTATCACATAAGTGGTATCAATCATCCCTTTCTTCACCACCACGCAAAAACAGAGAGAAGTGGACACAGCGATGTCTAACATCGTTCCGTGGTCAGTCTCAGATGACCCTCTTCAATCTTCGAAGCTGCCGGACAATGAAATCAATCAATGTTAAACTCGTAAGTGTCTGTATGACGATGGCTGTTTTCATTACGATAAGTTTCTATAAAAGCCACGGCCGGTTTATTAATGGAAGCGTTCACTCTACTTATACCTATAGTAAACCGGTGGATATCAGAAGGCAGCCAGTGAGAAATGCAGTGGACAAAACTGTGAATGAAATTAGCGAGACACCAAATAGTCGGACAGTTGACAGACAAACAGACAGGAGCTCCGGTCTTGTAGTTCTGAACAAACTTCCTGCCTGTATCATCATTGGAGTGTCAAAGTGCGGCACACGGGCGTTGCTGGAGTACCTCAAGCTACACCCGGAAGTAGCCGCGGCCAACACAGAGATCAGCTACTACTACAACGAGACCTTACGCCACCGGGGGCTGGCCTGGTACGCCAGCCAGATGCCGGAGCCGGGGCCGTCGCAGATGACGGTGGTGAAGAGCCCTGACTGCTTCCAGCACCCCAGCTGCGCCGACCACATCCACGCCGACAACAACCTCACGAAGATGATCGTCCTGCTGCGGGACCCGGTGGAGAGGCTCGTATCCCAGTACATGCAGCTGCGGGACAAGCACGCGTCATTCCCCACGTTCGAAGAATGGGTCACGGACGACAGGACAGGCGGCGTCAATACAAAAGTCACCTCCATAATGGTCGGCGCGTATTTCTTCCACTTGACCCGCTGGCTCGCAGTTTTCCCGAGGGAACAGTTTCTGATCATACAAAGTGAGAGTTTGAAAGTAAACCCTCTGGCCGATATGAGGACGGTTGAGAAATTTCTCGGGTTGACGTCATTCTATTCCGGTGAAGATTTTTATTTCAATTCCAGTCGGGGTTTCTATTGCGTTCGGGTGAGGATGACCGGGAAGACAAGATGCCTGGGTAAATCCAAAGGAAGGGAACATATTGTAGTGAGAAGAGATGTCCTAGATAAACTGTATGATTTTTATAAACCGTTTAGTGAGAAACTTGATCGTCTGGTGGGGGTTAATTTTAACAAAAACTGATTTAAATCACAAATACACGAGTTACCTTTTAAAAGGTAATACATGTTAAAATGAAATTAAAAAAAAAAACAACAAAAAACAGCCTACATGTTCGTCTGACTGGAAAAAAAATAGTTTAAACATAGTATAGGCCTATATAGGCGTAAATACGCAAATTGTTAATGTTTTACAGTATCTAATTACATAGTATAGGCCTATACATGGTATGCACGTAAATTGTTAATGTTTTACGGTATTTAATTACATAGTATAGGCCTAAACATGGTATATACGCAAATTGTTAATGTTTTACAGTATTTAATTACATAGTATAGGCCTATACATGGTATATACGCAAATTGTTAATGTTTTACAGTATTTAATTACATAGTATAGGCCTATACATGGTATATACGCAAATTGTTAATGTTTTACAGTATTCAATTACATAGTATAGGCCTAGACATGGTATATACGCAAATTGTTAATGTTTTACAGTATTTAATTACATAGTATAGGCCTATACATGGTATGTACGTAAATTGTTAATTTTTTACAGTATTTAATTGCATAGTATAGGCCTATATAGGCGTATATACGCAAACTGTTAATGTTTTACAGTATTTAATTGCATAGTATAGGCCTATACATGGTATATACGCAAATTGTTAATGTTTTACAGTATTTAATTACATAGTATAGGCCTATACATGATATATACGCAAATTGTTAATGTTTTGCAGTATTTACTTTTTATGTGATGATTTTTTTCTTTGATTTTAAATTAATTAATTAATCATATCTGAAGGAATAAATTCTAATTACGTGTAAACTTTAAATCTCTTTTACCGATCTGCAGTGGCTTTATAGAGCCGAACAACTCTGGAGATACTATTTAGAATGACCGATACAAATCACAACACTGTGTTACCAATCAAATAAACGTCTTTCCTTATTGTAAGTTCGAAAAAACAAAAAGAATTCAGTTGATTTGACCAAAATAAAATTTATTAGAACTTTGCTGTTGTTGATATATATATATATATATATATATATATATATATATATATATATATATATATATATTGGCTTTACGTAAATTTGGTATTTATTGATATAATTAAAATGTACATTTCTATCCGTTTATATTTCTCTCTCTGTTTATATTTCTATCTGTTTATCTCTCAATTTACTTTTCTTTCTGTTTATATTTCTCTCCTGGGTCATTTGAGTTCGGTGTACGACTAGCATGTTACATGTTATAGGTTCGAAAAAAATAGAAACAATGTCAACACGAGCTACCTATGACCTAGGGATTTGGTGACCCAGGAGGCTTCGTCTCTTTGGGAGCCCCTGCATTTTGACATTCGACACCATGACATGACATAAAGTACTTAATATTTAATGTAAAAAAAAATTTGGGGCCCCCCTCAGGCTGGGGCCCGGGGGGACTTTTGAATTTGGACCCCCCTCCCACACCCTTTGTACGCCTCTGCCTATGACTGTTTCACTTCATGCCATCATAATATTATGAGACAAGCAACGGCCCTTTTGATTCCTGTAGTGACATCATAGAGATATTTTCCATCTCCCCCCTAGTCCTGACCTAACAAAGCACTCATGCACGTTATATATTATTAGCATTTTATTATCTTGAGCTAAATCAATCAGAATCCGATTAAACTGGTCTAAACACAAATAAAGCTTCTGATAGTAATCTTCAAAGGCCAGGTCTTATTTTAGTATCGAGACCTTGACCTTTGACAGCATAAACAGGGTCACCAACTTGAACTGGCCCACTTGCATCCAGGGCGGCGTATGTCCCAAATAACGGGGCCGTAGCGTGAACTTCCGGAAACATTCGAAATCTGTAAATAATAAAAAAAAAATAAACAAAACAACACCATAAATACATTATTTTTGTTTACCACTTTACTTCAAGCATCCGTAGTGAAAGCTAGCGGTTTTTTTAAATCTCAACTTAAAATGATACACAATATAATTATAGGCTTTCAGAATGCTAATACTAATATACAATTAAACATCCTCATAGTTTTGAACGACAAACCACCGAAGTCAAAGTACCCAGTAATATCTTTCAAATGTACACTTATTTGTTTGTATGGTTATAGCCAAACAGTATTACATTACACCACAGTCAAATGTTAGCTTTACCCATACAGTACTTGTGTTCTGTATCAATTCGTAGCTTCCACGTACTGCTATTATAGCCAGTGGCGCCGAGAGCCATCGCGAGCCCCAGGGCAGGACATCATTGCGGGCCCCTTAATAAACAAAAAGTCGTGAAAAAATTGACATCATCGGGGCGGCCGGGCCCCCTTACAGATGCGGGCCCCCTGGCAATGACCCCCCTGCCCCCTATCGGCGTGCCTGATTATAGCAATCGTGTAAGTTACATTTTAAAGTAGATGCTAATATAAATAACTAGGAATATGATCTCACCCTCTCAATGTTTTCAATGGTTCTCCATCTAATCTTTTCTCCATCTTCTCTGGGTCAACAGTGGTCAGTAGACATCTGACAAG
This sequence comes from Bulinus truncatus, assembly GCA_021962125.1. NCBI lineage: Eukaryota > Metazoa > Mollusca > Gastropoda > Planorbidae > Bulinus > Bulinus truncatus. The sequence continues at coordinate 2,642,317 of JAGDYQ010000062.1, forward strand.
TGGAAAGATGTAACAGTATTATAATATATATATATATATATAAATATATATATATATGTATATGTATGTATGTATGTATATATATATATATATATATATATATATATATATAACTCTTATGTAATCTTATGTAATACAGAGGGTTATAACAATGTGTTATAAAATGTCTAAACAAATCTCATGTTCGGTGAATTTTAACTGAGCATCAGAACAGTAATTCAGAGTACAGCTAATTTCTTAGACTGTTTTTTTTAGCAGGAACGTATACAAGTGAATAGTTGTAAAGGTATAAAAAAAATCGTTAACCCAACTAAAGCAAAATCAAACATATTTCACTTTCTCAAACCTGCCTGAAAGTATTTTTTTAAAAAATAAACCTTTGGTTGCAAATTGAAATAAAAGGCTAAAAGATGGATGTATGTTTAAGGAAAACAGAAACAGCCTCAGATACACATAATTTAAATAACAACATCCACAACAAAAAAAACACCCACAGCATACAGCAGCCACATTATACAACAGCAACAACACACAGCAGTCACAACACACAGCAGTGACAACACACAGCAGTCACAACAAACAACAACCACAGCATACAACAGCCACATTATACAACAGCCACAACATAGAGCATCCACAACACACAGCAGCCACAACAAACAACAACCACAGCATACAACAGCCACACTATACAACAGCCACAACACACAGCAGTCACAACAAACAACAACCACAGCATACAACAGCCACACTATGCAACAGCCACACTATAGAACATACACAACACACAGCAGTCACAACAAACAACAACCACAGCATAAGCAGCCACATTATACAACAGCTACATTATACAACAGGCACATTATACAACAGCCACAACATAGAGCATCCACAACACACAGCAGTCACAACAAGCAACAACTACAGAATACATTAACCACAATATATAGTAAAGAGCCACAACATACAACAACCAGAACATACAACAACCACAACATAGAACCACCACAACATACAACAGTCACAACATACGATAGCCACACTATACCTTCCACAAGGTTCAAGGATTCTCAGATAAACCTGTTGTCCTATACGGAGATGTGTCCAGTTGTCCTGCAGAAGAAAAAAAAACGAAAACTTATTACATGTATAACAAAGGAAAATTGTGTATTATAACAAGATATTAAAATCAAACAGGTACTGAGTAGTAAAACACGTTTAAAAATTTTCTAGTGGTGATGTAGAGGTGAATAGGCCAGATGGGCGGGGGGGGAACTGGGGAGTGCCGTCGGTACACTGGAGGGTCCATGAAGCTTGAGAAAGCCCATAAAACCCAAAGCACCCCCATTTTTTTAATCATTAAATTAAATTTTCAATTAATTAATTCATTATAATGTTTGTTATAAAATCTCCAAAACCCTTAGCAAAATGCAGCCCAGAATTTTTCATTACGGCCCTGGCGATGAAACTGTTAGCTACTGCTATGGATATTTTAGGGATGTGCGAAGGGTACCACACAAGCATCTTGATGGCGTTTATAAGCCAACTTTAAACCTACATCATTATTTCCCCTGTCTCTTCTACCACCCTTCACATCTCGAGCCCCTAGTACATCTACCTGACCTACCATTGAAAAAGCAGATCTGTAGCAGAAGGAAAAGCCACTTGAGCCCAATGCCTAGTTTCGCAGACAAGTGCTCAGACCTACCCCCCCCCTCCCCACCATCATTGACATTGATATACGATAAAAGAATAACACCAATTCCATAAATTCTCATCTTAAAGCTCCGTTCATAGAAGTTCACCATAAGGCCCCAAACATAAAAGCTCTTCATGAGGCCCCAGACATAGAAATTCCTTATAAGGCCCCCAAAACAAAAGTCATTTATAAGACTCCAAACATAAAAGTTCCCCATAAGGCCCGAGACATAGTTCCTCATAAGGCGACGCTTATAAAAGTTCCTCATGACATAGAAGTTCCTTATAAGGCCTCAAAAATAAACGTTCCTCATAAGGCGCAAACAATACATATAAAAGATATAGTCTAAAAATAGAACTAGCCTCGTCCCAGGCCTTCTCACATCCTTTGATGATAATGGTTGGCCGAAAGTTGTTCATCGTAATAGGGCCGTCTTGTGAGGGGCCCATCCGGGCATTCAAGTCTTGTAAAGATTCTTCTGTGGCGATTAAATACGGCGCTCTATCCGGGAAAGCTACCTGTGGCGAAAAAACTTAATCTATTCCATTTATATTACAAAGTAATGACCATGCAAAGAGGCACTACAAAGAGGTAATGAGGTAATCCAATAATTCCAGTCAGTCCACAGTAAAGCGGGAAGGGGCTCAATCCAAACACATCTAAGCCCCCCCCCCTCCCTTGGGTAAAGTAATCAGCTTTAAAATGACCTAACACTTAGGTGGTTTGGCTGTGAACAGTCCCAAGGTTTTGTCAATGGCACAAGAGTAGCTGAGGGCCGCCCTGATAAAAATAAGTTTTACACCAGGTAAACAGTAGCTTTAGCCCCTTTCCCGCCCCCCACCCCATACAACATACATTCTCTTCAAATACTTTATACAAGAGCGTGGCATTTACTTTGCAGTCGAGACCAAAAATCCAGTCTTCTATTCTGGTTGCCAAGAAAACTATTTAAACAAAAACACACACGATTTTCAAACGGTTACAGCTTTCTTAGTAAATGTATAATTAAGGTTCGTTTAAAAATCAATAGACTTCTTAAAAGTACCCATATTCAATTTTTTCTCAGATAAGTTGTAATAATTTTTTTCTCAGATATGTTGTTATATATTCAGTTTGTTATCAGATCTGTTGGAGTATTTTCAATTTATTTATCAGACCTGATGAAATAAATTAAATTTTCCCGCCATACTTTAAGACATATTGGGCTTAATTTAAAATATCTTTAGTGAACTAAAAAATATTACTTTTAGCATTTTCAGTAGTTTAAATAATTCCATTACACTGACCACTTAAAATACGCGATAATCTAATATGATAATGAGATCCTTCCCATAATGCTCGACACAAAATATCATTAGTACATGTGTGACTAAATTTTGGTTGCATGAAATCGAAGAAACTGAGAAAATGAGAGTAAAATCAACCTGAAATGCTGCCCTTGGAAAATATTATTAATCACTATCCCTCCTAAACTGTGCCATGCGCACACAATTCACAAAGCAAGCACACACAGTTCATTAGAACACTGCGCACAACTGTTTCGTTCAGTAGCCTTATGCACCAATATGATGCACACACACACACACACACAATTTAATTTCCTTCCAAAGTTGCGCACAGCCAATTTCATTTACCGCACGCAGCCTTCGGAAAACTAGATGGAACATTAATGTAAATAAATATATCTACCCAGTGTAAATAAATGTTTACTTATACCTTATCTTTCTGTTCAGCTTTGACACACCTGGCTGCCCTAAGTTCTAAGCCCGGCACCAGACATACAAGTTTAAGCCCGTCTTCTTTTAAATATTGACTGAGCCATTGGCCAGCTTCAGGGCCACAGTCCAAGGCCTGCAATTGGCTGTCCCAGATTCTATGAAAAAAAAAAGTCATGTGTTAAAATGAAACACTCTGATTGGTTTATTCATTTACTTACACATTTTTGCAGTGGTAGGGTGCTTCACAATGTGACTTCCACTGGCTCAACCAGCGACACTGAGCCGTTGTACAACATATAGAATCTATAACATTCACACCATCAACATCCACAACTTGCAACCTCCACAGCATACAATATCTACATCATTCAACCACCACTACCAACAGTATCCATAACATATAACATCTACAAAATTCAACCGCCACAACTTACAACATCCACTACTTACAACAGCCACAGCACACAACATCCACAACTTGCAACATCAACAATATACAACATCAACAGGATACAACACCCACAACTTACGACAGCTACAGCACACAAGCGCTACAACATACAACATCCATAACAGACTACCTCCGTTACATACAACATATACAACATACATGATCCACAACATACAATATCCACAACTCGCAATACCTACACCATACAATATGTAAAACATTTCCTCTAGCCTATAAAAAAAAAAGTTTCTGAAAACTCCTGAACCAAAGCTATGATGTTTAGGAAGCTGATATGAACATTTAATCTGAACATATTAAGATACACATAGACAAAGTGCAACCATTATAAAAAAAAGGGGGGCCGATTTTTCTTTCTCGGAATACTTACGAAATTATAATACAGTTTGAGTTGAAAATGTTTGATTTCACTACAGAATATATATTAAACTTTGAAGAGTTCAATTGTTTTATTCAAAACTACACGATTGTAAGTCAGAAATAATTAAGGTCAACGGAGCCAGAGCCATGTATAGTAAGAGTGGACCCTCCCACTGCTCCCCGCCAAGTCACGCCCCCTGGAAATAGTGTCACGACATTCAAATTGACTCAGCGACAGAATGTCAATATATTTTATTGTTTTGAAATGAAACTAGAATAAAGAAGAATAAAGAGGACTGGGCATTCAATGGTGAGAACACGAGACTCAAGCTTTGTAACAGGGTGACTTCAGCGGTTCTTGTACAGACGGCAGACAGACGGACAGACTCATTTGATTTACAAATGTATTTAAGTATGATGATGTCCACCAACTTTACTCTTTTTCTCACAAGTGGTCTGTTTTAAATAATATGTTTTTTTTTCAAGGGAAAAAAAAAGATAAGACATACATAAATACATACATCTGATCCAAACATTCTGAAGTTCACATTGACAAATATAAGATAATTAATCAACAAGCTATATGAAGTTTTTATATTATTTAGCTTGCAGATAGGTAATAAGTGAACAGACCTACAAGGAACAAGTTTATCTTCATCTAGCTCTGGGTTCGTTGATATTTTTATCCGTGGCATATCTGTGGCCTCTAGGATGAGCTCTAGGTTTTCTACAGATGTTTTGACACCAGCCATCTTGATGATCTGACGTTGTGTTATGAAGTCACCATCTGATCGAATTATCAAGAAATGTCTGAAAAAAAAATCAGAGCTAATACCGTGTAATATCAGAGCTAATACCGTGTAATACCAGGGCTAATACCGTGTAATATCAGAGCTAATACTGTGTAATATCATAGCTAATACGGTGTAATATCAGAGCTAATACTGTGTAATATCATAGCTAATACGGTGTAATATCAGAGCTAATACCGTGTAATATCAGAGCTAATACCGTGTAATACCAGGGCTAATACCGTGTAATATCAGAGCTAATACCGTGCAATATCATAGCTAATACTGTGTAATATCAGAGCTATTACCGTGTCATATCATAGTTAATACGGTGTAATATCAGAGCTAATACCGTGTAATATCAGAGCTATTACCGGGTAATATCAGGGCTAATACCGTGTATAATACTGCCAGAACTTGCATACATCTTAAATATTAAAATAAGATATTGTCAATGATTTGTTATTAGATTTCCTTGAATCTTTATATTCACGTTTTTTTTTCGTTTAAAGAATCGCTTCATTTTTTGTTTCTTATTTAATAAATTTTATACTGTCACTATACAAGTAACTAATTGTTATGAGGGTGGTGATGTGTGTGTGTGTGTGTGGGGCAGCCCTAACACACCAGGGATACATTCGTTTAGCCACCACGTGGTGTATAGTACAGTAATACAGTAATCTACTGTAACATGACTTAACAAAAGGTGTGTATGCGGAGCCGTTATTTATGGGGCCCAAGGAAGACATTCTCAGATACTTGAACGTCCCTTAGCAAAAAAGCCCTTTGTCGAGGTCCTGGCAGCATAATGATAGAGGGGGATAGTTCGCCTTATCTTTAGTAAGATAAGAGGGCCCCGGTTCGCATAGATTTTCACGGCCCCCAACATAATTTGGCGGTAGCCCTGTCTTGCCCCCCCTCCCCCCAAAAAAAATAACAACAACATGAATGTATCTGTTACTGGCTTATACTTGATGCCAGACACGAATGCAACAATGTTACTGACTTATACTTGATGCAGGACAGGAGATGGATACATGATAAATAACTTTATTACCCGAGAACCTAGGACTAGTGCTGCAGTTAAATTAATAACAGCCGTTTTTGATTTTGAAATCTACACCCTCCTCCTCCATCCCCTCCTCCCCCCTCCCCATCGATCCCCCCCATCCCACACACACTTTTCATGCAAAGTATCAGTTGCAGCCACTGACCTATCAATTACACCGGACAGTTGCAGGCCCTCACTAGTACAGACGGCTTCATCCGTGGCGATCCCTTTGCAAGACTTGATCGGGTAACCATGGAGACCAGACACGCGTCCGACGTACACGAACTCACGTTTCTTTCCCTTGTAAAGTAACAGTGCTGAGGTCAATACCGCAGCTGTTGTTGCCGTGATCCCAGCCACTACAAGCCAGTGGTCGCTTAAACTTGACCAGTTGACCATTGTAAAGAATAGAGCTTAGAACTGAAGGAATAAAAAAAAGAGAGAGGCAAGAGATAGTTCATTTTAATCTGAGCACTAGATAGATGGAGAAATAGATACATATAGACGGATAGAGAAATTCAAACGCAAATACAGTCTCTCTCTGTGTGTGTATATATATATATCTATACTTATAAGACGCATTCGTTGTCTGTCTGTCTGTCTGTCTGTTCCCTTATAACTCAAGATCCAGACAAACAAATAACGTGAAATTTGTTACACATACACATAATTACATGGGGAAGGTTATATGACAGGTTTCGTTTCATATCGATGGGTGGTTTAATTGTAATTAATTTTTTTTTATTTTAGTATTTTTCTATATTAAAGTAATCTCGACGGCGCCATAAATAAAATTCCTCTGTGACGTCATTTCCCTATGATCGAATAGAACTTGCGCGCTGGTGCTGTATTGTGCCTTTGTGATGCAAAGAATTGTTGATGTTTTTTCATGCTCTCTGATTTGTACAGTTTGAGGAAGGTAAAGGAATGAAGAAGGATTTTAGAAGAAGTGTGAAACCATAATAATAAGTATATATATATATATATATATATAAAGAGAGAGAGAGAGAGAGAGAGATAGAGGGGGGGGGGAGGGAGAGAGAGATAAAGAGAGAGAGAGAGGGGGGGGCAGGGGGGAGAGAGAGGAAAGGAGGGTAGGAGGGAGGGCGGGAGGGGGAGAGAGGAGGGAGGGGGGTGGACAGGGGGGAGAAAAGGAGGGGGAGAGGGAGCAGGGGGAGAGGGAGCAGGGGGAGAGGGAGAGAGAAAGGGAGGGAGAGAGAGGTAGGGAGGGAGAGAGAGAGGGGGGTGGGTGGACAGGGGGAGAGAAGGAGGGAGGTGGGTGGACAGGGGGAGAGAAGGAGGGGGAGAGGGAGATGGGAGAGGGAGCAGGGGAGCTGATACATTTTAAACGAAATACTTTCGATACTCGATACCGATACTTTTCTATTGCCTCTTTTCTATTGTCACTATTAGCTATTTGCAGAAAAACAAAAACGATTTTAATACCTTTTTAAAAAGCAATCTCTATAAATTCAATCTCTGCTAGTAATCAGAGCCATCAACCCTACCAATATTAACACCACCCACCTCCCCACCAAGACAACTTGGATCACAAGGCTGAAGCTGTACAAACCTTAAAGCGTGCTTGCAGTATACTGAGTGGAGTTCCAACTCAACTTACTCGGCAGGGTGGTGCAGCTTCAGTACAGTCAGCAGTACAGATATTTGAATCTACAGATTTTTTTGCTAGTTTTATAGTGACAGCTCTGATGAAATAGGCAGATATCTTGAAGATAGCCCATCAGAAATGCTGTCATTAGCAACCTACCCAAGCATTGAGAAACTATACCTGCAACTGAACACTGGATTTACGGCTAGTGCTGCTGTTAAGCGCCTGTTTTCTATGAGTTGGCGTGTTTTTGCCATTATTTTCTAGGCTAAGCAATGATTATTTTGAAATGATGGTCTTCTTACGTGCTGCCAAGTGGTGAAGTGATTAGCATTAAAATTGTGCTTTGACATTGTATTTTATTGTTTTTACTTTTTTTGAAAAAACTTGCACTCATTATATTTTAAATAAAAACATTTTATTGTTCTCAAAAGTATTGCTATTGTATTGATATCGATTTTGGCAATACATTTTTGCTTGAGTATTTGTATTGGTATTGGCGATACTATTGTCATGAAGTATTGGTATCGGTATTGACGATACAATTTAAGAGTATTGTTCACAACCCTGTATATATATAATTAGATTCCTATAGAGAGAGAAATTAAAACTTTATTTATTTTCATTTTTGGTATTTAATTTAATTTTTTTTATCTCAGATAGTGGAGGCAGGTAAGGATGCTATAATTCTTGAAGCTAATCTTCCAACTTTTGTTTCTAAGACTTTGTGCCAGTCGATCGAAAAAAAAAAGAAAGAACAGCTTAAAATATTTTTCTGTAAAATAACTCTGTTATAAAAAACAAACAATGGATCGTTGGGGGAAAAGGGGGGGGGGGTATTCCGCAAATTACGACCCGGTCTGTGGCTGTCATTGTTTGTTGGGGTTGGGGGAATCCAGTTTGCCTTGGTTTAAAATTTCCAACATAAATTACCAAAATGACTCCTGCTGTCTACGTAAAAATAAACAGCAACTTACAAACTACTAAGTACTGACCTTGGACTGTATTTGAGTATTGATAAATCCAAATAAATACAGAAGCAAGAAGAATGCTATTACAAAACTAGCTTTAAATAAAGAAATTGTACATCCACACACCTTGAAATGAGTCTGACATACATACTAGCTAGAGATAATGAATGAGTGAGTGTGAGTGTGTGTGTGAGAGAGAGAGAGAGAGAGAGAGAGAGAGAGAGAAAGGGAAAACAACATGCCTACACAGCGTGTAACAAAGTTATTCAACCTAAAAACTTTGAACTCCTGTAGTAATCCACTGGAACAATACCAACGTGTCTGTTGTCCCAGGTGACACAAAAATGATAATTTCAATAATATACTACAACACAATTATCAAACAGACTCTTATGTTGTTGGTTATTTGTGTGTTGAGAAGATTTTGTTAACATAACCACTAGCACATACCAAGATGTACACTATAAAACATCTATTCTCATTATTATCTTAAGAATATCTTAGCAAATAGACCAAAGTATGGCCTTCCAAAACTAAGATAATTGTGTTATACTGCCGGCAGTAAAGTTATATAACATAGACAAGTCAAACGGAATGTAAAGTGTTGACAACCTACTAGTGGGGCCGTAGGGTAGCGGAGCCTGCTGAAATGGAGGCCCCTCGGAACTTAATGGGGAATTGTTTTTAGCATCCCCGCTCCCCTGGCCCCAAATGCTGCTAGCGATGCCTCTGAAGTCTGAACCTTAATATTTAACATACTGTTTGTGTCACCTGGATGTTTCCGTAGTGTCCTGCATTCTAAGAAAAGAAAAAAACAGCAATAATAAATTCAACGTATGCTACTGCCCAGTTAAAAGTACCCAGTTCCAAATAACAAACAACCCAGCTAGAAGTAACACATAACAAACAGCCTAGCTAGAAGTACCATATTTACAAACAGCCCATCTAGAAGTACCGTATTACAAACAGCCCAGTTAAAAGTACCACATAACAAACAGCCTAGCTAGAAGTACCATATTACAAACGGCCCAGCTAGAAGTACCATATTACAAACAGCCCAGCTAGAAGTACCGTATTACAAACAGCCCAGTTAAAAGTATCACATAACAAACAGCCTAGCTAGAAGTACCATATTACAAACTGCCCAGATAGAAAATTCTAATATATATCTGTTGAGGGCAGGCTCGCCAGGTGAATAGCGCTGACAGGCTTAGAGTAGACATAGGTAGATATAAGTAGTTAGAAGAGAAGTGAAGTGTATTAAGTTATATTAAAGTATTGTGTATATATAGTGTTCTGTTATTTATATTAGCACATATAAAAGCTGACGTCACATATTTGGTGAGTTTATTAAAATCACCTGGCGACCCTGCCCTCAACAGATATATATTAGAATTTTGTAAAGCAACAAGTAGTACCCCAGTGTTTTACTAACTTGAATACAATGAGCTGTACCGTTATGAAATATCTTCATCATTTCACATTGAAACACACATTTTGGCAGAAATACAAAAAAAAAAAAAACAACAAAAACATGACAAATCTAATTATAATATTCAGTTTAATCAGCTTTTATAAGCCTTATAAATACAAATATAAATATATATTATTAATATATATGATAGTAAAAAACAAGGCAATAGCTTGAAATATTGAAGATAATACTGACATGAATTATAAAACACATTTACAGTTAAATCAATGCAGGAACTAAGGCTGTTTCTATATCTATTTTATTAACAACTATTTTTCAAATAAGGAAAAAATAAATCTTTTGAAAATTTTGGTATTTACAAATTACAATTGATACCTACATAGTACAAATTATTCCTTTTGAAATCTGTACTAGCTCTTTATTCTCAATCAAACAAATGTGGAAGATGTAAGTGGCATCTTGTAAAAAATCAAACAAATTTCAAAATAAAGTCGTAATAAAAAGGATGCATAAAAAAAACTAGTACATGTTTTAAAGTGACTAAATACCTAAACTAGGATAAAATACTGAAGACTAGCATCTCAAATATAAGATTCCAATAGGATCAACCACAACCAAAAATAAATTGAAAGTAGAGAGATAATCAGAGTTGCAATGTAAATGAATTCATCAAAATGCAGCAACAAACTAAATACTTTTTTAACAAGTAAAAGACAAACAGCAAGACTTGTTACAATGTAATGAAATCGTTAACAAAGTGCGACAGTCGTTTGCTTTTGAATACCCCACACCTGAGAAAATGTTTAAAATTCTGTTTACATTTCCCAGCAGTTTTAATAAATTAAAAATAAAAAAAAAAAATCTTTAAAATAAATATTGTAAAGCAGCAGAATATATTAAAAACAATTCCTACAAAAAAACATGGATATAACATCAACATGGAAGTGGCAAGATAATCGTTGGCCCATATAAAGGGAAGACACAAACATTGCCCTGATGTGTCGGATGGTATTATATTTGCAGCTGACTTATTCAAAGGGAAATATTAAATGCAGTGAAACCTCAGTTAAGAAACATCTCAAACCATGAACAACATTTTTAGTCTCAGGTTGTGACATGCAACTTTCAAATTAAGTGATGCAGCGAAATATCTGTGGCATTAGCTTTCAACAATTATTGCAATATACAATTCCAAACATTTGTTTCTCAAACTATATTTTAGAATCCAATTAGTTCAAGAGCCAAAAGTTTCATTGTAATTACTATTCATATTTCACAAAAGTGAGAAGTAGCAACTTTTTGTGTGTGCTCAACAGTTTAGTACATGTATAACAGAGTATATATCACAAATACAAACAGGAAAATGTGGATTTAACAAGTATGCATCACTTAGAGTCCAATGGTCAGTTCTGCTCTTAAAAAGTTTTCAGTTACTTATGTTTGTCCTTTAAGCAAGACTGAATTATGTTTATTTTCTAACAGCATAAACTGGATCTCCAATTCTGATAGTATTTTCAACATTAACTCCAGCAAATATTCCAAATAATGGTGCAGTTTTACTAACTTCTGGGAAGATTCGAAAACTGGAGGATAAAAAAAAAGAGCAATCAGCATATAAAATTTTCTAATAAAAAGTTTTTTCCCTACTTTTATTTGAAATGATGAGTTGTTTTCCAGTTATTTTTTTTGTCATGAAAATGAAAGGTATAGGAAAAAAAATTTGTTGGGTGACCTCTAACCTTCGTAAAGTTTTAAGTGGCTCTTCATCACTTCTTCGTTTATATTTCACAGGATCAACAGTCGTCATGACACACCTAGGAATAAACAAAGACATAAAAAAATAAAAACCATCTCTCTGGCTATTGGCCACTACTTCACTTAGCCATCAAATACTTCCTCTCACACATTAGCACATATGGCACAATATCCATGTACATCCATTTCTCCTGAATTGTCAAAGTCAATTGTCCAGTAATTCCTGTGCATAGTCAGGTCACTTGTTCGTCAGTCACTTGTTCATCATCCCTGACATACAACCAGCCCCGTAGAGTGAAAATTCTACAGCAAGGGCCAGGCATTCAACAGCAGGGGGGCCAGGTAATAGATTTTACTAAGTAGAACAAATAAGCAGAGAGGGCCAGACAAAACGCAGGGGGGGCATACAACAACAGCCCATGCACAGAAATATGAAATAATGTCAGGTGTAATAGAAAGAGTCATTGGCCGATCAAAATTTTTTTTTACTGATTTTAAATATGTACTTCTTGTACTCCAAAAGCTCACTCGTATAACCAGTTAGAATTTATTTTTAAAAAAAGTTTGCTCATCTAGCAAGGTATTGTTCATATATTAAGAACAATTTTGTTAAAAATTTCTAACAAAACACTCTTAGACCAAGTTATCTCTAAACCCAGGTTTGAATGTAATTTACAATACATATTTACTATGCGTTTATTCCAAATCAAATGACAACAATAGCATCTGGAACTTTTTTTTAAAAAGTGTTTGTTGACTGATTTGTTTCCTAACTGAATACCCCTAACCTTTAACCTGATTCATTAACTGAATACCCCTAACCTTTAACCTGATTCATTAACTGAATACCCCTAACCTTTAACCTGATTCATTAACTGAATACCCCTAACCTTTAACCTGATTCATTAACTGAATACCCCTAACCTTTAACCTGATTCATTAACTGAATACCCCTAACCTTTAACCTGATTCATTAACTGAATACCCCTAACCTTTAACCTGATACACAAACCTTTAGGTAAAACATGGAATAATTTATTTCTGTATCCCAATTCAGAAATAGCACAGACATGTTGAAATGTATAAATATAAAGAAATATTGAACTTAAGAATTGAACTCTTATTGTATTCAAAAAGAGTTATTTTTGTCCACAGATGGTATTTGACCACTAAATGTATTCAACTTAATTTTACTAAACTCATGACAAATAAGTCTCACCTATCACAAGGGGCTAGCACTCTCATTTCAAGCTTTTTCCCAATCTTCAACATTTCCCAGCTATCCTAGAAACATTTTTAAAAACAGTTTATATTTGGATCAATGATTAGGTGGACATAAAAGAAAAAATATACAGACCAAACAATATTAGTTAATGAATATTTTAATTTTTAGAAGTGGAGTCCATTAAATGATACAATGAAATATAAACAATCAATCAAACAGATTAGTAAAAAATTTTCAGGGAAAAAAATGGTTAAACTAAATGACTTAAATAGAAACATTTATAACTAGCATTATCTTTTGACAGATGAATAAAAAAAATTGATGTTTAAAAATACCCATTTTGTAAATGCAGTACAATGTATAAAATAACAACATATAAATATTTACAGAAATTGTAACCAACTAAAAAAAAGCATGTGCGAAAATCTAAGTTACTGGTACTAGATTTATTTGTTTAATGATTTTGAATTATGGTAGTTTATTGACATTAACTCTATATAATTTTGTCCCGTCACTGAAATGAAATGGTGCTCACGTGTTTGATTTTAAAAGTGACAAGATGCAAAAGTAAAGGATTTCTACCCACCTCATCCCACGGTGACTTCACACCTTTGATAACAATGTTAGGTCGGAAATGTTGCATGGTGATCTTTCCTTCATCTGGATGCTCCTTGATTCTAGACATTAGGTCAGCAAATGACTCTTCCGTGGCTAGATGATAGGGACTCTCATCTGGGAATGATACCTAAAGATAGAAACAAATACATAAGATATGTTTACAAAAAGTTCAAAAAATATTTAAACAGCTAAATTATTAAATAGCTACCCTGCATTCTTAACTTTTGGTAATAAAATTTTCATTTATTTTTTAACATAAACATTAAGACAGGAAAATCTGGGGAAAAAAAATGAATTATATTATTTTTTACACCAACAATTTAAATCAAAGAAGTATCTATAATGAGACATCAGGCGTCTTCATATTAAAAACTTGTTAATATCAATTTTTTAATCTGCTGATATTTAAAAAAAGCTAGATAGGTCAGAGTTCTGCCTCACCAATTACAATAAAAACCCACTTTTATACCTAAACCCATTACAGCACACCAAAAGGCATTATGTTAAAAATTCTTAATAAACAGTTTCTTCTGACGTCCTTGGTCAGTCTAATTTAAGTTTCACTGCTATGAGCAGTGGTTTCAATCTTCAAAACCATTTTTGAACTTTCAACATTTTTTTAAGGCTCAGCATGCAATTTTTGAAGAAAGACTTTTCTGAAATTTACCTAGTTAGTTTGTGCCACTCTTTAAATACTTTCATGAGATACAAAAATTTTATAATGGCAGGAGTTGTAAACACTAATATTGATTTAAAATTGTGCGCAAATAAATTTTCTAAGTACTACCAAGTCTTGATCATTATTCAGGTCTTCAAATAAAAAAGAAATAGCCAACAACTTTATTAAACAAATTTATGATACGATTAAAAACATTTTTTATGTACATATGTAGTTAGTGCTACAATATTCTCTATTATTACGTGATATCTATTCTTCTGATATAACTGAAATGAACATAAGTAATACTTTCCAGTTTCCCATTTGGAAATAAATAAAACAGTCCAAAAAAAATGTAAATAAAAAAATCATAAGAAAACTATGCTGGATATTTTTTTAAGACCTTCAGAAAGACATTACATGTATTATATTCTTCTGAGTATCATACATCACCTTAATAATTCTGTTTATTACATATTAACCTTAAAGTAACAAAGTCTTGTCATCCTTTCACCTGATCTTTATCAGTGGCATTTTTTGTCGAGCTCTGTCTGTGTGTTACTCCTGCCATATAAACAACAAGACTCAAGTCTTCCTCTCCTACAGCTGAGCTCAGCCACTCTGAAACATGCTGACCACATAGCTGGGCTCTCAATGTACTTTTCCATATTCTGAAAATTGCACCAAACAATACAGAGATTATACAAATATTTCCTTGTTACAATCAGCGTCTAAAAGACCAATGTATAAACCCAACTGATATAGAAATAAGTATAGACTAAATGATATGCATACTTAAAATATAAATGTTTATTGCCCTATTTAGAGTGTAAACGAACTAATAAAGTGGAGTGAGTTTTTAGAACAAACAAATCACAGCACAATATAATGAATCTATCCTTTCTTTTGATTATATATTTACAATACCTGCAAGGTAGAATACTGTCTTCATCAGTTTCTGGGTAAAGTGGAATTCTAATTGGATCCTTATCAATACAGTCAAGTTGTAGGTCTTGACCAACAACAGATGTTTTTATTGCTGCCAACTTTGGAACTTGACGTTGAGTAACAAATGTCCCATCTGAGCGGACTATTAGAAAATGCCTAAAAAAAAACAACTTAAGTACAGTAATATAAGATTGAAAAAACTATCGTTTACATTAGCAAATGTACACAATCAATAAAATTCATTTCATTGGTACTTATGCAACCAGATATGCAACTGAAATAACAATTATTCAAAAAGAAACATTTAAATTAGCTTTATTTATGAAATTTCTGCGTAATCTTTAAAAATACATACAATGAAATTCTGTTGTTGTTAAATTAATCTTTACCTGTCCATAGCATTAGACATTCGTAAACCAGAGAATGTACAGAAGGCAACCTTATTTGTGATACCAGCACATGATTTCACAGGGTAGCAGTATAAAGCAGACACATGTCCCACAAGTTCATACGACCTTTTTCTTTTTTTAGCTCGAGACATCATAACAACAGCCACAGTAGTAACTGCAACAGTAGCTAAAGCCATAACAACACATAATTTACTGAGCCCAGACCACTCTGACATGACGGCCTGAAATAAAAAAAAAAACAGGGAAATTTTGAACATATTTCATTTAATATATATATAAAAAAACAACAACTAAACTTACCATACACTGTCAAAAATTGAGGAAAGATAATAGATTGTATATTTGAAAATGATATTTTTAATTACATCATTTAATTAGTAAATATGCACAAACGTACTTGACAAGTAACTTGATACACAAAAAAAGAAAAACTCAGAAGTATTCTAGTATTAAATTAAAAGCATATTGATGATGATAGTGCTGATATTGGTGCTAATGAACCTAATGAAATGGCATGCTTTATTTTTTGGCAGGTCTTAAACGTCTTAGGTAATACTAGTAGCCATCTTCTAATGACTAGTACTAATTAACAGAATAGTCTTTAAATAGTTTTACTATAAGTGATCTGTGAAGTCCCTGTAAGGAAGAGATGAAATCTCTAAATCCTATTAACCACTGATGGGACGGTTTTTATGGTGCCCTTCTTTCATCCCCACCATAGCCGATAGTGCAATAGCCATGGAGGCACCACCGGATATATCAGGAACTAGAGCCAAGACCTGAAAATTTTCCTTATTTTCACCAGAGATCGAACCAGGTACCTCCAGGTTATCAGCCGAGCTTTAACGCACGACCATCCATCCCTTACTATAAGTGGTAGTATTGGTATTAGATAATTAGTAAATATACTAGTAGAATAGCATCAAAGCCATTATGCTCACTAAAAGTGAAACAAAATATGCTCAGTAAAACTAAAAGCAAGGGAGTCGGGTTGTCATTAATTTATAATAAATTTCTAAAATATATTAATCTTTAGGCTAGCCTATTTTTATTTCATTATTATGAATGTGTGGGATTGTGAAGTCAAAGAGACATTATTATTATAATAAAAAAATAATTGATTCAGACAATTAAGTCATTAAGACAAGTCACAAGACATAGTAAGATAGTTAAGGCTCGCAGACTACCTACATTGAATTCATTGATACAACCAAACAAGATTACCTAAGTTCACTAACACTGGAAATGAATATCTTAATTTTGCCCGATCGACCAAATAAGGATTTACAGTTAGTCACTGCAAACATACTAGAATAATTCTACAAGTGTTTACTAAGTGATTAATGAGTTTTTTTCTTTTATTTACTAGGTACCTCAAATTTGAGACTTGCAATTGGTAATTACTGTGCTTGTAACGTTTGAGACCCCAAAATATTGATCCTAAATTTTATAGTTGCCGACGAAATGGGTGTTTTCCACTGAACTATATATTAAGACAATAACATGTGTTACTGCCAGGGTAGTGTATAATGTTGTCTAAATCAGAGCCAGAGGCGTTTTTATGGATAGGCGACTTAGGCGGCTACCTATGTCCCCCCCTCCCCCGACTTTGGGGTAACATCTTATTTAGAGGCAGAAATTATTTTGATAATATTATTAATGATATCAAGATAATTTCTGCCCTTAAACTAAGATTTTACCACTGGAAATTATGACTTTTTGACTTTGTTAATCTTATTATGCATGACGCAAAACCTGTACTGAATTTAGATCGACTCAATTAGAAAATTGGGTTGTTTTCAAATTTTATTCGGTGCTCAAATATGCTATTAAATGCTTTTGATTCGATTTACTGTCTGTGGGTTTGTCATTAGATCTTAAACTCACTTTGCATCCACATTTATATTTTAATAGTTATAACATAATTCAATTTTTATTGTACATCTAAAAAATAAAACAACAAACAAACAAATACAATCAATGACAGGCATTGTTTAAATAAGAGGGTCTATCAGTTTCGTGGCTATAAACTTATGTTGAAAGCTGCAAATAAGGCAGTGTTTCCCAAACTTTCGACATCAGTGTACCCTTTTTTTTATTTTTGTAATACTGAGTACCCATAGTAAAAACAAACAAACAAACAAACAAACAAACAAACAACTTTCATATATCGTTTTTACGGTCGTGGTTTCCCATAATTTCATTGTTTTTGCTTCAGTCGTGCATATTTATTGAATGTTCTTAGACCGTTGCAGCGCTTACCACCGCCAAAAAAAAAAAAGAAGTGCATGTCGAATGACGTAAAAAACTAGCAAAAATTTTTTTAGTATCGATTAATGCTCTAAAACCTGTGGTAGTCGATACTGCCGATCATAAACCGATTTTCAATTTCTCCGTCTTGTTATGAAACAAATGGTGCTGTTTACCTACTTTCTTTTCCAGATATTCAGAGAAATATTAGGAAAAAAAAAATGAATTGGACGAGCTGACAGAATATATGTAAGTAATGTTACATTCCATGGATTGCTCTCGTGATAAGTGTTTTATCGATCGGGAAGATTATGGCCTTCATCAATCCAAGACTCCGAACGAATTTTATTGGTTGAGAAAAGGGCATTTAGAGAGAAGCTCGTGATATATCTGCCAAGAGAGATTCTTCGGAAATGCGTCATTGTCTGTTACTTGTACTTGTACTTGCAATTTGTTAGACTTGGGTAATTGTACTCGTACCTTAGATACTGATACCCCTACTAGCAACATGGGTAAGTTTACTCGTAGGCCTACGTCGTACTTGTACTCGCATGTTACTTTCCGTAACATCTCTGCTTATGAATTTACACATATGTAAATAACTATTTCTCCTGTGTTGTTCACAACATTTCTCCATATTCACTTATTGTGAATATTGTTAACAATAAACAGCTTTTATCACTCAAGTGTTTTGAGTATAAAACGTTATTATACCCATATAATAGAGTCATTGCTTTTTTCTTTGATCAACATTTATCTTTATGGCTCAATACATTATATGACATGACTAAAACAGTCAGCATTCGATTGAATATCTGCTCTGCATGAACTGCCTTACATTTAGCCAATCAATCATGGTGCCACATAACCTAAGGGCACATTAATCACAAACGATTATTAATAGCTCCGTGGGCAAACATTCACGTTAACACACTTTGGCAGTGTGTTGAACAACACCGAACCTGACGTCTGCTGTTCATATAGAGTACAAGCACACTTATGGATCAGATCTATCTATATTGCTTTGTATCTGTTTATTTTTATGAACTATTCTTCCATATAGCCTATAGCATTTGTTTGTGAGATTTCTTTGGAGGCAGCATTATATAACTAATTGTGTAGATGAATGCTACCCAGTACCAGGGCAGTCTTGCCGTATGGGGTCAAATGGGCCCATTCCCGGGGGGCTCCAACAACAGCCATTTAGATTCCAATTGTGTGACTGTTTTGTATGTGCTGCAACACAATGGGTAGCCCAGGGATCACAGATCTCTTACGACGGCCCTTATCAGGAATAATATGGTCAAGTTATATTTATTTAGTATAATTATTTGTACTATTTACTATCTGTGAACATGGCGTTACAAGGGAAGACAAACTGTACAGTACACTTACACTTAAAACAATTCCACTGCTTTTACCCGGCACCATTGGGGAAATAGGGCTTAAAGAGTAAAAAAACCGGTGCAAATTCCAGCCAACTAATGTGTAGAAACTTTTTACATTTCATACGTCAAAAAGTACATTCTACCCATATATATGTGATTCTATTCCTAAAACGCTTACAGCTTATTCGGGATAAATTGTCAAATCAGCACTGCTAAACGTTGAAAGAGTTATTTATAAAGATACATTTCTGAAACTATGTGCGTGTTTGATTTTGTGTCTGAATTCTGGTTTATTATGAAGCCAGTATTGCAAGGTCAAATGTATTATACCTAGTTCCTTCTAATAGTAACTGTAATAGATTTATCATAGGCTTAAAAGACACACACACACACACACACATATATATATATATATATATATATATATATATATATATTTATTTATTTATTTTATTTATTAAAGAACTTTTAACACAGATGGAAAAATAAAATAAATACAGGAAATATAAACATGGAAGTACAAATGGACTATAAGGAAAAAATTTTTAAGTTATACTTTTGGACACTTTTGTGAACGGACAGACAAATATCATGAGGTTCACATTTATTGCTTTTACGCGTATGTCAAATATTTGTATAATTATATAGGCTATTATTTACCGGAATTTTAATTAAATTTATTAAATTTATTAGAGATTTTTAGTTAACAAACGCAGGGTAATTTAAATATAGAAATATTGGCCATTCAATATCAGGACTGGCGTGATGGAGCATGCTGTACATAGCCCGACCACCATGAAAGGGACACGGAGACAAAAAAAATCTTTCTGAGTACAGAATTTGTTTTATGACCGACATATAACTTATGTGGGGCCCTTCTAAACTGGTCGTGGTTTGGGGCCTTGACAATTATTACACCAGTCCTGGCCATTATGCCTAGTGGGGCCCTTGAACAGTAACGTTTAGTGGGCTCACTCAATTTGTTATTATGAACTAATGAAATCAAACTTATATCATTAAAGAGTGGAGCCCTGTTGAAAGCTGGCAATCAATATTTTTTAGATCCAGTCCGCCACTGGTCAAAAGATATTTATTTTGTAAGGCATACAACAACAGTCATCTCCCCTGTTCTAAAACTTCTACATCAGACAAAAACAAATGTTTTTTTTAATCATCATAACTTTATTTTGAGCATTGGTTCAGTTGTACATAAGGTAAAAACAAAAATTAGATGTAAACAAAACTATTTTAGAACTAGGAGAAAATGCATCTTTTAAAACACACCACATGCCGTAAGCAAACATATTCTCACATTATTATGTAACCACGGACTCAAATAAGTTGCTAGAAAAAAAAAAACAACAACACGTGACAGCATCACAGAACATGGTTAAAGGCAGTGGATCTTAAAGTATGGGCGGCGACTCTCTGGTGGGTCGCGGTAGAATTTCTGGTGGGTCGCATACAAAAAAATTAACTTTATAATAAAAGGTTCGAGAATCTGCATAAACATAATTCCAACTGTATTTCTCTATATGTTACAAAACTATACGTTTGTAAATCTCAAAGGGAAAAACTAGAAATATAATTTATGACTCTTTTATTCTCATTTCGCTCATCGGAGTTTTTCTTATACAGGTGGGTCGGGAAAAACAAAACAATTTTCGTTATGGTGGATGTAAAAAGACCAAAAACTGTTGTCAAAGTGGGTCACGAGGCATACAATTTTGAGACCCCCCCTCCCCACCCAAAGAAATTTCTATTAGGCGACATTGGTAAGTCTTTTTCAGTAACCATGACATATTATAGGACTGTGTGACCTGCACAGCGCCCACTCCCATACATAAAAGCTGGTTGGACTTAAGGGACTTTCACAGGTCCAGAAAAATCACTGGGGTTCGAACCCGAGATCCTCGGTAGACAGGCAAGCGATGAACACCACACGATCACCCGAATACGAGGATTGTTGTAATCGATTTTTTTTCTTTGTTTATGGCAGCCCCGAGTGGGAGTGGCGTCTAGGTTTTTATCTTTCAATTAAAAAAATATAAAACAAAAAAAAAAAAAACTACAGGACTATTGAGATATGGAACAAAACAAAAGAAGGTGTGTTTTTTAAACTACGTAGGTCTGTTGGAAATATGTGAAGTTCTAAACAGCTCCCATTAATATTTAACTAATGCTTCAAAGAGAGTTTGTGGTATACATATAAATGTTCATTAGGGGTGCTGAAATATTTAACAGAAATAAATTATAAGTGGCCCAGTGTCATGCTCATATTGCTGCAGTACATGTTTAGACTTTTAACCTTCATTCTCTGAACTACTTCATTTTCACGCACCCATGAAACTTTAAAAAAAAAAATAGTTAAGGCGTAGCAGCTAGTAAAGATACAGAAATGCAATTTCGCCGATATGACTGCGTAGCAAGACTTAGTCAAATTGTTTGAATGACTATTTTTCAAACTATAGAATATTTAACTGTTAGCTTAAGTTAAATAAATGGCTAATATATTAGCTAAAGTTAAATAAATGGCTAATATATTTTATGAAAACAAAGCAGATAAATTTTAAATAAATAAAAGAGCTGGGTAGTCGCCAGACCCGTAGCCAGTCATTGTGGCGCCCTGTGGGAGTTACATTTTTTTGAGACCAGCCTCCCAATCTGAAAAACGCAAAAAACATTTAGCAGCGCCATTTCGGAGCCCTTTCCACGTTCAGCGTTCTGTGCAGCCACACAACCCACAATAAACGTCCTGTGTTACTGGTTGTCTCCCATGGCATTCAATTTCTAACTCATTAAAGTGACATACTCTCTAAACTGCCAACTGCCACCCAGTAACATTTTTAAATTAAGCTCTGTAACGTCTTGAATAAATTGTGCGTATGTATATGTGTATTATGTCACGTGATCAATAATTCTACAAGCAGCATGCAGTAGTGTGGGACATATTTAAAATAAAATAAAATAATACTAAATCTTTTTGAACACAAATTTGCGGTGCTTTAAATATGTAAGATTGAAAAAAAAAAAACATCATTGCGATATTACATGCTATGTTATTATCAAGATCAATTAAAAAAACAACCAAACAATCAGATATTAATGTATGCTATAATGATATCAAAGATATCGAAGTACAAAAACAAAATATTCACAGTGATATCATCTCTTCTATATGAACAAACAATGAGTATTTATTTCATTTTTACAATATTATAACAAAAACTTTTTCAAAATTTGCACAAATAAATATAAATAAATAGATACAAAATCTTACAAATATGAAGAAAGTCAAAATCTATCATCTCTTTCACTGAAAATTAAACTTTAGATTACAGAGAGCATGCTACACACACCTGTACAACCAAACACTCTAACACACACACACACACACACACACACGCACGCACGCACGCACGCACGCACGCACGCACGCACACACACACACACACACACGTAAGGCGGTATACCTGTTTGCCTAACCATAGGAACTGCCCTACAACCAACACTCAGAACGAGACTATGACTATCGTACTAATTTTCAATGAAACAATTAGTTTGAATAGTAATATAAATGCCTCTTGTGAGTGGTATTGCCAACTCTCAGAACGAGACTATGACTATCGTACTAATTTTCAATGAAACAATTAGTTTGGCAAGAAATATTAATTTTTCTGTCAGTGGTATTCACTACACATTACCACATGCTTTAAATTTTTGGACGATTTTCCCCCCTCCAACTTGAATTTGTTGCACGCCGGAAAATGGATTCGGATCAACCCAGAATGTGTGACGCTTCAATGGCAGTGATGCTAAGAGCACTGCTCGACAAAGTAGAGATGCCTGGTTCTGCATCAATTCCCTATTGTTGACTCATACATTAAAAGACATTAGACAAGAATCTTTCCGAATGGCGGTCATTGTTTCAACACAAAGTGAGGTAATCCAGTCAGTCCACAGTAAGGCGAGGAAGGGGCTCAATCCAAACAATCTAAGCCCCCTCTCCCTCCCTTGGGTAAAGTAATCAGCATTAAAATGACCTAACACTTAGGTGGTTTGGCAGGCCAGGGCCCTAAATGGGCTGTAGAGCCAAAGTAAGAAGAAGGACACTAGGTGGTTGGCTGTGAACTGTCCCAGGGGATTGTCAGGGGCCCAAGAGTAGCTGAGGGCAGCCCTGACTAAGATAAGTTCTACACCACGTGTTTCAAAACTAGGTCACACATCCAAAGTATACAGCTGTCTGTCACAGAAAAAGAGAATTAAACAGTAGCTTTAGCCCATTCCCCGCCTACCCTCCACCCCACCTCATGCAACATAAATTCTCTTCAAACTATACAGGAGGCAAACACATACACACATAATCATTACTCGGATGTACACATCATCATTTATAAAATGTTTTGTGTCAGAAGCTTAACTTAACATTCCATTCAATCATGTTTACCTGTCTTTTCCACACCTGTTTGATTATGGCTATACATATTGACTTATTTACACCGTGACTCTGTGAGTATATGGAAATAGAAAAAAAACAAAACAATGAAGTGGACTCTGATCACCTTCTATGTGATTGAAATACAAACTAAATTCTACTGAAGCAGAATGTACATTTTTTTTAAATATCAGTTACAGAATTGCTTTTCAGTACCAGAAGAAGAAATATCCTAATATTATATTTAATATATATTGGAAAATGTAAACGCATGAAATATATTGGTAAATTTAGACGCTAGTTCAGTAAAAGTTCTAATTTATTGGCTGAGGTCATTTGGTCTAGTTATTTTGTGCCAAAGGTTTGTAGTTTGCTCCGAAGAGTTCGCCAGTGGGTTCCTGCAAAATGATGTCCATCATAGAAGAGTTATCGCTAAACTTGGCCAAGGGCACGTAACACGTTTTCACTTCGCTCCCTTGTTTCTGCTTCACTCTATCCCCGTTAGAATCTGTCGTCATGGTAACGCTCGTTGCTGTTACAGCGCTGGTGGAACCGTTGCTAACCCCGGCCCCTTTATTGTTCACGGAAGACATTGTCTGCATTTTCAGCAGGACAGAGCCGTAGTCCGGCGGCTGTTTGGGCATGTACGCCTCTTCGGCATCCTCTTCGTCCTCATCTTCATCGCTTTCTATTTCCTGTTTGATGGTTTTAGTGCGTGGCGATAACGACCTGGATCTGACGTGCTCGTAGAACAGGGTGAAGTTATTCGAGATGACCGGAAAGGTCAGGGCCATGAACAGCACGCCGCACACGGCGCAAATGGTGCCCACGATGTAGCCGATGGGGGTGGAGGGCGCCACGTCCCCGTATCCCACGGTGGTCATGGTGATGATGGCCCACCAGAACCCGATGGGGATGGTGGTGAACTGTGTCCGACCACCGGTCAGGAAGTCGCGCTCGGCGTAATAGATCATCGTGGCGAAGATGAGGGTGGCGAGGAGGAGGAAGATGAAGAGCATCATGAGCTCCTGAAGGCTGGCCTTGAGGGAGTAGACGAGCACCTTCAGGGCCTGGTAATGTTTAACGAGGTGGAAGATGCGGAACATGCGGAAAATCCTCAGGGTGAACATAATCTCGAAGACGAACCGCTCGTTGAGGTAACAGTTCTGGTGCAGGTTGGACTGCTCGAAGATGACCTGTACGTACAGCGGCACCAGAGCCAGCAGGTCGATTATGTTCATGATGTTCCTGATGAAGCGGAGCTTCTTCGGGGACACGAGGAACCGCATGACGAGCTCAAGTGTGAAAAACACGGTGCAGATGAAGTCCAGCACGTTTAGGGCGTCGTTGGATTTGTGCTCCACGTAGATGGTCTTGTTGTCGTCGGCGTAGAAGCAGGTGCCGTTCGTCACGTTGGTCTCCTGAGGCCTGAGGCTGGGAAGGGTCTCCAGGCAGAAGCCAGCAATGGAGGCGGAGACAAACAGAAAGGACGTGATGCCGTACATCTGGAAATGGAAACAAAAGCATCAGGTCAGTACGTCTTGACAGAAAATGTATGTCTCTGTGATGTACAGTGTCAAGGTCAAGTTGGGATTCAATTGATTGTTTTATGACTGAGTATCGCGTTTCATGCTTTTATTTCTTGAAATATTGAAATAAATAAAGCGTGTTGTGATAAAACATGACATTCAAACTAAAAAATACTAATAGAAAACAATAACTATTTCCGTAGCATTGATACTGTATCCAACTATCAACAATAAAACAAACACAATGAATACATTTAACCACAGTTTAAAAAAAAAAGAAAACTAAAAAATAACCTAGACAAGAGGTAGGAAACAAAAACGAAAAGTTCATATTTCTGATTATATATATATATATATATATATATATATATATATGTTTTATTCTGAACGTTATATTTATGAAGTATACATACTAAACAAAACTGAACTCTCATAGTACCCAAGACTAGAATTGAGAGCCCGATACGTCAGAAAATCAAAATATTTGAATTCCGTAGATGGTAATGTATCGTCCAACGTCCCCAATGACGTCAGACTTCGAAAAACCGCGCAAAAATAATGTCACTTTAGTCTCGAATTTGATTTTCAAGCATTATTTTAAATGTAGTAAAAATATTTTATTTAGAAATACTGTTTTAGGGTTTTTCTGTTATTTCTGTGGCATCAATTTTTTGTGTGTGCCTGAAACTCATAACATATTCCAGTGTAAAAAATGGTAAAACGCATAAAATGCAACTTAAGATTTGAGCTTCGACTGAATGGTGACAATTATAACTCTAGAAAGATTATTTTAGGGCCATAGACTGAAATCACTGAACGTGTTGATTATACGACTAGCCCAAACATGGTAACACTGACTACCCCAAACATGGTGACACTGACTAGCCCAACCATGGTAACACTGACTAGCCCAAACATGGTAACACTGACTAGCCCAAACATGGTAACACTGACTAGCCCAAACATGGTAACACTGACTAGCCCAAACATGGTAACACCGACTAACCCAAACATGGTAACACTGACTAGCCCAAACATGGCAACACTGACTAGCCCAAACATGGTAACACTGACTAGCCCAAACATGGTAACACTGACTAGTTCAAACTTTGCGAAACTACGTCCTGTCAGATTGTTTGACCTGAGCCTGCTGTTTTCCGCTCTACTCTTTCTTATCAATGAAGTTTACAATTATATTATCTCATTCAAACACGTATCAATGAAGTTAACAATTATATTATCTCATTCGAAACACGTATCAATGAAGTTAACAATTATATTATCTCATTCAACACACATATCAATGAAGTTAACAATTATATTATCTCATTCAAACACGTATCAATGAAGTTAACAATTATATTATCTCATTCAAACACTTCCCCATCATCTCTAGTTTAGGCCCGTCCGTCAAATTTAAGAACCCACTTTGACCCGCATTTCAAACTGATGGCCCTCGCCTGGACTAGTCCATCAACATGTGCACCATTGACCTGACATTCTGTACTGACCATAGCCATTCTAGACGTCCTGGGGTGGTCCATAATCAGCCATAGTTTCATCTGTATGTGCTTCCACCCTGTCAGGCTGCTCAAGTCAATCTTCATCTGTTCATGTTCCAAACTTTTGTTGAATGAGTTCAAAATTCTTTGGTTCTCGATGTATGACCTGTAGTGCCTCCAACAGCATGCCTGAAGTGAACGTTGGTAGAATGAATTACTTAGTGACGAACATATTGGTATTAATATATTTATGTAGTATCAGTAGCGTAACTAGTGTTAATAGTGACAGGTGGTGGTGGTGGGCAGGGGCGCCGAGGGCCAACAAGGGCCCCAGGGCAGGACATCATTGAGGCCCCTTAATAAACAATGAGTCGTGAAAAAATGTACATGGTCGGGGCGGTCGGGCCCCCTTACAGATGCGGCCCCCTCGCAATGACCCCCCCCTGACCCCCTCCTCTCGGGGTGCCTGGTGGTGGGGGTGGGCGGGGATAACGCCATATTCCCGTCTCATCCACTATTGTCTAGTTACGCAACTAAATATTATGTTTACTTTTATTGCTGTCGTGGACAGTTGTGTAAAACAGTGTTTCTCAAAGTGGTGGGCCGCGGCCCCCTAGAGGGGCGTGGACTGTCCGGAGGGGGGCCGTGGAATTTCGAAAAATGTGACACATAAAATATAATTAACCTAATGTATTGTATGTAAATAGTATTAATATATGTTTAAAATAAAATCTAGTTTATTTTATATGTTGCATCCTTTCACTCTTTCATTGTTAACATTAGAAAAAGCATGTATTGACTAGTAAAAGTTTGCATATAGAAGTTTAAAATTATAAATTTAAGCAATCTAAACCAAAAAAAAAAAATAGGGGGGGACCGCGACATATTGATTGGCGTTCTAAGGGGGGCCGTGACTTCAAAAAGTTTCAGAAGCACTGGTGTAAAAGACATAAGAAAATATACACACACATCTATTGTTCTGAATGTCTTTGGTAATTAATCATTGCTCTTACATACATGAGGAAAGATAGAAAAAGAGATAGAGAGGAAGTGAGAGAGAGAGAGAGAGAGAGAGAGAGAGAGAGAGAGAGAGAGAGAGAGAGAGAGAGAGAGAGAGAGAGAGAGAGAGAGAGAGAGAGAGAGAGAGAGAGAATCTTATATTTTATACGTAGTGCTTTAAACTTTGAGTGCCTGACCAATCAACGTCTTGTGGGTTGTATAGTTGTTTTTATTCCAAGCAATGTCGTAGCCTCAAAAGTAAATCGGATACAAATCAACCATTGAT
The DNA here is from genome assembly GCA_021962125.1 of Bulinus truncatus. NCBI lineage: Eukaryota > Metazoa > Mollusca > Gastropoda > Planorbidae > Bulinus > Bulinus truncatus. Next base: position 2,670,423 of record JAGDYQ010000062.1, read on the forward strand.
CAGAAATTGAGATCAGCCAATTGAACATTAACCTGGATGTCGATTGAGACCGCTGTAAATAAAGTTTCTGGAGTAGTAAAAGTTGTGGGGAAATAAAAAAAAAATACCGATTCACAAAAATAAAAAGGTTTTCTTTTTACCTCTGCTTCGGAATAGGCAAAGGGAAGTTAACACATTCTTCTTGAGCTTCATACTATTGGGTGAGAGAAATTATTTCCCTTGTTAGCCATAACAAGCCAGTGGAAAGGTCTTGCGACACAACTGACCAAATAAAGGGAGGTAATCACCAGCCTTCACAAACAGCCGAGTCTTTGATCCCAGTAAATTGTATCGTTATGGATTATGTCTTCGATATCAGTATTTAGTACGACACTATAATATGTAGTATTTATTATGATATGGGTGATAAGAGTGTTTATTATGATACTTTGATATACAGTGTTTAGAATGATACAACAGTCTGACAGCCCGCACAACAGCCGAAAGAAGTAGCGATATAGACCGAAACAAAAAGACAGTAGCTATGTAAATAGAAACTAAAAATAATACTAAAAAAAATAATGCGATATTAGAGAAGAACGTAAATTAATTTTACAATTAAGAACAGAAATAGAAAAAAAAAATAGAAGATAGTAAACTTTTTAATTATTTTGTCATGGAAAATAAACTTGATTACGTCATTTGATAAATAATTGTGCCTGTGTACGATGATGCGCATCTCTGTACGCATAACTCTCGTACATACATTTTATAAATGTAGTAACTTCATAGCATTATTTACAATCATCATTTAATGCAAACTAGTTGATGGATCTGTTGAGGTCGTTGATATCTTGTTCATATGTAAACTCATCTGATTACATAATTTAAAGCAGAGAATATAATTTTATTATTTAATGTACAGCTGTTTAACGTGTTAGCCTACTCCACCATTATAGTCTGACCTTTATCTGTAGTTCCTCTATCTGCCAGAAGTCCAGTTCTCTCTTGACCACTGCACCACACACCTCTAGTGGGACGTGGAGCTCACCTGGACAAAGACACAGTTTGTATAAATCGTTTAATGGCATGGTATACAATACAATACAATACAATACAATACAATACAATACAATACAAGAAACATTATCTGGCATAGTATACAATACAATACAAGAAACATTATCTGGCATAGTATACAATACAATACAAGAAACATTATCTGGCATAGTATACAATACAATACAAGAAACATTATCTGGCATAGTATACAATACAATACAAGAAACATTATCTGGCATAGTATACAATACAATACAAGAAACATTATCTGGCATAGTATACAATACAATACAAGAAACATTATCTGGCATAGCATACAATACAATACAAGAAACATTAATCATTGCACCGTCAGCTGTGGTGGGAATGAAAGGGCACTACACAATATTCTCATTGTAGTTTATAAGATCTCATCATTACAGGGACTTAAGAGATCTACATGTGGGCTAATTGTGGCTATGATCTGCAACACAACAGACATCTTCATCATTACGAGATTTATAAACAAAACACGCATTGGCCGGCTGAACCGAATCAATATTTTGTTGTCTGCGGCCAGTGTATGGTCATTTAAATATATATAGCTCTTTTGACATGCATAGTTGTTATCTGTATAGTAAATGAGGTCACCATATTCCCTTGGTCAGCATAAATAGAACAACAAGCTTTACATTTTTATGGTAAATCTTTACTTTAGGTAAATACCCCACCCGACCAGTTCTAGGACATTAAGATGTAAACGCACATAATATGGCATTTGAAAACTATTACCACGACAGACACAGTGAAATCACCTGCTTATGTGGCTACATTACACAAACCTGATTAGCTTTATGCAACAGGTTTTTTTTTCGATTGGTCATTTTAAACAGAATATAAATGGTCATTTTAAAAAAGAATATAAATGGTCATTTTAAACAGAATATAAATGATTATTTTAGATATAATATAGTCATTCTAAACAGAATATAAATGGTCATTTTAAGCAGGATATAAATGGACATTTTAAACATAATATAAATCGTCATTTTAAACAGAATACTAGTGGTCATTTTAAACAGAATACTAATGGTCATTTTAAATAGAATATGATTGGTCATTTTAAACAGAATATAAACGTTCCAAAAACACAAGTCAATTATGAGACGTAGAGTTTATGTCAAAGTTCATTTACTTGATAGAAAACTAAACATGCAACAACATTTCCCCCCCTGTTGACATGAAAAAAAAGTAAACTAACAATTATAGTGAAAGAAATATATCAGACTATGAAACTGAAAACTAACAGTTACAAGCAGGTGTTAATTTTGTTTTTAAATAAAGAAGGTTTTGTCCGAATACACTCAGCGAACAAAATAAATAAATAAATGAATAGATTAATCAACATCTAAGGATTGAATACACTAGCAAGCGCCACTATGTCTGGACAGGTGGCTGTGTGGGCTACTCTGTCTGGACAGGTGGCTGTGTGCGCTACTATGACTGGACAGGTGGCTGTGTGCGCTACTATGACTGGACAGGTGGCTGTGTGCGCTACTCTGACTAGAGTGGTGGCTGTGTGCGCTACTCTGACTAGAGTGGTGGCTGTGTGCGCTACTCTGACAGGACAGGTGGCTGTGTGCGCTACTCTGACTGGTGGTGGCTGTGTGCGCTACTATTACTGGGCAGGTGGCTGTGTGCGCTACTCTGACTGTGTGGCGCTTTGGTAGTGAGCCATATCTGAATTATGCAACTTGGTCTACATTCTTTGAGCTAGGAGTTCGATTCCTGGCGTATCCAGTCACCTACATATGGGACCAGGTGTCTCCATGACCCTAACACTATCGACTAAGGTGGGGCAGAAAGGAGGGCACTACAAAACAGCGTGTGGTTTACATGACTAAGAGGTGCATTTCTCACCCTTTCAGAGACTTCACAAAATAAAAAAAAACACACTACCTATGAGGTAGACTGATAGTTTTTAGAATAAATTAATTTTATTTAATCTATTTATTTTCGAATCTAACAAAACCTTGTACAAAAATGTACAACATGGTATGAGTTGTTGCCAGGGCCGACATTAGGTTACTGAAGGCCTAGAGCTTTATACCTTAAATGTTCATAGTTTTGTCAACAAAATTACCATACATATCAACTGTGAAATGATTGAAGTCTTTAAATATTTTGTTTCCAGAAGATGCTAAATGTAAGTCATATTCCTTGGCGACTTATTGTATGAAATAAACGGTGAAATATCACAGAGAATTCTAATTATTTGATAAACAAGGGCCCACTTATCACGGTACCCTAAGCCATGGACTTATAATCCAAATGCTTAATCCGACCCTGATTGTAGAATTACTCTATGTATAAAACACAGACAAAATCAGCAGAGAAAAAAAAAACAATAACGTAGAACGAACTCGAATAATAATATATATACAAGCGATTTGGGCTCTGCGTGAAATCGAAAGCAAAGAATTAATACAACAGTATTCCAGTTTAAAATACAATCATGAAAAAATCGGATCTGCCCGAAACCAAAAAATAACCTCGCCTACCGATCAAGCCTAAGGGGATATAACTCTATGCAAATGTTTTGCAGGGTACAGCTAGTTATTAATAATGTCAAGTGGGTTAAATAGTCATTTTAAATTTATGTATAAAAGCGGTTCCTATTATTATAATGCCACTTGAATGCATTGAATCTCAAACATGTTCGACCATTATTTTTTTTTTTAAACCGATTAGGCGCGTTATTTTGTCTTCAACATTCATAACAGCCCAACGTATCAGAGATATCGTCTGCTAGATCAGGGGAGGAAATCCTGGTTACGCTTTTAATTATCTGGAAGGATAAACCCATAGATTTAGAACCACCAATTTTCCCAGCTTCAGACACTATATTACATTTTTTTTAACCCCTTTTAATTTTAGACATTGATTTTTGTACCCAAATGAAGCCACGTCAAACCCTTTGAACTGATATCACTGTGTAAAAAATAGAAAAAAAAATCAGGCTATGATATTTGATATCATTTATCATGTTCAGTATTATAGAGAGACAGCATACAATTATTTGTTTCGTTATTTTTTTTCAAGATCAAAACATAACGTTGAGTTTTAAGCCTTTAAAACATTATATAGCTATGGGCTGAAACAGTATAAGACATGTTTTAAATTTGTGCGCGTAGCAGAGTCGATATAGTTTTATTTATTTTGTTCAAATTCTTGTATTTGAACAAATCACCATCGCTTATTGTAAGCCATCAATCTTCATGATGAATTTTATGAATTAAAATAAATCGCTTCATGATTTTTTCCCCTATGGTTCTAAAAAAAGTATTGGCCGAACAAACAATCAAACAAACAAACACACACACACACACACATACACACACACACACACATAAAATAAAAATATAAATATAAATACCAAAAAATCAATAATCTAATTTATTAGAATTGATAAAAGGTCTGGATATTTTTTTTTGAGGCTACCTGATCGGTTAATTTGTCCATACAGGATTTCAAACCACGCCCACAATATGGCTGAGCATCAACTACTAATCCATTGAGCATCTATACAGTGTGGATGGAAATCTTCATAACATGGCAACGCTAAACTCTGTGATGTTTGGTTAAGTCATTTATACCTGACAAAAGCAACAACAAAATAAAAAAAAAAAAAAGCTCTGTGAATAAAAACAGAGATACTGTCTACTGTATTGATGCATGAAGCCTTCAGGTCAAATTTTATGGAAACATTTTCTCATGTTTATTATTTTTTACTTTATGGCTCAATATTTAAAACAGAACAACTGGTATATGTAAATTACGATTTTTTTTTATCCTTTACACTAACTTTTTTCTTTTGTAGAAATCAAAGTCACATATATATCTCTATACTTATAAGACGCATTTGCTGTCTGTCTGTTCCCTTATAACTCAAGATCCAGACAACCAAATAACGTGAAATTTGGTACACATACACATAATTACACATAATGTTTCGTTTCATCTCGATGGGTAGTTTAATTGTAATAAACTATTTTTATTTTAGTATTTTACTATATTAAAAGTAATCTCGACGGTGCCATAAATAAAACTCTTCTGTGACGTCATTTCCTGATGATACATTTTTAAAAGAGGGGTAACTTCCGGAAACTCCAATTGTAAACATGGTGAAATCAATAGTCATATCTATTTACCTATCGTTTTATGTATTCAGAAGATTAAAATTAAAGGTGCACTTTAATAAACCGAAATACGTTAATTAAAATGTTTCTGTGACATTATTAACATTATTAATACAATCTCAATGGGTAGTTTAATTGTAATTAATTATTTTAGTATTTTACTATATTAAAGTATTCACGGTATAGGATCGCCTTCACTATAAATAAAAATCCTCTGTGACGTCATTTCCCGATGATGAACTTGCGCGCGGGTGCTTTAAATGTTATTGCATTCAAATTGTATCAATGCACAGGGAATTCCCTGTATTCGCGCACCAAGTGAATGTGTAATTGAACGGACGGAGAAGAAAGGGTTAGGGACGGAAAAAAAAATATTGTTGTTGTTGTTTTTTTCATGCTGCAAGTACCCGGCTTTGCCCGGGATTAAAATAAGGTTTCTGTTTATTTAAGACGCGTAATTAGACGTTTAATTGTGCAGAGAGAGGGAGGGGGGAGAGAGATAAAGAGAGAGGGGGGGCAGGGAGGGAAAAGGAAGGAGGGAGGAAGGGGAGGGGGAGAGAAGGAGGGAGGGAAAGGGAGGGAGGGAGAGAGGTGGTAGGGAGGGAGTTAAAGGGGGAGGGAGGGAGAGGGAGGGAGAGAGGGAGACAAAAAGGGAGGGAAAGAGAAAGGAAGGGAGATAGAGGGGAGGGAGGGAGAGAGGGAGGGAGAGAGATAAAGAAAGAGGGAGAGAGATAAAGAGAGAGGGGCAGGGAGGGAGAGAGAGGAAATGAGAGAGGGAGGGGGGAGAGAGAGGAAGAGAGGGAGACGGGAGAGGGAGGGAGGGAGAAAGGAGGGAGGGAGAGAGGGGGTAGGGAGGGAGAGAAAGGGGAGGGAAGGAGAGAGGGAGAGAGAGGATGGGAGAAATGGGAGGGAGAGAGATAAAGAGAGAGAGGGGGAGGAGGAAGGGAGGAAGGTGGAGAGAGGGGGGACGGGGTGAGAGAAGGAGGGAGGGAGATAGGGAGAGAGAGGGAGATGGGAGAGTTAGGGAGGGAAGGAGAGGGATGGAGGGAGAAAGGGAGAGAGGGGGTAGGGAGGGAGAGAGAGGGGGAGGGAGAGAGAGAGGAAGGGAGAGAGGGGGGTAGGGAGAAAACAAAAGTTAAACAGAAAACCTTATTTTAAACCCGGGCAAAGCCGGGTACTTGCAACTAGTGTATATATACACACACACACACACTTGTGAATATCTTGATGTTAACCCCTTTAATTCCGCCAACAAACCACTCACCATATCCCTCCCCTCCACACACCGAAATACTTCTGCCATCTTTGTTGTTTTTCCATGTCATGTTCATTCACAACTAAATCTAGAAGAATAGTGCACAATGGATTCTAATCTTGTTTTTATGCTAATATTTGTTTTGTCTATCCAGAAGTATTTGTGAATACAAAATGCTGTTTTATTTTTCGTGCTGCCTTTCCCAAGTTGTCTGGTTTCGACCAATCTATGTCAGTTGTTATTGACTTAATGTATTACGATTGGCCACACTGTTTGTTGTTTCCCGTTGTTTCTGGATAGGAATATTCTTTGAAATAGCCATAGGTGGACTGGTCATTGAGTCAACTGGCCCAATGACAAATTAGCCCATTGAACTGTGTGGGCTTCTCACGATGGTTTTCATTAAACAAGGAAAATCAAATCATATAGTGGGCCACTTGTTGCATTCTGACATCACTTTACAACTTTCCTGTAAGGGTCAGATGTTTCTTTCTTTATTGAACTCGTAATCAATGTTTGGTACTGATCAATACAATGTAGTCCTGTCTTCTGAACCTGTTCCTTTAGAACTTTGTCAACGCTGCTTTCAATAACTAAAAGTAAAGTTCCCCTAGCCCTAACGGGCCATCGGGGCAGATGAAGTGTAGAATTCATCTGTTTCTATAACCTCGGCATATAAAGGGATTGTGTGGTTAAGTAAAGTTCCCCTAGCCCTAACGGGCCATCGGGGGCAGATGAAGTGTAGAATTCATCTGTTTCTATAACCTCGGCATATAAAGGGATTGTGTGGTTAGCACAACGCCCAGCCGCTTTTACTTCCCCAACTTAAAGTCAGGTACCCATTTAGTTAAAGCTGGGTGGACTTGTGGGACGACTTTGAAACACATTTTACCTGGAAACATTCCCATGGTTCTCACCGAGGATCGAACCCAATAACTATGTTTTTTTTTAAATTTTTTCTATTTTCTACACTTCAGCTTTTATTTGCTACTAGTTGTACCCTATAAAACCTTTGCATAGAGTTATATCCCCTTAGGCTTGATCGGTAGGCTAGGTTATTTTTGGTTTCAGGCAGATCCGATTTTTTCATGATTATATTTTAAACTGGAATACTGTTGTATTCATTCTTTATTTTCTTTTTAACGCAGAACCCAAATCGCTTTTATATTATTAGATGATAAAAAAAGTTGAAGAATTAAAACTTAAATATTAGACAATAATATTTAAAAAAGAACGAACTTTATGCTTAAATAAAGATGAATTAAATTCTACAAATACAAGTGACAGATCCTAAAAGTAGACATATAGACAAGAGATATTACATAATAAAAGATTTGTATTGAACAATACGTTTTAAATTTCTATCCTTTGAAATATGAAATTAACACACATTATCGATTACAGCTGGAATTAATCAAACCATTGATGAAATGATAGTTTAATTTGTTCACGGAGATCAATTGAATCATGCGACAGATTCTCGCTTTACACAACATCAAGAAAAGACAGTAATCGATTGATTTTTCTCACATCAATTGATAATTTTCTCATTAATTTTCTCACATAGTTTGGCTCATTATTTTTTCTTCCCTTGTTGTTATGTTTTTTTTTTTGTGTTTATCAATTATCTTGTGCTGACATCAATCAATGACCAGAGCTTCTGTGTTTATTCTAATTATTTTCACAACCGCGAAGCAAAAAACATTGATACTTTCTTGGACATTGTTGAGACTGGGGTTCAACACAGGTGTAGATCATTTGTGGTTTAGTACAGCTCGTGGCACTCGATGATTCGGTGCAGGCTCGACGCTAGAGGAAGGCAGCCCGAATACTTGCAATGGGGGGGGGGGGGCTTGAAACTTTGCGCCTCCTCCATTGGTCGACCCGAGAGCCTCGTTTTCGATTCTCGGTGAGAACCAAAGGCATTTTCCAGGGTCGAGGTGAAAGTTGGTGAAAGTACCTCAAGTCTACCCAGCTTTAAATGGGTGCCTGAATTAAGTTGGGGATGTAAGGCTTTTGAGAGCTGTGCTAAACACACTCCTCTTTATAAGCTATGGTTATATAAACAGATAATTCTACACTGTACACTTTACCAAACGCACGCATACTTATTATAAACTGTAAACAGACATAATCACACGTTTATATAGATTCATGGGCGTCGCTATGAATTTTTCCAGGGTACACTTACCCTCGGTTGAGAACCGCGGTTCTAGACCAGCCCCATTCTAACTCAACCACTAACTCAAAAGTTACAAATTTAAATTAATTTACATACATACATTAATAAAGAAACTACATGTATTTAAACAAACTTACATGCATGCACTTACATTACAAACTATGCAGTGGCGTAGCGAGGGGCAAGGGGGCATCATACCCCGGGTGATACTCACAAAGGAGCGCCAGATATAATATTTAATGGTTTTCGAATTGGGTGGGGGGGGGGCGCTAAAAAGGTATTGCTCCCCGGGCGCGAGTTCAGCTCACTACGCCACTGAAACTATGCTGAACCTATAAACATATACCACATAAACAATCACTTGAATAATTAGCTGTATACGGTACGCCTCATGTGGTTTATGTCGAGTCAAAAGCGCTCATGTTGACACAAAGTTTCACCCATACAGTCTAGGGTGGAGATGTGTACACAGTTAGATATCGAACCATCAACTTCCTGTATAGCATCCCATGTACTTCATAGACTTTAAGTGTTTGCAAAGAGCTAATGAATAATTCCAAACACCAAAGTCTCCGACGAGACCAGAAAGAATAGATCAAGAACAAGGGAAGACAATTGCGATGATTCATCGGGTTACTTTGTATGGAGAAAGCACACACCATTTCCAGATCAATATTAGGATGCACAAAGCAAATTTTAAGTACAAGTGTTGGATGCACAAGAATGAAGTTAATGTAAGGTATACGATAGTATATCTTCTCTCAGTTGGTCTGTCTACCTAACACCTAACCAACCACGCGTCGGACTTTCTTGCCGCAGGTCTGACTATTTATAAATTTTGCATACCAAATGAGAAACACATTTTCATGTTTTATTGAACGTAGAGAGACCTCCTCATTACCCCCCCCTCCTCCTTCCCCCCCCCCCCCCCCGAAATATATTATCTATAGATATTCAATTGTTTCTGGTTCAGCTATCATTTTGTTAGTGACAGTAAAATAGGATCACGAACTTATTGATTCCCTTATCACAGGGAATGACTGACTCTGGATACACAGTGGCTGCATGCTAGATGAGAATACGTGATACACAGTGGCTACATGTCAGTAGATAATACTTGATACAGAGTGGCTACATGTTAGTGTAGAATACTTGATACAGAGTGGCTACATGTTAGTGTAGAATACTTGAATCAGAGTGGCTATATTATCTTGAAAATACTTGTTATGCATTGTCATCATGCCAGTAGAGAATACATTTTGCTGTGTGACTCCATGTCTCTAGAGATTACTTCATTTGAAATAACTGCAATGCCAGGAACTTCCCTAAAGAATTTTTTTTAAAGTTCTGTAGTTTTTAAACACATAACAATCAACACATTGTGTTCAGTTTTCAGACAGTTTGTCTACGGTATTTTGTATATTTGTTGCTGTGTCTATCTATCTATCTAATCTATCTATCTATCTATCTATCTATCTATCTATCTATCTATCTATCTATCTATCTATCTATCTATCTATCTATCTATCTATCTATCTATCTATCTATCTATCTATCTATCTATCTATCTATCTATCTATCTATCTATCTATCTATCTATCTATCTATCTATCTATCTATCTATCTATCTATCTATCTATCTATCTATCTATCTATCTATCTATCTATCTATCTATCTATCTATCTATCTATCTATCTATCTATCTATCTATCTATCTATCTGTATATATATATAGTGTACACGTGTATATTGTCACCTGATTAGATCGGTGCAGACGATAGACTAGTATAGAGTAATAGTGTCCATCAGTGTAGACATGTAGGCCAGTGACTGACCAGTGTTGACCACATGGCGAACAAATTGATATAATTGTACGAACAATGTAGCCAGCCGCCTACCATTCACTTCCCTTGACCTCTTTAATTTTTTTTTTGTTTTTTTTTTTTTGTTGTTTTCCTTTTTCAAATTAATGTCAGAAATTTCAATGATAGATATTTATCGTCCCACGTCGACCCGGAACTGGGTCTGGCAGACGATTTTTGAATCAATGGCCGGGGCATTCCTGTACATTGCGAAATACTTTTTTTAGTGGCGGCTAGTCGAGTATTACTTTCATTTTTTTTTTAACCGAGGACTATTTTATGGGCGAATATCACGACTACTTGTAACTATTCGATTACTCCAACATTATTGAGGTATCACGGGTAAAGAAATGATTCAATTACTGAACTAGATTGATGTAGCCTTGAGTATAGGGCGTATTCGATCACTGAAGAGTATCGAGTGACACACTGGCTGATGTTACATTCGTCTAATCCAGAGGTTCTCATAAATTTAAAGCTCACTGAGTATTTGTAGGAATCGATTTCTGTAGCAGAACCCTTAAACGCGTATTCTGTGTTTTACAAGATAAAGGCTTTTAGGTGTAGTGAATCTTTTTTTTTTTCTTTAGAAAATCTAAAAGTTCCTAGTAAGTGCAATTGAATTCCTCATATCGTTCATAACAGTTTGGGAACCGTTCATCTTATTAAAATAGATCATTGATAGTGTAAATCTCATGCTTTCTTTGTATTGAACAAATGTTCCTTACTGTTATGTTGGATCTGTTTAGTAGTCAACATCATGAGGCATTTTTGTTAGAGAGTATGAAGCTGTAACGAGAATCTTTTGCTCATATAAACAGTTTTGTTGGAGTGTATGAGTCTTAAAGAGAGACCAACCTTTACTCATAAAAACAGTTTTGTTGGAGAGTATGAAACTTAAAAGAAACTATTACTCATACAGTTTTGTTTGAGAGTATGAAGCGAGAAACGATTATTCATACTAACAGTTTTGTTAGAGAGTACGAAGCAAAGAGAAACTATAACTCATACTTAAACTACATTTTTTAAAAAGAACGGACCATAGAAATATAAATTATAAAGAATGCGCATCATCAATCTAAATCGATTTTCCCCCAAAGGTCGGCCATATTTGTGTATACGTGTGTATCAATAAAGTCGGCCATATTTGTGTATACGTGTGTATCAATATTTCGGTGCTACACTATTAACTAACAAGGAAAATGACATAAACGGCGAACTTTTTAATTTTAGTGATTGTTTTTAAATAGTGACGCGCTTTCTGTGGTTCGGATTAAAGTTTGTTTTAATTAACGTAATAAAATAAAATGACATTATATTGAATATTACATTATTTCACTGCCCCATCGCTAATAAATCCTTTGTGCTTTTTATATGTCTAATGAGACAGTGTAAAATTGTACTTCGGTAATAGGCTGAATACGTAGTTTTAAATTTGTGTACTTAGTATAACACAACTACCAATGATAGGAGTAAAAGATGTTGCAATGGGAACGCTAAATTGAGAGTTTAAAGGTAGATTAAGATTAACTTTAATCCACAGACAACAGAGAAATAATCAGTTCAGTTAATCTGCCAGTACACACACACACACACACACACACACACACACACACACACACACACATATATATATATATATATATATATATATAGGCCTATAAATGTATTTGTCAATTCAGCACTTTTCAACAATACAAAAAGTCTTGATAATTTTATTTATTAAGATTAATATTTATAACATTTGAAGTGAAATTTATCTATTGGATTTAGGAATGAACAGAGGCTTGCTGGATTCCCAACACTCTTTGATGAACTGTATTTTAGCGGATTTACGAATGAAATTTGTATAACTAGATTCAATGACGATCTATGGTCTGTTTCAATTTTTTTTTCATTGACGTTTGACTGACAGGCTCTGAATGCCGAGGATGTTGTGGTGGACAAAAGTTTTATAAAGTTTTCCGATTACAGTTGCACGGAGGCAGAGGTTATTGGCAGAGGCGTGACCAGCATTAGAGGCGGACTTTAGAAATGCCCCCACCCCCGCTCCGTGTCAAAACATACTGATATTGTGACAATGCCGCCCCTAGAAGTTGGCGAAGTATGTGCTACCTAAGGGCAGATCGCTCCCCCTCCCCCCCCCCACCTCCTCCAACACTCCTTAGTTATTGGGGGGGGGTCAGAGGTTATTTCCGAAAAGCCCACGTGTCAAAGAACAATGAAGGTGACAGCCACAGATCCACAAATGTACGTGAAATTGTATTCAGCTGTTGAGCTTTGGAATTTGTATTGACCTGGCTATAGCCGGTCACATCGTTCAATAGATATAGTATTGGTGGCATAATCCCGTCAGTGTGATTGATCTACAGCTGAAGCAAGGATTTTAATTTCCGGGCCAGTTAAATGGAGCGGTGTGATATTTTACTCTATTTGTTCAAAATTATGGGACGGTGTATTTTTTAATCTTCAACTCATATTAATATATTTACCAAAGTTAAGACTCAGATCCATCCATCCATCCATCCGCCAATCCACCCATCCATCACCAACCCATCCATCCATCCACCCACCCATCCATTCACACATCCATCCATCCATCCATTCACCCATCCATCCATTCACCCATCCATTCATCCATCCATCCATCCACCCATCCATCCATCCATTCATCCATCCATCCATCCATCCATCCATTCACCCATCCATCCATTCACCCATCCATTCATCCATCCATCCATCCATCCACCCATCCATCCATCCATCCATCCATCCACCCATCCATTCATCCACCCATTCATCCATCCATCCATCCATCCATCCATCCATCCATCCATCCACCCATTCAACCAGCTATCTATATATCCATTATTCTGTCTATCTGTCTATTTTCTTGTTATCTATTTAACTGCATGTCTATCTGTCTATCTATATCCGCGGTTCTCAACCGGTGATACCCTAACCCTGGGGGGGGGGGGGCGGGGAAAGCTCAATCAGGGGTACGCAGCGACATATAATTAATGCAACCAAGAATTTGAAAAAAGACAGGAAGGAGGGGTACTTGAGAGTCCTGGGTTCGATCGTCAGTGAGAACCAAGGGAATTTATTTAGGTCCTTTGTAAAAGTTGGTTAAAGTCTCATAAATTCACCCAGTCAATGATGTACTTAGTGATGTAAGACACAATGCAATGACCAAACAGACAGGGCCTACCTGTCCTATAGAAGTCAATGATGTAAGACACAATGCAATGACCAAACAGACAGGGCCTACCTGTCCTATAGAAGTCAATGATGTAAGACACAATGCAATGACCAAACAGACAGGGCCTACCTGTCCTATAGAAGTCAATGATGTAAGACACAATGACCAACAGGCTTGACCTACCTGTCCTAAAGAAGTCAATGATGTAAGACACAATGCAATGACCAAACAGACAGGGCCTACCTGTCCTGTAGAAGTCAACGATGTAAGACACAATGACCAAACAGGCTTGACCTACCTGTCCTGTAGAAGTCAATGATGTAAGACACAATGACCAACAGGCTTGACCTACCTGTCCTATAGAAGTCAATGATGTAAGACACAATGCAATGACCAAACAGACAGGGCCTACCTGTCCTGTAGAAGTCAACGATGTAAGACACAATGACCAAACAGGCTTAGGACCTACCTGTCCTGTAGAAGTCAATGATGTAAGACACAATGCAATGACCAAACAGACAGGGCCTACCTGTCCTGTAGAAGTCAACGATGTAAGACACAATGACCAAACAGTCTTGACCTACCTGTCCTGTAGAAGTCAATGATGTAAGACACAATGCAATGACCAAACAGACAGGCAACCTGTCCTGTAGAAGTCAACGATGTAAGACACAATGACCAAACAGGCTTGACCTACCTGTCCTGTAGAAGTCAATGATGTAAGACACAATGCAATGACCAAACAGACAGGAATTCTACCTGTCACTGGTAGGGAGTCAACGATGTAAGACACAATGACCAAACAGGCTTGACCTACCTGTCCTGTAGAAGTCAATGATGGAGTTGAAGACCGCAGGGTGACGGTCAAAGAAATACTCCTGCTTGCCCTTGCCGCTGGACACGTGCAGCGCCGCCAGCCTGGACAGCCTGGAGTTGGGGATGTTTTTCAAGGTGGTCACGTGGGGGTCTGCGTGCCGGACGCTGCCCACGTTCAGCAGCACCCTCTCGTCCCCAGCTGGTGTCGCCCAGGATCTTGCTTTTCCTAATGGGCGTGTTGTTGTGCGAGCAGGGCGCCATGGGCCTGACCGGTTCGTTGTTGCCGGCCACGCCTCCCCCATGAGGTCGTCCCAGACCCTGACGTGGGTGGTGGGGTCCTCCTCCACGGAGTCGGTCCTGACGTAGCCCTTCTGCCAGTGGAGCCGGTGCTTGGTGGATCCCCGCGTCTTCTGTGGAGGTTTCTTCTGATCCTCACCGGCGGCCCTGGGGGATCCGGTGCTGGTGCCCGGGCCATCGCACTGGGCCGCGGGGCCGTCGTGGATCAGGCCAGTTTGTGCATCGTCTTTTGTGGATGCCCGGCCAGACCTCAAGGTTGGCCGGTCAGCAAATATCATGCCCTTCAGTTTGGAGGATATTTTACCTGGCATTTAGCCAGTAAGGTGCATCTGAAACAGTGATTAAAACAATTTGAAACAAAACTGTATGTAAAAGGAGACATTCAAAACACTTAACTCGATATATTTAGCATCTATCCCTCACATAACTCGATCTGCAAAGCATTCAAAGCAACATAAATCGATATACCTAGAATTCAAACCCACATCCACTTGATATCTTTGGAATTCAAACACACATAACTCAATACACATAACAATAACTTAAAAGCATAACATTATAAAAAAATCGCGTTAAGCTTTAATTGTTCGTTTTGACAAAACTTTGTGTTATTTTAATTGATTTAACAGGTTTATAGAATTATCAAGTATCGAGTTATGTGAAGTTCGACTGTCATTGTATTTTGACAGTTAAGAAACAGAATAAAGACACTGTAATTACTAAAAAGTGATAGTATTTAATGTGAGATTGATCTAAAATTTTAATGGGCCCTTTTTACAAATGTAATTTCAAATGTATGTACATATTATGTCACCACTTTAGGCCCATCTCGTTGGTCAAATACAAATCACAATATTGAAATAGTGTACAACATGTAGAGACTCCATAATAAATAAAATTTATTTTCTCTGACTGGTTATGAATGTGTATAGCATTGAGATAATAACAGACATTTCGTTTCCACTTTATAAAATTCAGATCTAGTTGACAGATTTCTTTTGTCTCCAACATATAAAGTAGTGAGATCAGTAGACTGATACAAGATAAGTTTACTGAACTCTTATGTCAATATGTTTACACTGCTACATTAGTTACATGTTATATCACATAAATAAAAGGAAAATTCTAAAAGAACATTGTCTTTTCAAATGATGTCCATTTGTGTGTCAAAGTGTGTGCCAAACTGTGTGTCAAAGGGTGTGTTAAGCTGTGTGTCAAACTGTGTGTCAAAGGGTATGTTAAGCTGTGTGTCAAACTGTGTGTCAAAGGGTGTGTTAAGCTGTGTGCCAAACTGTGTGTCAAAGGGTGTGTTAAGCTGTGTGTCAAACTGTGTGTCAAAGGGTGTGTTAAGCTGTGTGCCAAACTGTGTCAAAGGGTGTGTTAAGCTGTATGCCAAACTGTGTGTCAAAGGGTGTGTTAAGCTGTGTGTCAAACTGTGTGTCAAAGGGTGTGTTAAGCTGTGTGTCAAACTGTGTGTCAAACTGTGTGTTAAGCTGTGTGAAACTGTGTGTCAAACTGTGTGTTAAGCTGTGTGTCAAACTGTGTGTCGAACACTGCGTCAAACTGTGCTTCAGAAAGAGTTAACTACGTTTTAAATACTGATAATGCAAAAATCTAAAGTTGACTAAAATTCTCTCTTGGCGTATTAGATATCATTCAAAGGTTGTTATTTTCCCAATTATTTATCTAGTTGTATTGCCAACATTTTTAGCCTGTCATTTTCAGATTTCACTTGAGGCAAAGTGTCATCAAATACATTAGAGACGGATTATTTATTCAAGTATCATACTCAGAGCAGTGGGGCAAATGTATATTTGGTGGTCCATGGGGCAAAGGTATATTTGGTGGTCCGTGGGGCAACGGTATATTTGGTGGTCCGTGGGGCAAAGGTATATTTGGTGGTCCGTGGGGCAAATGTATATTTGGTGGTCCTTGGGCCAAAGGTATATTTGGTGGTCCGTGGGGCAACGGTATATTTGGTGGTCCTTGGGGCAAAGGTATATTTGGTGGTCCTTGGGGAAATTTACCTCTGCAAAACGCTATCAATGACGCCACAAGTATCAATGCCGCCGCTATCAATTTTCGGGCCGTGTAGTTATCTTTGACGACTGCGGCCCCATGCATCAGTTAAGCCAGTTAAGCCCGTGGCACCGGCAAACACGGATATTGAGCAGGCACGTAGGTCACAAGAATTTCAAACTCCACTCAAAGAGTTTCTTTTAAAACATCTCTAGAATAGACAGGGTGGTCTAGGAAATGTTAAGTATTTATTTATTTTGTAAGTAACAACAGATGCAGCTATTAATGACGGTTGAATTAGGGGACAATAAATGTCCAGAAAAGTGGCCTGTAATAGGAAGTGAGGTCCCAGGGAGCCACTTTATTGGCCTGTCCATAAGAACTGCTCTGATCATAATGACAAACGTGAATAAGACATTTGATATCGATACCAGAGTGTCCGGATGTCAATAAATGAACAAATACTCTATAAGTAAATCAGACATTTGATATCGATACAAGAGTATCCGGATGTCAATAAATGAACAAATACTCTATAAGTAAATCAGACATTTGATATCGATACAAGAGTATCCGGATGTCAATAAATGAAAAAATACTCTATAAGTAAATCAGACATTTGATATCGATACAAGAGTATCCGGATTTCAATAAATGAACAAATACTCTATAAGTAAATCAGACATTTGGTATCAATACAAGAGTATCCGGATGTCAATAAATGAACAAATACTCTATAAGTAAATCAGACATTTGATATCGATACAAGAGTATCCGGATTTCAATAAATGAACAAATACTCTATAAGTAAATCAGACATTTGGTATCAATACAAGAGTATCCGGATGTCAATAAATGAACAAATACTCTATAAGTAAATCAGACATTTGATATCGATACAAGAGTATCCGGATTTCAATAAATGAACAAATACTCTATAAGTAAATCAGACATTTGGTATCGATACAAGAGTATCCGGATGTCAATAAATGAACAAATACTCAGGCGTTATATAAGACATCACAAGGGACGGATGGTCGGGTGGTAAAGCGCTCTACTGTCAACTCGAGTGTCCCTGGTTCGATGGATAGTTCAGGTGCTGGTCAAGGTCTCTACGGCTACAATAATATCGGCTATGGTGCGGATGAAAGAAGGGCACTGCAAAAAAAGATCCCATTTGTGGTTTGTAGGATCTAAGAGATTTCATCTCATCCTTAAAGTAACTTCACACACATAGACCTCACACACACATACTTCACAAGGAAACTTCATCCAAATGTCGTATTGTCAAAATGTTACACTTCACACATAGGCGAAAACGCAAATGTAGAGTGGCAAAGATAAACCACAGTGAACTGTGAAAAGCTTGCTCGCACATTTGACTTACCAATCCACTCTCACCAGGGCGCACACACACGGACGAACAATACTAGTGGCCTTCACAAGACACACATCGTACAGCTCACGTTGTGGATATACACATTACGCATAACTAAAACACAGCACACAGAATCACACATGTAATAACATTACAGGACATACACAACCACACTATTACTCAGCACGCAGCAGCAAACATACAACAATATTACACAGCACACAGCAGCACACACAACAACACTATTACTCAGCACGCAGTAGCAAACATATAACAATATTACACAGCACACAGCAGCGCACATAACACCACTATTACTAAGCACACAGCAGCACAATACAACACTATTACACAACACACATAACAGCACTATTACTAAGCACACAGCAGCACACATACAACACTATTACACAGCACACATAACAGCACTATTACTAAGCACACAGCAGCAAACATACAACAATATTACACAGCACACATAACAGCACTATTAGAAAGCACACAGCAGCACATAAATGATGACGAAAGCTTGTACAATTTTAAGTTCCTAAAGCTGTAGATCAGACATGAGTGTAGACAGCTCTCTCTATATAAACATTTTACCGATACTGAGGTTGTAGCGAGATAGTAATCTATCTATCTATCCCACCCACCCACCCACCCATCCATTCATCCATTCATCCATTCCTCCATTCCATCAACCACATTTATTGAAACTATTTAAAATGTAGGGTATCATAACACACGTTCTCCACCAAACAAGCCACTCAGCGCTCCACGATTCATTATACTCAAAATAAAAAAAAACTAAACAATGCACCTAGAGTATTACTCACAGACCTTACCTTGACGTAAACAACAGACTATTGTGTTGTATCCACTCACACACTCACGCGAAGTAACAACGCCACATAAATTGCTCGCACTTTGATCTCCACTCTCTAGGTCATAATGTGCCGCAGTGCTCACACTACAGTTCACCTGGCTACTGCTCAACCTGTCGACGGATACGAAGGTAGTTCCCAGCACCCCGAGAGCCGGGTTTTGATCGGCTGGTGCGTTACTTCCTAGTTTTATTTTGTGCAGGTAATGAGACAAAGGAAGTAAGCAGCCTGCGTCTTAATCATGCTCCCACTAGCCCCCCCCTCCCCCCACCTCCCGAACGTCAGCGCAACACACACACACACAATTACACCTGTACAAAAAGTAAACTGATATTACAGCACGTAGTAATATGTCTGCATGTTGAGTACTCAAGATAAAAGAGATGACGTGGAGTAGTAGTATATTCGTGTGACTCCAAGAAAAGTCATAATGCGAGAACCCCTTAATGAAATTCCCTCTCGTTTACGTAGGCAAGTGTTGTGATTATTAACAGCCGAAGTGTAGCGTGTAGAACTATTGATGTTTTGATTTCACGTTGCACTGAACACTTTCACATATTTATAGGCGTATCTCTATGTGTGGAGAGGGGAGGGGGGTTCCTCCGAGGGTACCACTTTACAGCATCGTCAAACTAGCCAAATAATATTTTTTTTTTCTTTTTACAAAAATTAAATACCTGTCAATTTACATTTGTGGGGGAGGGGTTGGGGGGTCATTTGCATAATTAACTTTAGTGGCACCATGGGTGGACGCTAAAGAATGCCATCTTCCCCTCCCCCCCTTCCCGTGCCAGACATTTCTAAAGTATGACAGATGAAGCCTCTGGT
This sequence comes from Bulinus truncatus, assembly GCA_021962125.1. Lineage (NCBI taxonomy): Eukaryota > Metazoa > Mollusca > Gastropoda > Planorbidae > Bulinus > Bulinus truncatus. The sequence continues at coordinate 2,690,366 of JAGDYQ010000062.1, forward strand.
CGGCGTCGAAGTAAGTGCTGCTTGGGGCAGACCTCACCACTTGTTACTATCATGTTCCTACTACTATCACGCTCCCACTACTACTATCACGCTCCCACTACTCCTATCACATTCCCACTACTACTATCACATTCCCACTACTACTACCACATTCCCACAACTATCACGCTCCCATTACTACTATCATATTCCCACTACTACTATCACATTCCCACTACTACTACCACATTCCCACTACTACTACCACATTCCCACAACTATCACGCTCCCATTACTACTATCATATTCCCACTACTACTATCACATTCCCACTACTACTACCACATTCCCACTACTACTACCACATTCCCACAACTATCACGCTCCCATTACTACTATCACATTCCCACTAGTACTATCACATTCCCACAACTACTATCACATTCCCACTACTACTACCACATTCCCACAACTATCACGATCCCATTACTACTATCATATTCCCACAACTATCACGCTCCCACTACTACTATCACATTTCCACTACTACTATCACGCTCCCACTACTACTATCACGTTTCCACTACCACTATCACATTCCCACTACTATCACGCTCCCACTACTACTATCACGCTCCCACAACTACTATCACATTCCCACTACTACTATCACGCTCCTACAACTACTATCACATTCCCACTACTATCACGCTCCCACTACTACTATCACGCTCCCACTACAACTATCACGCTCCCACTACTACTATCACGCTCCCACAACTACTATCACATTCCCACTACTACTATCACATTCCCACAACTATCACACTCCCACTACTACTATCACATTTCCACTACTACTATCACATTCCCACAACTACTATCACATTCCCACAACTACTATCACACTCCCACTACTCCTATCACATTCCCACAACTACTATCACATTCCCACTACTACTACCACATTCCCACAACTATCACGCTCCCATTACTACTATCACATTCCCACAACTACTATCACACTCCCACTACTACTATCACATTTCCACTACTACTATCACATTCCCACAACTACTATCACATTCCCACAACTACTATCACATTCCCACTACTACTATTACATTCCCACAACTACTATCACATTCCCACTACTACTACCACATTCCCACAACTATCACGCTCCCATTACTACTATCATATTCCCACAACTATCACGCTCCCACTACTACTACCACATTCCCACAACTATCACGTTTCCACTACTACTATCACATTCCCACTACTACTATCACGTTTCCACTACTACTATCACGTTCCCACTGCTACTATCACGTTTCCACTACCACTATCACGTTCCCACTACTACTATCATGTTGCCACTCCTAGTGTATCGTTCCCACCACTACTATGACGTTCCCATTAATACTAATGTCTCGTTCCCACTACCTAAAGTGCTACTCCATTACTTAAGTATAGTGTTACTCCAGACACTTTAGTATAGTGTTACTCCAGACACTTTAGTATAGTGTTACTCCTGACACTTTAGTATAGTGGTACTCCAGATACTTTAGTATAATGGTACTCCGTATACTTTAGTATAGTGGTTTTCAAACTACTGTGTGTGTAATTCTAATCATATTCTAATGGATTTAACACCAAGTGTTAAGAAGAAATCTCCATACATTCACATTTCATTTGTTTCACGTTGGGTAATGCAAGGGGTTTCATAATGTCATTGATTTTCCTTACGAATTACACCAATTGATCTTCTTCCATTGACAGGCTTCTATCAACTGGATCTTATCATCCATTTTTTTGTATTGCTCTATTTTTTTCACCCCCCTCCCCTCCCTATGAAAGCCGAATGTACAATGACTTTGGACACTCATGAAATACATACAAAAGTTATTGGACATTCTGAGATTTGGGCCCGTTACCAACAAGAAGTAGATCGGCTCTCCAGAATACAATCGACTCACGACCAAAGCACAACCAAGTCACTCGGAGACTCGTTGTAGAACATTGATTCTAAAAAAAAAAAAGATCTTAGTGAATGTAAGTCAACGATAAATCATCGCCAACTCAACTGAGGAAAGTTGGATCGCTCGTATTTTTAACTGCTAAACTGTGTCATGCTGTTGTGTCAATCGATGTTGTCTTTCCTCAGTGCAGAGTAAATGGGAAGACGTGACTAATAAAGGCATGATTATGTCAAGACGCCAGACAATCATGGGCTAGGCACGTGGATAATCATAGGTCACAAGACAATCATTGATTAATAATGCATCAATGAATTAGCAGGGATCTAGAAAACCATAAGCTAACACACGACAATCATTTAGCAAGACCCATTCAAGACAATTAGTTCGCAAGACTCATTCAAGACAACCAGTTAGCAAGACTCAAGACAATTATAGTCTCATCACGCGACAATCAATTTGCGAACTTCGAGAGAATCATGATCTTATCACATGACATACACTTAGCGAACTACGACTTCGAGACCATCATTTATTAATCACGTAATAATCACAAAACTTTCAGTAGTTAAATAATCCTTACGGTTTTTGTTAATTTTAATCTGGTGATTTGCACAAATTTGGGTTGCAAAACAAAAATGTTAAACAGGCTGGACATTCATACTGGTACTGTAGGATCGATTGATAAAACACACACACACACACACACATATATATATATATATATATATATGTCGGGGCCCTCATGTGATCCTTCATTGATCAAGGGGGGGCTCTTTTTGAAAGTGGTGGCTCTGGGCGAATACCTTGTTTACCTACCAACGGCTCTACTGGTAACTTAACCTACTAAACACCATCAGTCTAACTCAGTGGTCGGCAAACTTATCAGCCAGAGAGCCAAATAGAACATTACAACAATTACAAAAAAATAGTGGGAGCCAAATCTGCTTGTTTAGTAAACTTGTAATACGCTAAATTTTATTACACTAAATAAATAGTGCACTAAATAAAACTAAATGCCAGAGCCGCACTTAAGGAGCCACTTAAGGAGCCGACCACTGCTCTAACCAGACAACAAAGTTTTTAGAGCTATTGGCATAATCTCTGCACATGTTTTACATTTTTGTGTTTTTCTTTTATTTTATTAATTTGTCATAACCAGTGGAGTGTACATCAAGATGATTTTTTGTTTGTTTTATTATGAACAGTTTATGTTTTAAATTTAAAATAAAAACAAAACAACAAAAAACAAACAATTGTCGATGATTCACCAGCACCTGGTCATGGGAATTTATAATATTCCAACTGGCTTCAAATTGATTCTGCTCAATTAGTTGAATGATATCCGCATACCACGAGAATCTGCTTGCTCCAAGTGTTCCGCGAAAAATAAAAGGTACTAGTATAATATACAAGTATAATAATATACAAGTATAATGTACTAGTATAATGTAC
>JAGDYQ010000062.1:2694281-2711176 GCA_021962125.1 Bulinus truncatus
TTTGGTTATATATATATACACACACACACTTTTAATGTGAATATCTTCATGTTTAGTTGTTTACCCCTTTAATTCCGCCAACAAACCTCTCACCATATCCCTCCCCTCCACACACTGAAATACTTCTGCCATCCTTGTTGTTTTTCTATGTCTTGTTCATTCACAACTAAATCTAGAAGAACAGAGCACAATGGATTCTAATCTTGTTTTTATGCCAATATTTTTTTGTCTATCCAGAAGTATTTGTTTTATTTTTCGTGCTGCCTTTCCCAAGCTGTCTGGTTTCGACCAATCTATGTCAGTTGTTATTGACTTAATGTATTATCATTGGCCACACTGTTTGTTGTTTCCTGTTGTTTCTGGATAGGAATACTCTTTGTAATAGCCATAGGTGGACTGGTCATTGAGTCAACTGACCCAATGACAAATGAGCCCATTGAACTGTGTGGGCTTCTCACGATGGTTTTCATTAAACAAGGAAAATCAAATCATATAGTGGGCCACTTGTTGCATTCTGACATCATTTTACAACTTTCTTATAAGGTTCAGATGTTTCTTTCTTTATTGAACTCGTAATCAATGTTTGGTACAGATCAATACAAAGTAGTCCTGTCTTCTGAACCTGTTCCTTAGAACTTTGTCAACGCTGCTTTCAATAACTAAAAGTAAAGTTCCCCTAGCGCTAACGGGCCATCGGGGCAGATAAAGTGTAGAATTCATCTGTTTCTATAACCTCGGCATATAAAGGGATTGTGTGGCCCTTAAAACCCAGAACCTCCTAGCGGTCCGGGCGGACAACGGTAGCCTTGCTCTGGGCTAACGGCTAATCTGGGAGCACGAAAGTGCACAACTGCGAAAAGCGTACCGCGACTGTGCGTGGCTGGCACCCCGGCTTCCCAGTACTGCAACGCAAGGACTCTAGAGATGCGGTTCACAACCCTCTGCTCTTGGGGAGTCATGAACTGTTCCGGACCATAATATGGCACTGAAAGTGAAGGTTACGTAAAAACGGGATCCGTACGGCGCGGAATCCTCGACTATTAGTCTCGAAAAAACCCAAACCCTAGGAACGGGTAAGGGCTTGCAAAACGAAACATGGTGGCATCGTTTCTGACGTGGGTCAATCACATCGGACCTTTACAGTACGCGTGGCGCTAGCGTGTCGCTGTTCGTCTGGAGGATTCCTGAGACCCACACCCGGCCGGTACTATGGGGGCCGAGGTCATCCCTAGGTGCTAGTCGGCCTCATGTCTGGCAGAAGACAATAAAGACTGTCAAAATATGACTGGTACGAGTCGATCCAAACAGAAAGTAACGTTGGGTCTCCTTGCTCTGGGAGACTCCCTTCTCTGGGAACAACGTGAAATCTAAAAGTGTCTCTCAGGTACTGCCGCTACCTACGCCACCAGCCCACCCCGCTCTGGAGGGCACCTGAACGCTCTTAGGTGAATGGTGGTGGGAAGCCCGCAAGGGAACTGCTAAACGCTCCCCCGCTGCAAGACGAGCGCGGGAAGTGAACCCTGGTGTACTCGATACTGTGACCGAACGCTGGTATTTCACGGAGCCAGCCCCTCGATGGCAGATCGGGGTTTCAAGGAGAAAGGTACGCCAACCCACTCTCATTCCGAGAGATCAGAGCACAACGCTCAGCCGCCTTTACTTCCCCAACTTAATGTCAAATACCCATTTAATTAAAGCTGGGTAGACTTGTGGGACGATTTTGAAACACATTTCACCTGGAAACATTCCCATGGTTCTCACCGAGGATCGAACCCAATAACTATGTTTTTTTTTAAATTTTTTCTATTTTCTACACTTCAGCTTTTATTTGCTACTAGTTGTACCCTACAAACCCTTTGCATTGAGTTATATCCCAAGGGGCTTGATCGGTAGGCTAGGTTATTTTTGGTTTCAGGCAGATCCGATTTTTTAATGATTATATTTTAAACTGGAATACTGTTGTATTCATTCTTTATTTTCTTTATTTTCTTTTTAACGCAGAACCCAAATCGCTTTTATATTATTAGATGATAACAAAAGTTGAAGAATTAAAACTTAAATATTAGACAATAATATTTAAAAAAGAACGAACTTTATGCTTAAATAAAGATGAACTAAATTCTACAAATACAAGTGACAAATCCTAAAAGTAGACATATAGACAAGATATATTACAAAATAAAAGATTTGTATTGAGCAATACGTTTTAAATTTCTATCCTTTGAAATATGAACTTAACACACATTATCGATTACAGCTGAAATTAATCAAACCAATGATGAAATGATAGTTTAATTTGTTCGCGAAGATCAACCGAATCATGCGACAGATTCTCGCTTTACACAACATCATGAAAAGACAGTAATCGATTGATTTTTCTCACATCAATTGATAATTTTCTCATTAATTTTCTCACATAGTTTCGCTCATTATTTTTTCTTTCCTTGTTGTTATTTTTTTTTGTGTGTTTATCAATTATCTTGTGCTGACATCAATCAATGGCCAAAGTTTCTGTGTTTATTCTAATTATTTTCAAAACCGCGAAGCAAAAAAACATTGATAATTTCTTGGACATTGTTGAGACTGGGGTTCAACACAGGTGTGGATCATTTGTGGTTTAGTACAGCACGTGGCACTCGATGATTCGGCGCTGGCTCGACGCTAGGGGAAGGCAGCCCGAATACTTGCAATGGTGGGGCTTGAAACTTTGCGCCTCCTCCATTGGTCGACCCGAGAGCCTCGGTTTCGATTCTCGGTGAGAACCAAAAGCATTTTCCAGGGTCGAGGTGAAAGTTGGTGAAAGTACCTCAAGTCTACCCAGTTTTAAATGGGTACCTAAATTAAGTTGGGGATGTAAGGCTTTTGAGTGCTGTGCTAAACACACTCCCCTTTATAAGCTATGGTTATATAAACAGATAATTCTACACTGTACACTTTACCAAACGCACGCATACTTATTATAAACTGTAAACAGACATAAACACACGTTTATATACATTCATGGGCGTCGCTAGGAATTTTTCCAGGGGGGGGGGAAATTTTCCAGGGGGGGGGGGCAAATAACAACTTTATGCCATTTTTTTTAAATGTAGAGGGGGGGGCAAATAACAAATTTATGACATTTTTTCAAAATGTAGGGGGGCATATGCCCCCCTGCCCCTCCCCATGAATACGCCCATGTATACATTGTATAATTCTAGATCAGAGCTTCTCAACCTTTGTCGCGACTACACTCCAACATATGTCCGCGAGTACCCCTCAAAGTTTAGAGCAAACTGGTGACCTTCTTTGGTTGTTTTAAAACGACAACGACATGTTGTTGTGTACCCCCTGCATAACATAACCCGTAACCCTTGGGGGTACACTCAGTGGCGTACTTGGGGGGGGGGGGGCGGTGGGTGCGGTCCTCACCGGGCGACACTTTTTATTACTTTTTAGGGGGGCGGCAAAAATGTATAGATTAAATTGAAAGACCTAAATGAGAGTGCGGCAAAATCGTCTTCCACCCTGAGCGGCCGACACCCACACTACGCCGCTGGGTACACTTACCCTCGGTTGAAAACCGCTGTTCTAGACCCGCCCCATTCTACTCAACCACTAACTCAAAAGTTATAAATTTAAATTAATTTGCATACACACATTAATAAAGAAACTACATGTATTTAAACAAACTTACATGCATGCACTTATATTACAAACTATGCAGTGGCGTAGCGAGGGCGGGGGGCAAGGGGGCATCATGCCCCGGGTGCTACTCATAAAGGTATATTTAACAAATAATATTTAATGGTTTTCGAATTGGGTGGGGGGGGGCGCTAAAAAGGTATTGCTCCCCGGGAGCGAGTTAAGCTCACCACGCCACTGAAACTAGGCTGAACCTATAAACATATATATACCACATAAACAATCATTTGAATAATTAGCTGTATACGGTACGCCTCATGTGTATTGTGTCAAGTCAAAAGCGCTCATATTGACACAAAGTTTCACCCATACAGTCTAGGGTGGAGATGTGTACACATTAAGATATCGAACCAACAACTTCCTGTACAGCATCCCATGTACTTCATAGACTTTAAGTGTTTGCAAAGAGCTAATGAATAATTCCAAACACCAAAGTCTCCTGTGAGACCAGATAGAATACATCAAGACAAGAACAAGGGAAGACAACTGCGATGATTCATCGGGTTACTTTGTATGGAGAAAGGACACACCATTTCCAGATCTATATTAGGATGCACAAAGCAAAGTTTTAATGAAAGTGTTGGCCCAATTTCAAAAAGTTTACTCTTATTGTAAGGTATACTATAGTGTATTTATTCTTAGTTGAACTGTCAGAACTTAGTTGAACCACGCGTCGGACTTTCTTACCGCAGGTCTGACTATTTATAAATTTTGCATACCAAATGAGAAACACATTTTCATGTTTTATTGAACGTAGAGAGATTCCCTCATACCCCTCCCCCCCCCCTCCGAATTGTATTATCTATAGATATTCAATTGTTTCTGGTTCAGCTATCATTTTGTTAGTGACAATAAAATAGGATCACAATCTTATTGATTCCCTTATCACAGGGAATGACTGACTCTGGATACACAGTGGCTGGCATACTAGATGAGAATACGTGATACACAGTGGCTACATGTCAGTAGATAATACTTGATACAGAGTGGCTACATGTTAGTGTAGAATACTTGATACAGAGTGGCTATATTATCTTGAAAATACTTATTATGCATTGTCATCATGCCAGTAGAAAATACGTTTTGCTGTGTGACTCCATGTCTCTAGAGATTACTTCATTTGAAATAACTGCAATGCCAGGAACTTCCCGAAAGAATTTTTTTTAAAGTTCTGTAGTTTTTAAACACATAACAATCAACACAGAGTGTTCAGTTTTTAAACACATAACAATCAACACATTGTGTTCAGTTTTTAGACAGTTTGTCTACGGTATTTTGTACATTTGTAGCTGTGTCTATCTATCTATCTATCTATCTATCTATCTATCTATCTATCTATCTATCTATCTATCTATCTATCTATCTATCTATCTATCTATCTATCTATCTATCTATCTATCTATCTATCTATCTATCTATCTATCTATCTATCTATCTATCTATCTATCTATCTATCTATCTATCTATCTATCTATCTATCTATCTATCTATCTATCTATCTATCTATCTATCTGTATATATATATATATATATATATATATGTATATATATATATGTATCAATAGCTTTAGATAGATCCATACAATTTTAGAACCACTGGTTCAGTTGGTTAGTTAACATTGAAAACTGATGGGTCCAGGACACAGTCATATGTTTTGATAACTAGAATTCCAGCGGTATCTTTGTTTAGGGTAGAAATAGGTTGTCATCACAGGTCTATGACCTCCAGAGATAGGTGACGATAGATGTAATTAGGCAGACAAAGGAATACTAGCCCATAGTGAGTTTTTAGCCGCACCAATCCTTAGGCTGGAATAAGAGTCATTAATATGTAGATGAGTTAGAAAGGGTGTTAGGGAGCCAATCAGAAGTTCTGGGCGTTTGGGGCACGTGATAATTTACCATCACATAAATAAGAGATATAACTGAGATTTCGTCAGACCGACGAAAGACATCGAGACCTACCGATCGACAGAACGACGATAGAGATAGAGACATCAGGACACCAGTTGTAGAGATAGTTGGAGGAGAAGTTAGTGGAGAAATAATAGAGGCACGAGCTATCAAGTTATTGAGTTTTACAGTACACAAAGTCTATTTTATAGAAGTATCTCTGTATAATCCTTTCGGGGACACAGGATACTAAGTGTCAAAGTATTGCCAGATAATTCCTTCGGGAACCTGGAATACTACGTGTTATATTGTGTACGAAGCATTTTTGTGAATACTGCCGCAACAAGTTCAGATTACATATGTCTTCTTATTGTTTAATAAATATAATTGAATCGTGGAACTTTGCCTCATTGATTGGTGTGTTTTTTGAGAGTGCATTGAGACTGAACGCTACTTAAGTTTATAAACCAGTTATAATATCGGCAGCTACATAAAACCAGTATAAGTATCTGAAGCAGCAGTGAGGAACACACAGTGTTACCTTGGAGCAGCATTACATCAACAAGTACATAACATTCATAAATATATATAACGTTACATTTGGTGGAACAACGATAGTACCATAACGCTGACAATTCCAACGTTAAATTGGTGTCTACAACAGTATCCATCATATCCATAACATTATATACAAAAATATAGTGTTACAATATATATATATATATATATATATATATAGTGTACACGTGAATATTGTCACCTGATTAGACCAGTGCAGACGATAGACTAGTATAGAGTAGTAGTGTCGATCAGTGTAGATATGTAGGCCAGTGACTGACCAGTGCAGACAACATGGCGAACTAATTGATTTAATTGTACGAACAATGTAGCCAGCCGCCTCCCATTCACTTCCCTTAGACCTCTTTAATTTTTAAAAATTTTTTTTTAGTTGTTTTCCTTTTTTAAATTAATGTCAGAAATTTCAGTGATAGATATTTATTGTCCCACGTCGACCCGGAACTGGGTCTGGCAGACGATTTTTGAATCAATGGCCGGGGCATTCCTGTATATTGCGAAATACTTTTTTTTTTAGTGGCGGCTAGTCGAGTAATACTTTCATTTTTTTTTACCGAGGGCTATTTTATGGGCGAATATCACGATTACTTGTAACTATTCGATTACTCCAACATTATTGAGGTATCACGGGTAAAGAAATGATTCAATTACTGAACTAGATTGATGTAGCCTTGAGTACAGGGCGTATTCGATCACTGAAGAGTATCGAGTGACACACTGGCTGATGTTACGTTCGTCTAATCCAGAGGTTCTCATACATTTAAAGCTCACTGAGTATTTGTAGGAATCGATTTCTGTAGCAGAACCCTTAAACGCATATTCTGTGTTTTACAAGATAAAGGCTTTTATGTGTAGTGAATATTTTTTTTTTTTGAAAATCTCAAAGTTCATAGTAAGTGCAATTGAATTCCTCATATCGTTCATAACAGTTTGGGAATCGTTCATCTTATTAAAATAGATCATTGATAGTGTAAATCTCATGCTTTCTTTGTATTGAACAAATGTTCCTTACTGTTATGTTGGATCTGTTTAGTTGTCAACGTCATGAGGCATTTTTGTTAGAGAATCTTTTGCTCATATAAACAGTTTTGTTGGGGAGTATGAGTCTTAAAGAGAAACCAACCTTTACTCATAAAAACAGTTTTGTTGGAGAGTATGAAACTGAAAAAAAAGTATTACTCATATAAAAATTCTGTTGGAGAATATGAAACTTAAAAGAAACTATTACTCATACAGTTTTGTTTGAGAGTATGAAGCGAGAAACAATTATTCATACTAACAGTTTTGTTAGAGAGTATGAAGCCAAGAGAAACTATAACTCATACTTAAACTACATTTTTTAAAAAGAACGGACCATAGAAATATAAATTACAAAGAATGCGCATCATCAATCTAAATCGATTTTCCCCCAAAGTGCCATATTTGTGTATACGTGTGTATCAATATTTCGGTGCCACACTATTGACAAGGAAAATGACATAAACGGCGAACCTTTTAATTTTAGTGATAGTTAAGGACTTTTTGCATAGTGAGGCGCTTTCTGTGGTTCGGATTAAAGTTTGTTTTAATTAAGGTAATAAAATAAAATGACATTATGTTGAATATATTTACATTATTCACTGCCCCATCGCTAAGAAATCCTTAGTGCTTTTTATATGTCTAATGAGACAGTGTAAGATTGTACTTCGGTAATAGGCTGAATACGTAGTTTTAAATTTGTGTACGTGTATAACACAACTACCAATGAAAGAAGAGTAAAAGATGTTGCCATAGGAACGTTAAATTGAGAGTTTAAAGGGAAATTAAGATTGACTTTAATCTCCAATACCGCCCTGTGGGAAAGAACAAAGCAGACCCCCATAGACCAAGAGATCCGGAAGAGAAAATGGGGCTGGATAGGCCACACTCAGCGCAAGAGCCCAGACAATGTCACAAGGCAGACGCTAGAGTGGAACCCGCAGGGAAAGAGAAGAGCAGGCAGGCCGAAGGAGACATGGAGACGCTGCACTGGGCGAGAGATGAAGGCAGCTGGATGGTCGTGGGCTCAGCTGAAGAGAGACGCCCAAAATAGAGTTCGCTGGAAGAGCGTTGTTGAGGCCCTATGCTCCCACGCGGAGTCAGAGGCTTAAGTCAGTTAATCCATAGAGTATAGATACTCGGCTGTCGACCTGAGAGTCCTGGGTTCGATCCTCGGTGAGGCCCATGGAATTTTTCCAGGTGAAATTTGGTGTAAAGTCGTCCCACAAGTCCACCCAGCTTTAAATGGGTACCTGACTTTAAGTTGGGGAAGTAAAGGCGGCTGGGCGTTGTGCTAACCACACAATCCCTTCATATGCCGAGGTTATAGAAACAGATGAATTCTACACTTCATCTGCCCGATGGCCCGTTTGGGCTAAGGGAACTTAATCCATAGACATCAGAGAAATAATCAGTTCAGTTAATCTTCCAGTACACACACACACACACACATATATATATATATATATATATATATATATATATATATATATATATATATATAAATAGGCCTATAAATATATTTGTCAATCCTGCACTTTTCAACAAAACAAAAAGTCTTGATAATTTTATTTATTAAGATCAATATTTATAACATTAGAAGTGAAATTTATCTATTGGATTTAGGAATGAACAGAGGCTTGCTGGATTCCCAACACTCTTTGATGAACTTATTTTAGCGGATTTACGAATGAAATTTGTATAACTAGATTCAATGACGAAATATGTGGTCTGTTTCAATTTTTTTTTTCATTGACTTTTGACGGACAGGCTCTGTTATGCCGAGGATGTTGTGGTGGACAAAAGTTTTATAAAGATTTCCTATTACAGTTGCACTGAGGCAGAGGTTATTGGCAGAGGCGTAACCAGCATTAGAGGCGGACTTTAGAAATGCCCCCCACCCCCACCCCCGCTCCGTGTCAAAACATACTGATATTGTGACATACCGCCCCTAGAAATTCACGAAGTATGTGCTGCCTAAGGGCATTTCGCTCACCCTCCCCCCACCCCTCCTCCAACACTCCTTAGTTATTGGGGGGGGGGGTCAGAGGTTATTTCCAAAAAGCCCGTGTGTCAAAGAACAATGAAGGTGACAGCCACAGATCCACAAATGTACGTGAAATTATATTCAGCTGTTAAGCTTTGGAATTCTTATTGACCTGGCTATAGCCGGTCACATCATTCAATAGATATTGTATTAGTGGCATAATCCCATCAGTGTGATTGATCTACAGCTGAAGCAAGGGTTTTAATTTCCGGGCCAGTTAAATGGAGCGGTGAGATATTTTACTCTATTTGTTTAAAATTATGGGACGGTGTATTTTTTTAATCTCAACTCATATCAATATATTTACCGAAGTTAAGACTGAGATCCATCCATCAATCCATCCATCCACCAATCCATTTATCCACCTATCCACCAACCCATCCATGCACCCACCCATCCATTCACCCATCCACCAACCCATCCATCCACCCATCCATCCATCCATCCATCCATCCACCCATCCATCCACCCATCCATCCATCCATCCATCCATCCATCCATCCATCCATCCATCCACCCATTCATCTATCTATCTATATATCCATTATTCTGTCTGTCCTGTTTCGTGTTATCTATTTATCTGCATGTCTAACAGTCTATCTATATCTGCGGTTCTCAACCGGTGATACCCTAACCCCCGGGGGGGGGGGTGCGGGGGTGGGGGGAAGCTTAAGCAGGGGTACGCAGTGACATATAATTAATGCAACCAAGAATTTGAAAAAAAGACAGGAAGGAGGGGTACCTGAGAGTCCTGGGTTCGATCGTCAGTGAGAAACAAGGGAATTTTTTTAGGTCCTTTGTAAAAGTTGGTTAAAGTCTCACAAGTTCACCCAGTCAATGATGTATTTAGTGATGTCAGACACAATGCAATGACCAAACAGACAGGGCCTACCTGTCCTATAGAAGTCAATGATGTCAGACGCAATGCAATGACCAAACAGACAGGGCCTACCTGTCCTATAGAAGTCAATGATGTCAAACACAATGCAATGACCAAACAGACAGGGCCTACCTGTCCTATAGAAGTCAATGATGTCAAACACAATGCAATGACCAAACAGACAGGGCCTACCTGTCCTATAGAAGTCAATGATGTCAAACACAATGCAATGACCAAACAGACAGGGCCTACCTGTCCTATAGAAGTCAATGATGTAAGACACAATGCAATGACCAAACAGACAAGGCCTACCTGTCCTATAGAAGTCAATGATGTCAGACACAATGCAATGACCAAACAGACAGGGCCTACCTGTCCTATAGAAGTCAATGATGTCAGACACAATGCAATGACCAAACAGACAGGGCCTACCTGTCCTATAGAAGTCAATGATGTCAGACACAATGCAATGACCAAACAGACAGGGCCTACCTGTCCTATAAAAGTCAATGATGTAAGACACAATGCAATGACCAAACAGACAGGGCCTACCTGTCCTATAGAAGTCAACGATGTAAGACACAATGACCAGCAGACTTGACCTACCTGTCCTGTAGAAGTCAATGATGGAGTTGAAGACCGCAGGGTGACGGTCAAAGAAATACTCCTGCTTGCCCTTGCCGCTGGACACGTGCAGCGCCGCCAGCCTGGAGAGCCTGGAGTTGGGGATGTTTTTCAAGGTGGTCACGTGGGTCTCGTGCCGGACGCCGCCCACGTTCAGCAGCACCCTCTCGTCCCCGCTGGTGTCGCCCAGGATCTTGCTTTTCCTAATGGGCGTGTTGTTGTGCGAGCAGGGCGCCATGGGCCTGACCGGTTCGTTGTTGCTGGCCACGCCTCCCCCCATGAGGTCGTCCCAGACCCTGACGTGTGTGGTGGCGTCCTCCTCCACGGAGTCGGTCCTGACGTAGCCCTTCTGCCAGTGGAGCCGGTGCTTGGTGGATCCCCGCGTCTTCTGTGGAGGTTTCTTCTGATCTTCGCCGGCGGCCCTGGGGGATCCGGTGCTGGTGCCCGGGCCATCGCTCTGGGCCGCGGGGCCGTCGTGGATCAGGCCAGTTTGTGCATCGTCTTTTGTGGATGTCCGGCCAGACCTCAAGGTTGGCCGGTCAGCAAATATCATGCCCTTCAGTTTGGAGGATATTTTACCTGGCATTTAGCCAGTAAGGTGCATCTGAAACAGTGATTAAAACAATTTGAAACAAAACTGTATGTAAAAGGAGACATTCAAAACACTTAACTCGATATATTTAGCATCTATCCCCACATAACTCGATCTGCAAAGTATTCAAAGCAACATAACTCGATATACCTAGAATTCAAACCCACATCCACTTGATATCTTTGGAATTCAAACACACATAACTCAATACACATAACAATAACTTTTAAAAGCATAACATTATAAAACAAGCAATTAAGCCTGTTCCATTCTGGACACAGGACGTGTTAGCGCATTTTCATGTTATGTATCAGTACGTTTGTTAGCTTTCAGTAAATATTTGTAAATTTTGGAAATGTTTATAAATTCAATTGTGTAATGCATATATCTGTAAAAAAAATATTATAAAGACGTTTCTTTATATTTGAAAAAAAAATATTTTCTCTTAAATCTAACTACAAGTGGTTTGTGGTTACTGAAATAGGACTCATAATTGAAAACATTCGAAATTATAGTCATTTAATCGTCCGAAAACTCCGTCAATTGTTGCATAGCTCTGATACTTTCAATTAAACTCAGAACACAAGCTTACTATTTCATTTGATGAGTTTCTTAATAAATCTTTTGCTGAAATTACGTGCTGCAGTATTTCGCACCAAATGAATGGGTTATTGAACGTACAAGGTGTAAAATGGGGCTATATATAATATATATAAGCCCCTTAGGAGCCCTGAAGCCCGGCCCTCAGAGGTCCTATCGCGAAATGAACTTTTGATGTACACATGGCAGGCCAAGACCTACAAAATGATATATACATCATGGATCTAGGACTTATAGTTGCTGGGATATAGGGCGGTCCTTTATTAATATAGCTTATATAGTAAAAAACGGTACTTTATAAGCCCCCTTTTACGGCCATCAGAGGTCAGATCGCGAAATGAACTTTTGCTGCACACATGGCAGGCCATGACCTATAAAATGATATATACATCATGGGTCTAGGACTTATGGTTGTTGAGATCTAGGGTGATGACGGACAGACAGACAGACAGACAAAACGGGGACAATAAAGCATTTTATTCGAAAATGCTCTAAAAATCGCTTTAAGCTTTAATTGTTCGTTTGACAAAACTGTGTGCTTTTTTTAAATTGAGTTAACAGGTTTATAGAATTATCAAGTATCGAGTTATGTGAAGTTCGACGGTATTTGTATTTTGACAGTCAAGAAACAAAATAAAGACACTGTTATTAATAAAAAGTGATAGTATTTAAAATGAGATTGATCTAAAATTTTAATGGGCCCTTTTTACAAATGTAATTTCAAATGTATGTACATATTATGTCACACCACTTTAGGCCCATCTCGTTGGTCAAATACAAATCAGAATATTGAAATAGTGTACAACATGTAGAGACTCCATAATAAATCAAATTTATTTTCTCTGACTGGTTATGAATGTGTACACCATTGAGGTAATAACAGACATTTCGTTTCCACTTTATAACATTCAGATCTAGTTGACAGATTTCTTTTGTCTCCAACATATAGAGTAGTGAGATCTGGAGACTGATACAATATAGGTTTACTGAACTCTTATGTCAATATGTTTACACTGCTACATTAGTTACATGTTATATCACAGAAATAAAAGGAAACTTCTTAATAAAGAACATTTTCTTTTCAAATGATGTCCATTTGTGTGTCAAAGTGTGTGCCAAACTGTGTGTCAAAGTGTGTGTTAAGCTGTGTGTCAAACTGTGTGTCAAACTGTGTGTCGAACACTGCGTCAAACTGTGCTTCAGAATGAGTTAACTACGTTTTAAATACTGATAATGCAAAAATCTAAAGCTGACTAAAATTCTCTCTTAGTGTATTAGATATCATTCAAAGGTTGTTTTTTTCCCAATTATTTATCTAGTTGTACAGCCAACATTTTTAGCCTGTCATTTTCAGATTTCACTTGAGGCAAAGTGTCATCAAATACATTAGAGACGGATTATTTATTCAAGTATCATACTCAGAGCAGTGGGGCAAATGTATATTTGGTGGTCCATGGGGCAAAGGTATATTTGGTGGTCCGTGGGGCAACGGTATATTTGGTGGTCCTTGGGGCAAAGGTATATTTGGTGGTCCGTGGGGCAAATGTATATTTGGTGGTCCTTGGGCCAAAGGTATATTTGGTGGTCCGTGGGGCAACGGTATATTTGGTGGTCCTTGGGGAAAGGTATATTTGGTGCTCCGTGGGGCAACGGTATATTTGGTGGTCCTTGGGGCAAAGGTATATTTGGTGGTCCTTGGGGCAAAGGTATATTTGGTGGTCCATGGGGCAAAGGTATATTTGGTGCTCCGTGGGGCAAAGGTATATTTGGTGGTCCTTGGGGAAATTTACCTCTGCAAAACGCTATCAATGACGCCACAAGTATCAATGCCGCCGCTATCAATTTTCGGGCCGTGTAGTTATCTTTGGCGACTGCGGCCCCATGCATCTGTTAAGCCAGTTAAGCCCGGGGCACCGGCAACACTGATATTGAGCAGGCACGTAGGTCACCAGAATTTCAAACTCCACTCAAAGAGTTTCTTTTAAAACATCTCTAGAATAGACAGGGTGGTCTAGGAAACGTTTAGTATTTATTTATTTTGTAAGTAACAACAGATGCAGCTTTCAGTGACGGTTGAATTAGGGGAAAATAAACGTCCAGAAAAGTGGCCCGTAATAGGAAGTGAGGTCCTAGGGAGCCACTTTATTGGCCTGTCCATAAGAACTGCTCTGATCATAATGTCAAACGTGAATAAGACATTTGATATCGATACCAGAGTGTCCGGATGTCAATAAATGAACAAATACTCTATAAGTAAATCAGACATTTGGTATCGATACAAGAGTATCCGGATGTCAATAAATAAACAAATACTCTATAAGTAAATCAGACATTTGGTATCGATACAAAAGTATCCAGATGTCAATAAATGAACAAATACTCAGGCGTTATATAGAAATCACAAGGGACGGATGGTCGGGTGGTAAAGCGATCTACTGTAAACCCGAGTGTCCCTGGTTCGATGGATATTTCAGGTGCTGGTTAAGGTCTCTACGGCCACAACAATATCGGCTAAGGTGGGGATGAAAAAAAAATCCCATTAGTGGTTTGTAGGATCTAAGAGATTTCATCTCATCCTTAAAGTAACTTCACACACATAGACCTCACACACACACACATACTTCACAAGGAAACTTCATCCAAATGTCGTATTGTCAAAATGTTACACTTCACACAGAAATCACATAGGCGAAAATGCATATGTAAAGTGGCAAAGATAAACCACAGTGATCTGTGAAAAGCTTGCTCGAACATCTGACTTACCAATCCACTCTCACCAGGGCGCACACACACGGACGAACAATACTAGTGGCCTTCACAAGACACACATCGTACAGCTCACGTTGTGGATATGCACATTACGCATAACTAAAACACAGCACACAGAATCACACATGTAATACCATTACAGGACATACACAACCACACTATTACTCAGCACGCAGCAGCAGCAAACATACAACAATATTACACAACACACAGCAGCACACATAACATCACTATTACTAAGCACACAGCAGCACACATACAACACTATTACACAGCACACATAACATCACTATTACTAAGCACACAGCAGCACACATACAACACTATTACACAGCACACATAACAGCACTATTACTAAGCACACAACAGCACACATACAACATTATTACACAGCACACATAACAACACTATTACTAAGCACACAGCAGCAAACATACAACAATATTACACAGCACACATAACATCACTATTAGAAAGCACACAGCAGCACATGAATGATGGCGTAAGCTTGTACAATTTTAAGTTCCTAAAGCTGTAGATCAGACATGAGTATAGACAGCTCTCTCTATATAAACATTGTACCAATACTGAGGTAGTAGCGAGATAGTAATCTATCTATCTATCTATCTATCTATCTATCTATCTATCTATCTATCTATCTATCTATCTATCTATCTATCTATCTATCTATCTATCTATCTATCTATCTATCTATCTATCTAATCCACCCACCCACTCATCCATTCCATCAATCACATTTATTGAAACTATTTAAAATGTAGGGTATCATAACACACATTCTCCATCAAACAAGCCACTCAGCGCTCCACGATTCATTAAACTCAAAATAAAAAACTAAACAATGCACCTAGAGTATTACTCACAGACCTTACCTTGAAGTAAACAACAGACTATTGTGTTGTATCCACTCACACACTCACGCGAAGTAACAACGCCACATAAATTGCTCGCACTTTGATCTCCACTCTCTAGGCACATAATGTGCCGCAGTGCTCACACTACAGTTCACCCGGCTACTGCTCAACCTGTCGACGGATAAGAAGGTAGTTCCCAGCACCCCGAGAGCGGGTTTGATCGGCTGGTGCGTTACTTCCTAGTTTTATTTTGCAGGTAATGAGACAAAGGAAGTAAGCAGCCTGCATCTTAATCATGCTCCCACTACCACTTCCTCCCCCTCACCTCCCAAACGTCAGCGCAACACACACACACACAATTACACCTGTACAAAAAGTAAACTGATATTACAGCACGTAATAATATATCTGCATGTTGAGTACTCAAGATAAAAGAGATGACGTGGAGTCGTAGTATATTCGTGTGACTCCAAGAAAGTCATAATGCGAGAACCCCTTAATGCGAGAACCCCTTAATGCGAGAACCCCTTAATGAAATTCCCTCTCGTTTACGTAGGCAAGTGTTGTGATTATTAACAGCCGAAGTGTAGCGTGTAGAACTATTGATGTTTTGATTTCACGTTGCACTGAGCACTTTCACATATTTATAGGCGTATCTCTATGTGTGAAGAGGCGGTGGGGTTCCTCTGAGGGTACCACTTTACAGCATCGTCAAACTAGCCAAATATTTTTTTTTTCTTTTTACAAAAATTAAATACCTGTCAATTTACATTTGTGGGGGAGGGGTTGGGGGTCACTTGCATAATTAACTTTAGTGACACCATGGGTGGACGCTAAAGAATGCCATCTTCCCCCCCCCCTTCCCGTGCCAGACATTTCTAAAGTATGACAGATGAAGCCTCTGGTCGGCATCGAAGTAAGTGCTGCTTGGGGCAGACCTCACCACTTGTTACTATCATGTTCCCACTACTATCACGTTCCCACTACTACTATCACATTCCGACTACTATCACATTCCCACAACTATCACGTTCCTACTACTATCACGCTCCCACTACTACTATCACGCTCCCACTACTACTATCACGTTCCCACTACTATCACGTTTCCACTACTACTATCACGTTCCTACTACTATCACGCACCCACTACTATCACGTTGCCACTACTATCACGTTCCCACTACTATCACGCTCCCACTACTACTATCACGCTCCCACTACTATCACGATCCCACTACTACTATCACGTTCCCACTACCACTATCACGTTACCACTACCACTATCACGTTTCCACTACCACTATCACGTTCCCACTATTACTATCATGTATCATGT
>JAGDYQ010000062.1:2711676-2722054 GCA_021962125.1 Bulinus truncatus
GTATATCGATTTATGTTGCTTTGAATGCTTTGCAGATCGAGTTATGTGAGGGATAGATGCTAAATATATCGAGTTAAGTGTTTTGAATGTCTCCTTTTACATACAGTTTTGTTTCAAATTGTTTTAATCACTGTTTCAGATGCACCTTACTGGCTAAATGCCAGGTAAAATATCCTCCAAACTGAAGGGCATGATATTTGCTGACCGGCCAACCTTGAGGTCTGGCCGGGCATCCACAAAAGACGATGCACAAACTGGCCTGATCCACGACGGCCCCGCGGCCCAGTGCGATGGCCCGGGCACCAGCACCGGATCCCCCAGGGCCGCCGGTGAGGATCAGAAGAAACCTCCACAGAAGACGCGGGGATCCACCAAGCACCGGCTCCACTGGCAGAAGGGCTACGTCAGGACCGACTCCGTGGAGGAGGACCCCACCACCCACGTCAGGGTCTGGGACGACCTCATGGGGGGAGGCGTGGCCGGCAACAACGAACCGGTCAGGCCGCATAACCCTGCTCGCACAACAACACGCCCATTAGGAAAAGCAAGATCCTGGGCGACACCCTAAGCGGGGACGAGAGGGTGCTGCTGAACGTGGGCGGCGTCCGGCACGCGGACCCACGTGACCACCTTGAAAAACATCCCCAACTCCAGGCTGTCCAGGTAGCAGCATACACGCTATCCAACTTGTGAGTTCAAGCTTTGGAAGAATGCTATCTTTGACCCATCACCCTGCGGTCTTCAACTCCATCATTGACTTCTACAGGACAGGTAGGTCAAGCCTGTTTGGTCATTGTGTCTTACATCGTTGACTTCTACAGGACAGGTAGGCCCTGTCTGTTTGGTCATTGCATTGTGTCTTACATCATTGACTTCTACAGGACAGGTAGGTCAAGCCTGTTTGGTCATTGTGTCTTACATCGTTGACTTCTACAGGACAGGTAGGCCCTGTCTGTTTGGTCATTGCATTGTGTCTTACATCATTATTCTACAGGACAGGTAGGTCAAGCCTGTTTGGTCATTGTGTGCTTACATCGTTGACTTCTGAATGAAGTAGGCCCTGTCTGTTTGGTCATTGCATTGTGTCTTACATCATTGACTTCTACAGGACAGGTAGGTCAAGCCTGTTTGGTCATTGTGTCTTACATCGTTGACTTCTACAGGACAGGTATTTCTCTGTGGTCGTGCATTGTGTCTTACATCGTTGACTTCTACTATAGGACAGGTGTAGGTCAAGCCTGTTGGTCATTGTGTCTTACATCATTGACTTCTACACAAGGACAGGTGGGTCAAGCCTGTTTGGTCATTGTGTCTTACATCGTTGACTTCTACAGGACAGGTAGGCCCTGTCTGTTGGTCTTTACATTTGTGTCTTACATCATTATTTACTTTAGGACAGGTAAGGTCAAGCCTTCACTGGTCATTGTGTCTTACATCATTGACTTCTATAGGACAGGCTAGGCCTACAACCGTGGTCATTGTTTTATGCTTACATCAGTGTGACTTTTATAGGACAGGTAGGCCCCTGTCTGTTTGGTCATTGCATTATGTCTTACATCATTGACTTCTATGGAGCCAGGTAGGCCCTGTCTGTTTAGTCATTGCATTGTGTCTTACATCACTAAGTACATCATTGACTGGGTGAACATGAGACTTTAACCAACTTTTACAAAGGACCTAAATAAATTCCTTAGTTCACACATAGGATCGTAGGCAGGACTCTCAAGTACCCCTCCTTCACTGTCTTTTTTTCAAATTCTTGGTTGCATTAATTATATGTCGCTGCGTACCCCCTGATTGAGCTTTCCCCGCCCCCTAGGGTTGGGTATCACCGGTTGAGAACCGCGGATATAGATAGACAGATAGACATGCAGTTAAATAGATAACAAGAAAATAGACAGATAGACAAATAATGGATATATAGATAGCTGGGTTGAATGGGTGGATGGATGGATGGATGGATGGATGGTGGATGGATGATGATGAGTATGATTGGATGGGTGGATGGATGGATGGATGGATGGATGGGTGGATGGATGGATGAATGGATGAATGGATGGGTGAATGGATGGATGGGTATGACATGGATGGATGGATGGATGGATGAATGGATGGATGGATGGAGTTGGATGGATGGATGAATGAATGGGTGAATGGATGGATGGGTGAATGGATGGATGGATGTGGATGTGAATGGATGGGTGGGTGGATGAATGGATGGATTTGGTGATGGATGGGTGGATTGGCGGATGGATGGATGGATGGATCTGAGTCTTAACTTTGGTAAATATATTAATATGAGTTGAAGATTAAAAAATACACCCGTCCCTTAATTTTGAACAAATAGAGTAAAATATCCACCGCTCCATTTAACTGTTGAGAAATTAAAATCCTTGCTTCAGCTGTAGATCAATCACACGGCAGGTTATGCCACCAACCCTACTATCTATTGAACGATGCTGACTTCAGCTCTGTGAGTCAATACAAATTCAAAGCTCAACAGCTGAATACAATTTCACGTACATTTGTGGATCTGTGGCTGTCACCTTCATTGTTCTTTGACACGTGGGCTTTTCCAAAACGGCCTCTGACCCCCCCAATAACTAAGGGTGTGGCAGAAGGCGGGGGGGAGAGGCAATCTCCTTAGGTAGCACATACTTCGCCAACTTCTAGGGGCGGCATTGTCACAATATCAGTATGTTTTGACACGGAGCGGGGGTGGGGGCATTTCTAAAGTCCGCCTCTAATGCTGGTCACGCCTCTGCCAATAACCTCTGCCTCCGTGCAACTGTAATCGGAAAACTTTATAAAACTTTTGTCCACCACAACATCCTCGGCATTCAGAGCCTGTCAGTCAAACGTCAATGAAAAAAAAATTGAAACTGAATATGCAGAACAAGTCATTGGGAATCTAGTTATACAAATTTCATTCGTAAATCCGCTAAAATACAGTTCATCAAAGAGTGTTGGGAATCAGCAAGCCTCTGTTCATTCCTAAATCCAATAGATAAATTTCACTTCAAATCTAATATTCTAATATTAATCTTAATAAATAAAATTATCAAGACTTTTTGTATTGTTGAAAAGTGCTGAATTGACAAATACATTTATAGGCCTATATATATATATATATATATATATATATATGTGTGTGTGTGTGTGTGTGTGTGTGTGTGTGTGTGTGTGTGTGTGTGTACTGGCAGATTAACTGAACTGATTATTTCTCTGTTGTCTGTGGATTAAAGTTAATCTTAATCTACCTTTAAACTCTCAATTTAGCGTTCCCATTGCAACATCTTTTACTCCTATCATTGGTAGTTGTGTTATACTAAGTACACAAATTTAAAACTACGTATTCAGCCTACTAAGTACAATTTTACACTGTCTCATTGAACATAAAAAGCACAAAGGATTTATTAGCGATGGGGCAGTGAAATAATGTAATATTCAATATAATGTCATTTTATTTTATAACGTTAATTAAACAAACTTTTAATCCGAACCACAGAAAGCGCGTCACTATTTAAAAGTAATCACTAAAATTCAAAAATTTTATGTTCCTGTCATTTTCCTTGGTAGTTAGTGTAGCACCAGCTATTGATACGCCCGTATACACAAATATGGCCGACTTTATTGATACACACGTATACACAAATATGGCCGACCTTTGGGGGAAAATCGATTTAGATTGATGATGCGCATTCTTTATAATTTATATTTCTATGGTCCGTTCTTTTTAAAAAATGTAGTTTAAGTATGAGTTATAGTTTCTCTTTGCTTCGTACTCTCTAACAAAACTGTTAGTATGTATTAACTATTTCCTTCATATCTCAACTAAAACTGTATGAGTAATAGTTTCTTTTAAGTTTCATACTCTCAACAAAACTGTTTTTATGAGTAAAGGTTGGTCTCTCTTTAAGACTCTTACACTCCAACAAAACTGTTTATATGAGCAAAAGATTCTCGTTACAGCTTCATACTCTCTAACAAAAATGCCTCATGATGTTGACTACTAAACAGATCCAACATAACAGTAAGGAACATTTGTTCAATACAAAGAAAGCATGAGATTTACACTATCAATGATCTATTTTAATAAGATGAACGGTTCCCAAACTGTTATGAACGATATGAGGAATTCAATTGCACTTACTAGGAACTTTTAGATTTTCTGAGAAAAAAAAGATTCACTACACCTAAAAGCCTTTATCTTGTAAAACACAGAATACTGCATTTAAAGGTTTTGCATATAGAAATCGATTCCACCAATGCTGGTGAAGCTTTAAATTTGTGAAGACACTCTGGATTAGACGAATGTAACATGTGGATGTGTCACTCGATACTCTTCAGTGATCGAATACGCCCTATACTCAAGGCTGCACATCAATCTAGTTCAGTAATTGAATCATTTCTTTACCCATGATACCTCAATAATGTTGAGCTAATCAGATAGTTACAAATAGTCGTGATATGCCCATAAAAATAATCCTCAATTAAAAAAAAATGAAAGTAATACTCGACTAGCCGCCACTAAAAAAATATTTATAAATACTGCAGAATGCCCAGCCATGATTCACGTATATCAATATTGCCAGACCCAGTTTCAGGTCGACGTGGGACTGATAAATATCTAACATGTTGAGAATTTCTGACATTAATTTGAAAAACTTTAACAAAAAAAAATAAAAAAAAAATAAAGAGAGATAAAGTGAATAACGCACCAGCAGCTACATTGTTCTTCAATTATATCGTTTACATTCTTTCTATTGGTCAACACTGGTCAGTCATGGCCCCCCCCTACATGCCCCCCCCTATTTCTATATACTAGTCTATCGTCTGCACCGATCTATTCAGGTGACAATATACGCATTATACACTATATATATATAAAGATAAATAGAACAAAATTGATAGGAAATGATTAGATAGATAGATAGATAGATAGATGAAATAGATAGATAGATAGATAGATAGATGAATAGATGAATAGATAGATAGATAAGATCAGATAGATAGATAGATAGATAGATAGATAGATAGATAGATAGATAGATAGATAGATAGATAGATAGATAGATAGATGAATGAATAGATAAAGATAGATAGATAGATAGATAGATAGATAGATAGATAGATAGATAGATAGATAGATAGATAGATAGATAGATAGACCAGATAGATAGATAGATCAGCAACAAACTCATAATACAAATTACCGTAGACAAACTGTCTGAAAATGAACACAATGTGTTGATTGTTATGTGTTTAAAAACACAAGACTTTCAAAAAATTCTTCAAGGAAGTTCCTATTTACAGTTATTTCAAATGAAGTAATCTCTAGAGACATGAGTCACACAACTAAAATGTATTCTCTCATGGCATGATGACAATGCATAACAAGTATTTTCAAGATAATATAGCCACTCTGATTCAAGTATTCTACACTAACATGTAGCCACTCTGTATCAAGTATTTCCCCACCCCAACATCGTGACCACCTCATGTAAAATTATTATCTACTGACATATAACCATATTTATCCGTAATTACTCTTATCTAGCATGCAGCCTGCTATGCTTCCAGAGTCAGTCATTCCCTGTGATAAGGGAATCAATAAGTTCGTGATCCTATTTTACTGTCACTAACAAAATGATAGCTTGAACCAGAAACAATTGAATATCTATAGATAATATATTTCGGGGAAGGAGGAGGGGGGAATGTGTGAGAGGTCTCTCTACGTTCAATAAAACATGAAAATGCTGTTTCCTATTTAGTTGCAATTTTATAAATAGTCAGACCTGCGGCAAGAAAGTCAACGTGGATTTGGTTAGGTGTTAGGTTGACAGACCAACTGAGAAAGATATGCTATGTTATACATATACATTAACTTCATTCTTGTGCATCCAACACTTGTACTTAAAATTTGCTTTGTATCTAATATTGATCTGAAAATAGTTGTAACTTTCTCCATAAATGGCAAATGAATCATCACCGAATTGTCTTCCTTGTTCTTGAATCCCTTCTTTCTGTTCTGTCCGGAGCTTTGGTGTTTGAATTATTCATTAGCTCCTTTACCGAAACACTTGAAATCTATGAGTATAAAGGATCTATACTCCCAGGAGGTTGATCGGTTCATTACTCCAACTGTGTACACATCTCCACCTAGGTATGGGTGAAACTTTGTCATCAACATGTGAGCACTTTTGACTCGACATAAACCATGAGGCGTACCGTATACGGTAATTATTAAAATATGGTGTTTATGTGGTATATGTTTATAGGTTCAGCATAGATTTCAGTGGCGTAGTGAGCTGAACTCGCGCCCGAGAAGCAATACCTTTTTTAGCGCCCCCCCCCACCCAATTCGAAAACCATTAAATATTATATCTGGCGCTCAACTTGTGAGTATCACTTGCCCGGAGATGCCGATGCCCCCTTGCCCCTCGCTACGCCTGCACCAGTTTATAATGTAGAAAGTCATACATGTAGTTTGTTTCATCCCACATATAGTTTCTCTTTATTAATATATTTTTGTAAATTAATTTAAATTTGAAACTTTTACCAGATTTAGTGGTTGATTACATTGGGGCTGGTCTAGAACCGAGTTCTCAACCGAGGTAAGTGTACCCTGGAAAAATTCATAGCGACGCCCATGAATCTATATAAACGTGTGATTATGTCTGTTTACAGTTTATAATATTATGGTGAGTTTGGTAAAGTGTTTGAGATGTAGAACCATCTGTTTATATAACCATAGCTTATAAAAGTGTGTTTAGCACAGCTCTCAAAAGCCTTACATCCCCAACTTAATTCAAACTTCTTCTGCGCTAGGTGAACTTGAGGTACTCTGCCGTTTTTCACTCGACCCTCGGAAAATGCCTTCGGATTCTCACCGAGAATCGAAAACGAGGCTCTCGGAGTCGACCAATGGAGGAAGGCGCAAAGTTTCGAGCCCCCCCCCATTGCAAGTATTCGGGCTGCCGCCTGCCTCTAGCGTCGTGCCCTGAATCATCGAGTGCCACAAGAGCTACTACAAACCACAAATGATCTACAACAATTTTGAACCCAGTCTCAACAATGTCCAGAAAGTATCAATGTTTTTTGCTTCTTGGTTGTGAAAATAATTAGAATAAACACAGAAGCTCTGAATTATTCGATTGATGTCCGCTGAAAGCTAATTGATAAACACAAAAAAAAAAACATAACAATAGGGAAGAAAAATAATGAGCCAAACTTATGTGAGAAAATTAATGAGAAAATTATCAATTGGAGCTTAACGAGAAAAATCAATCGATTACTGTCTTTTCTTGATGTTGTGTAAAGGCGAATCTATCGCATGATTCAATTGATCTCCAATGAATACAAAGTGCATTATCATTTCTATTATTGGTTTATGCGACTCTATTGTTCCAAAACACAAATCGATAGTGTGACCAATTTCTATGTTCAAAGGATAGAAATTTAAAACGTATTGTTCAATACAATCTCTTTATTATGTAATATCTCTTTTTATGTCTACTTTTAGGATCTGTCACTTGTATTTGTAGAATTTAATTCATCTTTATTTAATCATAAGTTCGTTCTTTTTAAAATATTATTTAATATTTACGATTTTAATTCTTCAACTTTTTTTATCATCTAATAATATAAAAGCGATTTGGGTTCTGCATAAAAATAAAATTTCAATATACAACAGTATTCCAGTTTAAAATATAATCATGAAAAAATCGGATCTGCCTGAAACCAAAAATAACCTAGCCTACCGATCAAGCCTAAGGGGATATAACTCTATGCAAAGGTTTACTATAGGGGTACAACTAGTAGCTTAAATAAAAGCTGAAGTGTAGAAAACCGAAAAAATTTAAAAAAAGCATAGTTATTGGGTTCGATCCTCGGTGAGAACCATGGGAATGTTTCCAGGGCAAAAAAATGTGTTTCAAAGTCGTCCCACTAAGTCCACTCAGCTTTAACTAAATGGGTACCTGGCTTTAGAGTTGGGAAGTAAAAGCGGCTGGACGTTGTGCTAACCACACAATCCCTTTATATGTTTCCGAGGTTACTTAGAAACAGATGGATTCTACAGCTTCATCTGCCCCTAAAATCAAACGTTGGGGACTAGGAGACTTTACATAACTACACAATCCCTTTATATGCCGAGGGTTATAGAAACAGATGAATTCTACACTTCATGTGCCCCGATGGCCACGTTAGGACTAGAGAACACTTTCGAACTATTGAAAGCGTGTTGACAAAGTTCTAAAGAGAGCGAATAGGTTCAGAAGACAGGACCACATTGTATTGATCAGTACCAAACATTGATTACCTCAAGTTCAATAAAGAAAAAAGCATCAACACCTTACAGGAAAGTTGCAAAGTGATGTCAGAATGCAACAAGTGACCCACTATATGATCTTGATTTTCCTTGTTTAATGAAAACCATCGTGAAATCCCACACGGACTCAATGGTTAATTTTGTCATTGGGCCAGTTGACTCAATGACCAGTCCACCTATGGCTATTTCAAAGAATATTCCTATCCAAAAACAACGGGAAACAACAAATAGTGTGGCACAATCGTAACACATGGCGTCAACAACGGCTTCAACAGTTAGTCGAAACCAGACAACCTGGAAGAAAGGCTGACTAGAAAAATAAAACAGCATTTTGTATTCACAAATACTTCTGGACCATTAGACAAAACAAATATTAACATAAAAACAAAAGGTTAGAATACATTGGCACTATTCTTCTAGATTTGGTTGTGAATGAACATGACATGGAAAAACAACAAAGATGGCAGAAGTATTTCGGTGTGGAGGGGAGGGATATGGTGAGTGGTTTGTTGGCGGAATTAAAGGGGTTAACATCAAGATATTCACAAGTGTGTGTGTATGTGTATATATACACTAGTTGCAAGTACCGGCACGCCCCGGGTTTAAAATAAGGTTTTCCTGTTTAACTTTTGTTTTCTCCCTACCCCCCTCTCTCCCTTCCTCTCTCTCTCCCTCCCCCTCTCTCTCCCTCCCTACCCCCTCTCTCCCTTTCTCCCTCCAGCTCCACTATAGCTTCCCTCCCTAACTCTTCCCATCTCCCTCTCTCTCCCTATCTCCCTCCCTCCTTCTCTCACCCATCCGTCCACCTCTCTCCTCTCCACCTTCCTCCCCTTCCTCCTCCCCCTCTCTCTCTTTATCTCTCTCCCTCCCCGTTCTCCCATCCTCCCTCTCTCCCTCTCTCTCTTCCCCCTCCCCCTTCTCTCCCTCACTACCCCCTCTCTCCCCTCCCTCCTTTCTCCCTCCCTCCCCCTCTCCCGTCTCCCTCTCTTCACCCTCTCCTCCCCCTTTCCCCCTCCCTCCCTCATTTCTCTCTCTTTCCCCCCCTGCCCCTCCCTCTCTGTCTCACATCTCTCTCCCTCTTCTTTCTTGATCTCTCTCCCTCCCTCTCTCCCTCCCTCCCCTCTACCTCTCCTTCCTTTCTCTGCCCTCCCTTTTTGTCTCTCTCTCTCTCCCTCCCTCTCCCTCCCTCCCCCTTCCAACTCCCCTCCCCTACCACCTCTCCCTCCTCCCTTTCCCCTCCCTCCTTCTCCCCCCCTCCCTTCCTCCTCCCTTCCTTTTCCTCCTGCCCCCCTCTCTCTTTATCTCTCTCCCCACTCCCTCTCTCTGCACAATTAAACGTCAGTAGTTGCGCGTCTTAAATAGAAAACAGAACACCTTATTTAATCCCGGGCAAAGCCAGCATTTGCAGCATGAAAAAAACAACAACAACAATATTTTTTTTGCGTCCCTAACCCTTTCTTCTCCGTCCGTTCAATTACACATTCACTTGGTGCGCGAATACAGGGAATTCCTGTGCATTGATACATATTTAGATGCAATAACATTCTAAAACTTGCTGCGCAAGTTCATCATTGGGAAATGACGTCACTGAGGATTTTATTTATATAGTGAAGGCATTTGATCTATACCGTGAATACTTTAATATAGTAAAATACTAAAATAATTAGTATTACAATTAAACTACCATTGGAGATTATGTCTTAATATTAATAATGTCTAGAAACATTTTAATTAACATCATTTCAGTTATTAAAATGCACCTTTAATTTTAATCTTCACAGATACATAAAACGATAGGTAAATAGATATGATTATTGATTTCACCATGTTTAGAATTGAAGTTTCCGGATGATACACTCTTTTTTAAAGAAATGTTCATCAGGAAATGACGTCACAGAAAGGGCATACCATTTATGGCACCGTCCAGATTACTTTTAATAATTGCACTTTTAAATAAAATAGTTTATTACAATTAAACTACCCATCAGATGAAACGAGAACATTATGTGTAATTATGTGTATGTGTACCAAATTTCACGTTATTTG
>JAGDYQ010000062.1:2722554-2755731 GCA_021962125.1 Bulinus truncatus
GAAAGATTTACGTCCAATCTTAAATCATAATGAGCACTAACATCACCATGGATGATGATGGTTTAATAAATATTTTTTTTTCAAACATTATCTACAGGTCACCATAAAGATATCCGATATAAGGCAGAGCGCTCGAAGACACTTATCAATATCAGTCCTTATGGGGTCCATTTTTATTATTAATCACTGGTTGATACCGTTTTTTACTAATCGCACTTCTATCCCGTGTCGAAGAGAAATGATACATTATAAGTGGAAGTTCGATGATTTTATATTTTCAGTGCGGGGGGGGGGGAAATGCTCAATTGTCCCTTGTTTATCTGTCTGTCTGTCCGGCTCATCCATTAATCACCGAGATATTCAACAACATAAGTCCTTAGAATCATTGATGTGTATGATTGATTTAGATCTTATCGGCCAAGAAATGATTTTTTTTCCATTTTCATGACCGACCTCTTGTAAGCCGCAAGGGGCCTTAGCATCGTTTACTATATGGGTACAGGTCTGCAATGTATAAATCTTAAGACCAGCTGATGTATAATCATTTTAGAGGTCTTGGCCTGCCAGCGTACATCTAAAGCTCATTTTTTGATAGAACCCCCGAGTGGCCGGGCACGTGGCTCATGGGCTGGTACTTTGCAATTGTAAGACGGTTTTTGCCTGTAAATTAAATTAAATCTTTATAACTCATGATCCAGACAAAAAATAATTTTAGTTTTTGTTACAGAATGTGTAAAAAGAAGCAGCAAAGTTATGTAGACGTATTTCCTGCTTCACTGATAGGTCTTGAATGGTTTAACTTTTTTTATTTAAATATTTTACCATATACAAAGTGATATCGATTGTTAGCGTAATGTAATTCTTCGGTACGCCATGGGGCTATGATCCTATTTTTGAACTGGTGCGCTGGTGTTTTGTATTGTGCTTTTGTGATGCAAAGAATTGTTGATGTTTTTTCAAAGCTCTGTGATTTGTACAATGATAGTCAGTAAAGAAACGAAGAAGGATTTAAAGTAAATGTAAATGATATTAATAAGTATATATATATATATATATATATATATATATATATATATATATATATATATATATATTATATATATATGCCACGATTAAACTGGTAAAGCACTATGGAAATAACCAAGACAAAAAATTATAAGATTAAAATTTTTGAAACAAAATACCCAAGTGTTAATTTGACCAAAATGCTGAAAGTTCACCAAATCATTAAATAATGGGTAGGGGGAGGGAGAGAGAGGAATGAGGGAATGAGGGGAGGAGAAGGGGGAGAGAGGAGGAGGGAAAGAGAGGGAAAGGGGGAGGGAGGGAGAAAGGAGGAAGAGAGGGTGGGAGAGAGGAGGGAGAGAGAGATAAAGAAGATAGAGGGGCAGGAGGGAGAGAGAATGGAGGGAGGGCGGGGAAGAGGGAGAGAGAGGGTGAAGAGGGAGAAAGGATGAGAGAGAAAAGAGAGAAGAGAGTAAAAAGAGAGCGGCAGTGGAGGAAGAGGAAGGTGAAGGAGAGAGGAGGCTTGGAGGGGGATGGACAGGGGGAGAGAACGAAGGGGAGGAGGGAGGATGGGAGAGGGAGGTGGAGGAGAGAGAGAGAGAGTTGGGGGAGAGGGAGGGAGAAGGGAGGGAGGGGAGAAAGGGGGAGGAAGGGAAGGGCGAGAGGGAGGAGGGGGAGAGAGAGGGAGAGAGAGAGAGGGAGAGAGGGAGGGAGAGATAAAGAGTGAGGGGGGAGAGAATGAGGGAGTGGAGGAAGAGGGAGAGAGGTGGAGAGAGGAATGGGGAGGAGAGAGATAAAAAAGAGAGAGATGTGGAGAGAGGGAAGGAGGAAGGGAGAGAGAGGAGGAGGGGACGGACAGGGGGGAGAGGAACTCCAGGAGAGGATGGGGAGACGGAGGGGAGGGAGGGAGAGAGAGAAGGAGAGAAGGGTGAGAGAACAGGGGGCAAAAAAAGAAAAAAAAAAATATTTTCTGTTTCTTTCCCTACCCCTCTCTCTCCTCCCTCCTCTCTCCCTCTCCTCCTCCCCCCTCTCCCTTTCGCCCTTCCTTCTCCTCCTCTCCCTCCCTTCTCTTCCCACTTTCTCGTCCCTCGCACATCTCCTCTCTCCCTCTCCCCCTCCTTCTTCCCCCCCACCATCCTCCCTTCCTTCCTCCTTGTCCTCTCTCTCCCTCCCTGCCCCTCTTTCTCTTAATTCTTCCTCCCATTTCTCCATCCTCTCCTCTCCTTCCTTCCACCTTCTTCCCTCCTAACCCCTCTCCTCCTTTTCTCCTTCCTGGCCTTTCTAGACCCCTCTCCTCCCTTCTCTCCCCCGTCTTCCCCCTCATTCAAGGGCTACTCTCTGCCCCCTTCACATTCCTATCTTCCCCTGCCCCCCTCCATCTCTATCTCTCTTTTATGATCTTCTCCTCCTCTCTTTACCCTCTCTCTCTCTCAAAATATATATATATATATATATATATATATATACTTATTATTATGGTTTCCACTTCTTCTAAAATCCTTCTCTATCTTTGCGGCTCTCAAAACTGTACACATCAGAGATATTGAGCAAAAAGCATCGTGACCTTCTTTGGATCACGAAGGCAAACAATACCAGCACCAGCGCGCAAGTTCTATTCGACTGTAGGGAAATGACTTCCCAGATGGATTTTATTTATAGGTGCACGTTCAGAGATTTACTTGATTATAGTAAAATAACTAAAATAAAAAAAAGTATTTACATAATTTAAACTACCCATCAATATAAGCTTTGAAACCTGTCCTATAACCTTCCCCATGTAATTATGTGTATGTGTAACAAATATCACGGTGTTATTGTTTGTCTGGACCTTGAGTTATAGGGGTGGAACAGACAGACAGACAGACGATACGATACAGACGAGACGGAGCAGACAGACAGACAACGAAATACGTCTTATGGAAGAATGAAGATACACCTTGTACACGTTCAATAGCCCCGTTCATTTGGTGCGAAATACACTGCGGCACGCATAGTTTCACCAAGATTTGACAAGAAACTCATCAAATGAAATAGTAAGCTTGCAATGTTCTGGGTTTAATTGGGAAAGTATCAGAGCTATGCAACAATTGACCTTGGAGATTTTCGGACGATTAAATGACTATAATTTCGAATGTTTTCAATTATGAGTCCTATTTCCGGCGCCACAAACCACTTGTAGTTAGATTTAAGAAGAAAATAAATTTTATAAAATATAAAAAACGCCTTTATAAAATTTTTTTTACAGATATATACATTTACACAATTGAATTTATAAACATTTCCCAAATTTACAAATATTTTTTGAAAAGATA
The DNA here is from genome assembly GCA_021962125.1 of Bulinus truncatus. Classification (NCBI taxonomy): domain Eukaryota; kingdom Metazoa; phylum Mollusca; class Gastropoda; family Planorbidae; genus Bulinus; species Bulinus truncatus. The sequence goes on from JAGDYQ010000062.1 coordinate 2,725,872, forward strand.
TACGCCGTACTGATACATAACATGAAAATGCGCTAACACGTCCTGTGTCAAAGGAATGGAACAGGCTTAATTGTTTGTTTTTCAAATTCAATTGATTGAGTTACTGTTTCAAAAATTATTTCTATGTGACAGCACGACAATTAGTTATTCTACTAGTAAAGTCATATAATAATCTGATAGTCTTTTAATATTTCTATTTTAAGGCAGTTTAATAGTGAAGGTTGCGTTTTAGGTTTTCAGAGGAATTACATTTTTAATAAGCTGTTAATTAAAATTTTTTTTCGAAGAAAGTGTGACGTACCAAGGGGGGGTCCGAGTTGTGACTACTTTGTGACAGGCAGAAATTGGGGGTCTTAAATGGTCAAAGTGAGCGTGACGTACTTTATGGACGGCCCTATTGAGAACGCGAATGATGATTTAATCTTCTAACCTGTAGACTGGATATTCACTTTATAAGGTTCATAGCACAAAGTTTCAGTGGAATGTTTGACACATCCGGTATTCCCGGTATTCCACGTTGGAAGGTTTCACTTCGACAACAAGGGAAATAAATTAAAAATAAAAAAACAGTAATAATCGTTATCAAATCTCCAAACATTGAATTATATTCAAATACGGTGGGAAAACCAGGCTTACGCGCCTGGAGCCCCGACATGTGAGAAATTTATGACACGGAATTTATAAGTCTATATACACCTTTACGGTCTTTTTTTCTCTAAGGGGCCCAATAGTTCCAGCCGATCTTTGTCCGTCTCATCACACCAGTGCTTCAACCGATCTATGTCCGTCCCTGTCACTGCATTTATTATGGATATACAGACTCAGACGACTTAAGCTTAAGTCCCCGCATCCAGTCCACGAAGTCCTAGCTCAAATTTGATGCTACCAAGGCTGACTATTCCATGCCCCCTAACAATATATGTGCGTGTAAAGCACCCGAAAATCCCAGAACGCCATGGACAGGAACAAAACCAATAATCCAATCGCTTGATGAAGAATTTGATTCATAAACATGATGATATTTTACCATAGCATTAAAGTGAGTAGCATATTAAATGGTACTGACTAATGGCGTGTACAGTTATGTAGCTGAAATAAATTTAACTTTAAAATTAACATACTTCACTAACGTATAACCCAACTATGTAGGTATACACCCCGTGCATTCAGATGGTACATTTTATCAGCGGCCATGCCTTACCCATATTCAGTCGATGCAACTGTATAGCCATGGCTACCTGTATTCAATCGATGCAACTATGGCCATGCCTACCTGTATTCGGTCGATGCAGCACAATATAGCCATACTTACCTATGTTCCAAGTCGATCAACTGATATGGCCATACTGACGATCAGGTGACGCCTTCAACCATAGCCATGCCCTATGACCGTTTCAATCGATACATGACTATATGGCCATGCCTAGCTACCATTCAATTTGATGCGGCTTATATGAACATGCCTACCTGCATTCGATCAATCGCAACTATATAGCCACATGACCTGCTGCGTTCAATTGATCTAGCTATGGTGAACCGTAACACTACCCACTGCATTCCCGTGACGCAGCTATATAACCATGCCCTCACCTGCGTGTTCAATCGATGCAACTGCTCTTAATACCATGCCCTCACCTGCATTCAATTGATGAATGCAGCTATATAGCCATACCTACCTGCGTTCAAGTCGATACCTTTCTTACTCATCGCCTACCTGCATATCGATCGATGCAGCTAATATAGCCCTTTTTACTACCATTCAATCGATGCAACTATATAGCCATGCCTACCTGCGTTCAGGTGATGCAACTACTCACCTCTATGCCTTCCTCGCGTTCAATTGATGCAAATATATAGCCATACCTACCACGTTCAATTGATGCGGCTACATAGCCCTTTTTTCTACCTGCGTTCGAATTGATGCAGCTACATGGCACCTTGCCTACCTGCGTTTCAATCGATGCAACTATATAGCCATGCCTACCTGCGTTTCAATCGATGCAGCACAAATAGCCCATACTACCTTAAGCATTCAATTGACGCAACAATATAGCAATGCTACCTGCATTCAATCGATGCAACTATTATAGCACATCTATGAAGTTAATGCAGATCTTGAAATTTAGACGATCCGTCCCGCGGATTTCTGATCAATGGTCCGCGTCGCGTCAGCGTCCGCGGAATCGACAACATTGGTCACGTGGTCAGTCCGCGCGTCCGCATTGCTGAAATTTAACTGTTTAAATGACTTGAAATTTTTTATGGTAACGCTTCCGAAGATCGCGTCAGTCCGCGAGACCGCAGCCCAACCAATACGAAGCGTCAACTGTCAGTCCGCGGATTCAGAAAAGTCTGCGGATCTGCGTCTAAAGCAGACGTCACTGTCCGCTCATCTCTGAAGTGCTATACCTTCTATGCCTACCTGCGTTCAATTGATGCAAGTAAGAGATTTTTTCTTCTTCTGATGCCTGAGCGTCAGGTTTTGGTTGACTTATAGTTGACAGGTCAGTCTATTCTCAGTACCGTTTCTATATAATACGATGATGTTTGCCTGGGAATATGTATACTAGCTTCTATTGTTTCTATTTCAGAATTCCCGTATCTCTCTTCCCGAGGTGCCGAACCTATAAGGATTTGAGGGACCGGAAACTTAGCCTCTTTGAGAACAAATTTGACGTCATTGAATTTGCACAATATTTTGCCATTTAACTGTTTTCTATACATAGTAGTATTTCTAATGTTCTTGCGGTGAGAGAGACAAAACTTTATCTATTATTTTCTAGAAGAGATTATTAATTTTTTAATGTTTATTACAGTTTTTCTTATTAATGTTGTTCAATGTCTTTAGTTCATTTTTATTTTCTCAATGAGGCTTAATATATATTATACTATAACTTAGTCTGAAAATGTCAAATGCTAAGATTTAAAAACAAGGTTTGCTTTATCTACAAACTAGATCAGTTACATAACAAAAATTACATAACAAAATTATATAACAAAAAAAAAAACGAAATTAAAAAGTTTAAAAAATAACCCGTGGTGAGAGAAGGAGTTGAAAACGGATGGCATGTTTATTTTCCTACAAAGTCGTCAGACTGCGTCTGTTTATTTTTAGCGTCTTCTAAAGAAATTTTTTTACGACTACATGGTATATGCATACGCCAGTCGCGCACCCCCTGCAATATAGACTCTCCCTTGTCTCCACGGCGACCCTGCGATGAACAGAATTAAGTTTTATAACAAGTTATGCAGGTTGCACACTTTTTTCACTACATGAGTTGCACATAGACTAGCGCTTGACCAGATAGGAATGTGCTAACCCAAAAGTTCAAGGACGCAATTTTCACTAAATATTAGTGATTTATTAATTATGTGGCTTATAATTTTTTTAACAAATTCATGTTTTGATTAATAATAGTTTTTGTTGCATCGTTTAGTTTAGGTCTACAATATTTTTGCAGGTTTTAACAAGGGAAAAGTATACAAGTATTCACAGCACGTTGTGGTAGTAAGGGGAGATCATTATGATCAAATTTCTAGCTAAACTAGATATGAAAGATTGTTGAATTATGTTCCCCTAGATGCATATTTTGTTCATGTCTACTACTAGTCTACTACTTTAGTGTATCTGACATGAAGGTTGAATTGCCCTTGACAATTAGTTCATAGTTTTTCGTTTTTTTTTTAAAACATTATTTTATCGCAGTGTTTAATGGTAGTTAGTTAACGGTGAACTTCAAATGCAAACATAAAACAAAATACCTAAAAAAGTGGAGGTGTCTTCTAGCACTCCGTGTCTAAGGCGAAAGAAATTGACATCCATCTGTATCAAATGAAATAAATAGTGAACAAACTAAGATAAAGTTTCGTGGTATGTGATAGGGGCAGTAAATTAGGCAGTACAGGAAGCAAACAACGTAACTTTACCATTTATTTAATTCGCGGAACACAGGGCCTTTGCAATACATCAACGTACATGGTTTGGACATGCAGTTTTATTAGCTTTCACCCACCGGCGGCGGAACGAAATATTTGCAGGGGCAAGCCAAAATTGAGGGGCAAGACAATATATGACCGAAAGACAAATTTTACCCCTTAATTCTATAATAGAATATAGTAATTATGTAGCAAGTATTTAATCGATATTATTAAAAAATAATATATTAAAAAAAAATTAAAATGAACATTGAGCACTTCTGTCGTCAACTGATTCGTAATGTCAGTTTGTTTACAAATTTAATAGTGAAATTAGATCAGAAAATTACTGATAATTATCATAAATGATGGTGAATATGAAACCGGAAACGGGAAACTCAATAAACAAAAGTAATTTATGAAAAGATAATAAATAATTGTATTTGCTTTAAAAATTGCATTTGCCGTCATTCGGTAGATGGCAATACTTCTCTATACTTATAAGACGCATTTGCTATCTGTCTGTCTGTTCCCTTAAAACTCAAGATCCAGACAACCAAATAACGTGAAATTTGATACACGCAGTGGCGCAACCGGGGGGACAGGGGGGCGCTTGAGCCCCCCCCCCAGGTCAAATCATCAATACATAATTTACATTATAAAGTTACAAAAAAGACTGTCAAACTGTCTCTTTTCAATATGTGAGCCCCCCCCCCCAGCATTTTTTTGCTGGTTGCGCCACTGGGTACACGTACACAAAATTACATGGGGAATGTCCTTAAACAGGTTTCGTTCCATCTCAATGGGTACTTTAATTGTAATTAATTATTTTAGATATCAAAGACATGAAAATTGGCAAATTTTTACCCCGATTTCAGGTTTTACGAGCTTCTCTCCCACATAGCTAACTTACTATAAATATGATCGGTACGGGGAACCAAATATCACATTACTTACTACATTATTACATTCCATTCCTTCATCCATAGGAATTGTCATCTTTTGATACAGTCATGCCTAAGAGAGAGAGAGAGAGAGAGAGAGAGGGAAAGAGGGAGGGAGGGAGGGAGAGAGAGGGGGAGGGAGGGAGAGAGGGAGGGAAAGAGGGAGAGAGAGGGAGGGGAGAGAGGGAGGGGAGAGAGGGAGGGGAGAGAGGGAGGGAGGGGAGGGAGAGAGAGAGGAACTGCTAAAAATGTTGTGTATCACATTGCTTTAAGATAAATGTACCCTTTTATTGCAATTTGCATGCAAATAAACCCTTTTTTACGCGTCTTATTTTAAATCTTAATTAAACGTCAAATTACGCTTCTTAAATAAACAGAAAACATTATTTTAAACCCGGGCAAAGCCGGGTACTTGCAACTAGTTTTAAAATATGCCACAACAACTCTCAATAATGTGATTACTGTAAAATGTCAATTAATTATAATTTCTTTCAAATATTAAATTTAAGAAATAAATCAAATGAATTATGAAAATGAAAATGACACATACAAACTAAAATGAAATTACAAAGTTAAAAAAGTTAAAATTTTAGGGGGGGGCAGACTGGAAACTCAAGGGGGGGGCGGCGCCCCCCCCTTAAAAGTTTTAGGGGGGGCCTCTGCCCCCCTTGCCCCCCCCCCCCCGCTCCGCCGCCAGTGCCACCACCGGTCCATCACCCCCTCTATTTCAGGTTGCATTGTTCCATTTCTTATTTGCATGACCGTAGCCAAGTGGTCTTTGTGTGGAAAAAACCTTTCTCTGGTCTTAGTGGGTTCCACTGCTGTGCAATTCTTTTAATAACTTCCGTGTTGTGCTTCCTAGTGCTTGATTTTAACAAAAAAACCAGTGCCAGGGATGAAAACAAATTTCTGCAGAGCCGGGGATAAATGTCTGTGTGGTCTCATCCCCGGCAGGGATATATTATATAAGCAGAGCCGGGGATGACAGTTCTCAGTGCCGGGGAAGTCCCCGGCATCCCCGGCGCGTAAAATCGAGTCCTGGTGGCTTCCGAGAGAGAATGGCCAATCCATCTCCATTTTTTCCATATTCATATTCATGTGTATTTTTCGGATGTGGTCTAGCAGCCCCATAGTGGGACGGATGGTCGAGTGGTGTAGATACTCGACCGCTCGACGTGAGAGACCTAGGTTCGATCCCCGGTGAGAACCTCTGGTAATTTTTTACAATGTGGAATTCGGTGCAAAGTCGTCATACAAGTCAATTGAGCTTTACAGAAATCTGATTTAAGTTGGAGAAGTAAAGGTGGCGGTGCGTTGTGCTAACCACATAGATTAATTCTAATCTTCATCTGCCACCGATGGTCCTTAAGGTCTAAGGTAACTTCACTAGCAGCCTATATTTTAAGTAATTTTAGACTGGGCGACATTGGGAGGAGGGGGACCAGTTAAAAAAAACATTTTTTTTATCTTTATTATACAGTAAATCGAATAACAAAAAGTAAGTATTCCCCAGAAACATTTGGTCACATTTGATCAGAGGGCGTACCTAGAGGTGGGGAGAAGGGATCCAAATTCGAAAGTTCCCCGGGTTCAGCTTTCGAGCTCCCCCCCCCCAATTTTTTTGACATAAAATATTAAGGTATTTATAAGCGGCCCCGGGGGGAGTGGGCTTGTCCTCTGCATTTAGGACATTTGACACAATGAGATGAGATCAATGTACTTTTATATTTAATGTAACAAAAATGTTTGGGCTGGGGCCCGGGAGACTTTCGATGACTCTAATATTGAAAAGTTGACTATTTCAAGTTTGTTTGTGATGTCCAAACAAAAGTTTGGACTCAATTAAAACAGCAGAAGGTCGAGGGGTCCTCAATGTAATATAGATAAACATAAATATTATATGGATAGATAGATAGACAGACAGACAGACAGACAGACAGACAGACAGACCAGATCATCTGGATGTTTCCAATGTTGACACTTCCCCCCTCCCACATGTACTACACATGTCACGATGTTTACCTAACTATGGTGTCAGTAAACAACATGTCACATTGTGCCACCTTCCGTCTCATCATTTACACCAATGGCGTGTCTAGACTCTTAGAAATATGTCATGACTTTCTCCTCCAGACATGTACAATTTAAAACTTATTAAAAAAATATAATTATGTTAACATTCATTAATTTAAAGGATAAATCATGATTATTCTTTGACATTAAAAAAATGGCACTAGAAATCGTAATAATGTTGTGACATTTTCATGGTTTTTTTGTCTGTGCATAATTTGCTGACAGTTGGCAATATTTTTAAGGTCAACTTTTTTAGGTGTCATACCTGCGTCTTGGTGTCATTTAGAAAAAAAATTGAATAATAATCTGAAATTTAAATCACCTTGGCCTTCTTTATAATTTCTGGTTGGAACAATAAGTCCTGGGTGAAATATTCCAGAAAGACTGATTACAGGTGAAATGTTCAAGAAAGACTGATTACTGGTGAATGCAATGTCACTTTAAATTTTTTACTCTTTTCTGTTGTTACCTTGGAACTATGTAAATAAGAGGTCAACTCAAGGGCGAGAAAAAAAATTATCAACAATTTTCTGAATTTGATAATTGGGGGAGATGCAACTCAGAAGTTTTTTTTTCTTCTTCTGATGCCTTTACGAGGAAGTTTTGGATTTGGTGTCCATAATTGACATGGTAAGTCTTGTTCTCAAAATTGTACCTTTATATATGATGTTTTCAGCCGTAGGACTATGTCTTATGAAAGCTTCTATTGCTTCTGCTTTCAGAATTCCATTGTCTCTCTTCCTTCTGTGTATATGCAGCTAGGCTTCAGTGGTTCTGGCAGATCTAGCCTAATAGCTACCTACGTTAATGTGTACATTTGTGAGTGTTTGTAAGGAGCATTTGAGAACAGGAAATTTGACGTCATTAATTGATGATATGCTGGGAAGATTCGAAAATATTAATACATCTAAACATAAAAAATAAGCAAATACTTTCAGACAGTTTCTTAGAAGAATTATGACTAACTGAAATTATTTTTTTTTATTTGATGTTGTGATCAATAAACTTAGTAAGGCTACAGCGGGTTGTGTGTGTTGTGATCAAGTAAACCAGTAAGGTTACAGCGGAGGTTGGGTATGTTGTGATCAGTAAACTAAGTAAGGTTACATCGGGTTAGGGTATGTAGTGATCAGTAAACAAAGTAAGGTTACAATGGAGTTTGCATGTATGTTGTAATCAGTAAACTAAGTAAAGTTGTACTGGCCGCACAGGGCACCTTTGAACTAGAAGGGCTTGCCGAAATAACGCTGTTGATTGTTTTGGCACTTTGCAGATTGGCAGAGGAGGGGTGCCGAAAAATGTTCCTTCTAATCATTGTGCATGACAAGTGAATAGAAAGCCCATCATTGTGCATGACAAGTGACATAGAATGCCTATCATTTTGCATGACAAGTGAATAGAAAGTGCATCATTTAGTGCATGCACAGAGTGAATAGAAAGCTTCATTATTGTGCATGACAATTAAATAGAAAGCCCACCATTGTGCACTGACAAGTGAATAGAGAAGGCCATCATTGTGCATGACAAGTGAATAGAAAGCCCATCATTGCGCATGACAAGTTAGATAAGCCCACCATTGAGCATGGCAAGTGAATAGAAAGCCCCACCATTGTGCATGACAAGTGAATGAAAGCCCATCACGTTGTGCCATGACAAGTGAATAGAGAAGCCCATCATTATTGCATGACAAATTGAATAGAAGCCCATCGTTATGCATGACAAGTGAGAATAGGAAGCCCATCGTTGTGCACGACAGAGTGAATCAAAGAAAGCCCATGGTTGTCAGAGTATGACAAGTGAATAGAAAGCCCATCGTAGTACATGACAAAATAACACGCACCGACTGGGGCTTCCTTACAGATACCCTCGGGGAGGGGTTGGAGGGGTGGGTCTAGGTCTGGTTTGCTTATACAAAAAACCGGTCCATAACTCCCTCAGAACTTACCAGATTTTGTAGATGCCCAGTGTCCTTCTGTAATTTAATATTAATTTAACGACCTGGGGTCTCGGCAGGTCAGGTTAACCTAGGACAAATCTAAATTTTGAAAACTAGCATCCAAATTTGAGAATATATATATATATATATATATATATATATATATATATATATATATATATATATATATATATATATATATATATGTCAAAGCGATAAGTTTAGTGACCTTGCACGAATTCTTGCTACATTCTGAGGTGTTAGTTTTAAACATTTAAATTTGTCCTAGTTGTCCTGACCTGCCGAGACCCCAGGTCGTTTAAATTTATGGCGTCTCCAGCCAACAGCTGACTGTCATGTTGTCTATCAAGGAGTGTCATCGTGAGTGGTTAAGTCTTTCTGCATTTGTCTGTATCTTCATTGTCTGTCTCCTCTGTATGTCTATATAAATCTTATTTTTTCCTGAATGTCTGTTGTTCTTTATATATATATATATATATATATATATATATATATATATATATATATATATATATATATCTTATTTAAATGAAGTCTCTATCTGTCTCCTTTCCTTACGCAACCTCTCTCTGCCCCTCTCTCTCTCTCTCTCTCATTCACTCTCTTTCTGTCTCTCTCACTCTCTCTAACTGTTTGTGCTCTCCCCTTCACTCTCACCCCTCACTCTCTCTTTTTTGTCTCTGTTTCATTCTCTCTCTCTTTATCCCATACTCTCTCCTCGTCTTTCTCTCTCTCTGACTCTCTGTCCATCTCACTGTCTCTCTCACTATATGTCTCTCTCTCTGGCTCTCTATCACTCTTTTTTCTCCGCGTCTCTCTCTCTCTCTCTCTCTCTCTATCTATCTATCTATCTCTCTCTCTCTGTCCTTCGTTTATTTTCTTCAAACTTTTCTCGTTTTGTTTTTGTTAATGTAGATAAAACAATGAATTCATCAATTCAAGTAAGTAAAAACGAGTCCCAGCCCTACTATTCTCTCCCTCCCCCTCCCCCCCCCCTAAGGGGCCTTAGTTCCCCTACCTTTTAGATTGATTTGACTTTAAATAAACATTAATTATTGGACCAAAGTTAATTAATTTAAAAAAAACTTGTGAGACAAAGTAGCGATACATGGGACAGCAGGACACATATCCTTGGCTCCTGTCTATAGCTCGGTGTCCTTAGGTATTGAAGCGCAACTGTTTGTTTATCTTGTTGGTTGTGACCTAAGAGAAAACTATACGATTGTATATAGTAAATCCTCAAGAGATGCAAAAGTCCCACTTGACATGTCTATCTTGGTTAATTTGTACGGGTAAAAAACTGTGTGTTTGAGGGGGGGGGGGCTTGGCTTGTAACGTAAGCTCTAAAGAAATTAAATAGGGTCATTAAGGGTTTGGGCCTAATTTTCAAGTGAGCACACTCCCAGTAAGGGCCATACGGGCCCCAGCCGCGTAGCGGCTGAAAATTCTACAGCTTAGGCCAGGCATTCTACAGCAGGGACCAGAGCCATAGCTTGGGGGGGGGGCAGGTAATACACTTTACTAAGTAGAACTAAACCGCTTGAGGGGGATCAGACAAAACGGAAGAGAGAGCCCAGTTCCTGCCCCCCCCGCACGCTACGGGCCTGTGGGCCCCCCAGGCCTATTCGTATCATTTTTCTTTACACATTTTGAATTATTATATATTGTTGTTGTTGTTGTTTTCAACTCCCCCCCTCCAAAACCCTTTTCCATGTTTCTTATTTCGACTTATTATTTTAAAAAGTACTTAATAGTATGTTTGATACCCTCATAAACATTCATTCAAAACACAATTTAAAAACTGCACTCATGAAACAAACTTAAAAAAAAAGCCCCACTCTGTATGTATGTAAGCAAGACAGCCAATCAATGGTCCTAGCCGCCAATAGATGCTATTTTTTTCTTTTAAATGACGTGATATGAGTCACGTGGTTCTCTGTGTGGCCTGTTCGTTTCGTCATCAGGGATCATTTGATTCGATAGCACGAGGCGGTGGTCACTGTCATGTCCCTGTTAGTGAGTGTGTGTGTGTGGGGGGGGAGGGGTCGGGACGGGTCGGGCGTGCTTTGTCTGTTTAATGTCGGTAAACAATCAGCACAATACAAGTTAAACCATTCGGTCCATTAGGTTAAAAATCACTTTACGCATCGTTGGCTTGTTTTGTTATATTTTCCACCCAAAGTTATACAATTTAACCATATCACACAGAGCCTGCACTGCCATCATACACGTCTATGGATAGGGGGGAACACGCACACACAACACTGTTAGATCGATATAGTAAACATCGTTGTCACAATAACAAACATACCCGCATTTACACATCTCGTCAATGGTTACTGGGGCTACACACGCCTAGGAACACACCGCGCCGATTAATGCACATGCCTATACAAACTGAACCTGTGCGACATATGGTTTCATTCATTGTTTTAAGATTTATCAATAACATATACAGGATATCATAGGGGGCCGGGGGGAGGTGATGAGAGAAATTATCAAGAATGAAACAACCCACAGCCAACTGTGAGCCGCATGTGGCTCTTCATTAAGTGTAGCTAGTAGTAGTGAAGGACTTGTTCTATCGTTTCACAAATTGTATTCACTAAATGTTGTTAAATGGGCTGGAGTGGGCATTTATATTTGAAAAAAACAATGACCTAGATGTAGGCTGTCATCGACCTGATTAGTGACCATCCTGGAAATAGACCAACCAACATGAAAGAAATAATAAAACAATAGAATGTATAGTCCACGAAATTGGTCAGGCTAGAGGTCCAGTTAGAGCCACGTTTCAGTTTTTTTATTCAATGCATCAACATTTAGTGAACCCATGTAATGTGGTACAATGATAGAATGAAACGGCACATTAGAAGCCTCACAAAACTTATTGAAGAGCCACATGCTGCTCTTAGATTTTCACATTTTGGTACTCCTGACTATAGCCTTAAGAAGGGCGTTGAAGTACTTTTATCAGATTTTTCCTTAGTATTTTTGAGATTAGGCCCAAATAGAAATGTTAAGGAACTGAAATGCTGAAAATTTTAAGTGTTTTAATAAACTAAACTTCATTTGTACACTACATTATTCGATCACCAAACATATTGTTTTCTGTAAGTTATTAATAAAAAAACACAGGTGTCATTACACATTAAACAAAGTTCAATCAACAAACTGTCTATAAAAAACATGATCACCCTATCTACTGCATAAAAGTTGTTTTGACTTCACATACAACGTTGTTATAAACTGGTAAGACATTCCCTCAGTATATAATATGGGGTGTGGTTGTGGCGGACACTGTTTCTATGTATGCCTTGAGTCTCCATGGTGGGAAGGTTCAGTGGTTCAGTCACAATCTACTGTCAAATGGTGCGACCTAGTGGTTAAGCAAAACGTACGTAAGTATCCTGCGCTGTGCTAAAGGAGGTCATATCTCTCTATACTTATAAGACGCATTTGTTGGTTCTGTCTGTCGGTCTGTCTGTTCCCTTATAACTCAAGATCCAGACAACCAAAAAACGTGAAATTTGTTACACATACACATAATTACATGGAGAAGGTTATAGGACAGGTTTCGTTTCATCTGGATGGGTAGTTTAATTGTAATTAATTTTTTTTTTATTTTAGTATTTTACTATATTAAAGTAATCTCGACGGCGCCATAAATAAAATTCCTCTGTGACGTCATTTTCCCGATGATCGAATAGAACTTGCGCGCTGGTACTATATTGTGTCTTTGTGCTGCAAAATTGTTGATGTTTTTTCATGCTTCCCTATTTGTACAGCTTGAGGAAGTTAAAGGAATGAAGAAGGATTTTAGAAGAAGTGTGTGAAGCCATAATAATAAGTATTTATTTATATATATATATATATATATATATATATATATAGAGAGAGAGAGAGAGAGAGAGAGAGAGAGAGAGAGAGAGAGAGAGAAAGAGAGAGAGAGAGAGAGAGAGAGAGAGAGGGAGGCAGGGAGGGAGAGAAATGGGAGAGAGAGAGGGAGGGAGAGGGAGGGAGAAGGAGGGAGGGAGGGAGAAAGGGAAAGGGAGGGAAAGGGAGGGAGGGAGGGAGGGAGGGAGGGAGGGAGAGGAAGGGAGAGGGGGGTAGGGAGAAAACAGAAGGTAAACAGAAAACCTTATTGTAAACCCGGGCAAAGCCGGGTACTTGCAACTAGTGCCTCCATATCTTACCTCAAAATCCCAATATAAACTCGCTTGCTGTATTTCAGACTCAACGGCCCGATAAACTGCTTCTGCGATTATTGAGTAGCCTACTTCTTATCAAGTCAAGGAAGTGGTACTTTCAAAGTCATTCCCGGTCACCATACTTATACTGTGAATTTGTATAATAATCTGATATTATATTATTTGAGTAGGGAGTGGTTTCTGAAACAAAATGTGTTTTTTAAAATAATATATATATATATATATATATATATATATATATATATATTATATATCAGGGCAGTACCGGATTCTAATTTTTAGATCCTGCGGGATCGGAACAGGAACCGGATTTTACCGAATCAAATAGCAATTTTTCCGAACGGAAGTAGTAAGTTCTCGCCTAACATAAAAAAGATATAAATGAATGAAAAATAGAATAAAAATTTAGTTTTTAAGTTCTAGCAAAAAAAACAGTGATAACCATTTAGATGTAACTAAAACCCCTTCCCCAATCTTGAGTTAAGAAAGATAACTCTGTCAAAATAACAGGTTCTTCGTTTTAAAAATTTATTTAATAAAGCTGTACCTAATTTAACTTGATTTCTATTACAATCAAACAAAGAAATGGATAACATATCTTAGAAAATATAATAAACATGTTTATTAATAAATGAATTTCAATATAACCGAACCGTGTTGTTTCATTCATACTTTCATTTAAACCATTATCTGACTATTTCCCATAAAAACGCAAATTAAAATGAATTTCAAATCTAAATCAATATCACTTTAATGTTCAATTAAAAATGTATCTTCAATTTATTTATCTAAATTTGCGAGGAATTTTATCCAAATCGTTACAAATCCACTAAATTAAAAAAATGTGCAGAAAAATAAATTATTGAACTTTTTTAAATCTGTAAACACCCAGCAATAGATCGTTGTCTGCTCTTGAAAAAAAAGTTAAACTTTTATAGCTTAATATAGTTAATAGAAAACACGGAATCAAATGTAGCGGAAGATAAGGTGTCGTATTACTAGACCAGGGGTCGGCAACCTTTTGAGACGGAAAAGCCTAAAGTTATAATTTATAATTTTCTTAATTTTTAAAGAGCCACTAAATTTGTTGTTTCAATATTACGGTATTTGATCAAGCCGCAATTTGACATCGAAAGAGCCACAACTTGACATCGAAAAAGAGTCGCATTCGGCTCTCGCGAGCCGCAGGTTGCCGACCCCTGTACTAGACTAAATACGATTCAAATCTTCCTTTTTAATATATTTGTACTTACATATAGAACTAAAAGCGATCGACGTTATTGTAGTTTTAAAATCAAAGGAAGTTATTGTTTTAATTTAATTGTATAGCGCTAAATATTTCAAAATTATGTTGCGCTAAAAAAAATTTCTTACAAATTTCAAACAACAAAGAAATCCGGCTTAAATCCGGCACATTTTAACCGGAACGGGAATCGTTAAAACTGCCGGAATCCGGCTTAACAGGAACCGGAATCGGATTCCGGTACAGCCCTAATATAAATATATATATATGTGTGTGTGTGTGTGTGTGTGTGTGTGTGTGTATAAATTAATTATCTTAGATTACTAATCACAAGATCTGCTCTGGGTACTTGTCTTACTTTGACTCTCTTATAACTGGACACCACTTAGTTCGACCTATGTGTATAATACACACAGGAGATCAAAAAGGGTCTGGATTTTAAAAGCTATCATGAATCAGATAACTGAATGGGTCAGGTAACTGAAGGGACTGATTCATGCAGCCTATAAAATAGTAGTCTCTGTGTAATGTAAGTCATGGTTGATAGCCACTGTGAACAATATCGTCATGTACCAACGGCCCTGTTTGACAAGTTTTTTTTAGAGGATCTATACCTTCAGTCCAAAGTTTTGCATTTCAATGTTAGCGGAATTTCAAATAGTATGAGCCAGTTATCTATATATAGAGAGCTTAAATCACATATACATATAAATATGGAGAGAACTTAAAGTCACATATACATATAAATATGGAGAGAACTTAAAATTCACATATACATATAAATATGGCGAGAACTTAAATTCACATATACATATAAATATGGAGAGAACTTAAATTCGCATTTGTATTTTCATGTATTTCTGTTTTACCGACTTTTTCGTCCATTAAATAGTTCGTTCGCCTTCATTTTACCTGAAACAACTGTCTACTGACATTTATGAAATCGTGTTAGTTGATTTATATATCAATGTATTGCACAACATTGGTTAAAATCATCTCTCATCATTTACTCCTCATGCTAGATTTTAGGATGTTAATTAATTATTATACTATAGTGTATGCAGGTCGTTGGCCAACAAGATGGTTAAATCAATGAAGTAAACATGTCCATAGTGAAGTAGCAATGACTTCGTTTCAAATTCAAATCCAGTGTCCTGTTTTGAAGACACATTGGATGTTCCGACAATGTCTAGAAGTATTTAACAAGCGTATACACAGTGCCTGCCCATTAGGCGTTCTCATTTACGCGCCAAAACCTGTGTCTAGAAGAGTCATGTGCAAACTACGGCGCGCGGGCCAAATCTGGCAGCCAGACTGTTTATTCCGCCCCGCCACTCTGTTCTAGCACTTCTCTTTTAATAATGTTATGAGGTCTATCTTTATTATATATTATTTCATGTCAACACAGGCCCGTCGGTCACAGTTTATGACATCAAACGTGGCCTGCGATATAATACGTTTGCCCACCTCTTATCTTGATCCTAATGTATTATATATTTCATTCAGAAATACCCACCTTTTCTATACCCAATTTAAAAAAATCTTGCTCCAATTTGTTAATACCCATGTTCCTATACCTAAATTTTAAAAATATTATCCAGTTATAATTTTTAGTGTATCAACTCCACAAGTCAGATGAACAGGCTAATTTTTATTTTGTTCATTTACTACGACAACTCATGCATGACGTAAATGTTTTTAGTACTGTCTTTCCGGGTCAGTGAGTTTTTTTTGGCAAGGGTAAGGAATTGAAGTATCGGTTGCAACCTGTTCTATGCTGGTTTTAGTTCTTCATGTTTAGTTCTTCATGTTGCACTTCTTATTTTTTTTACTGTATAATATTTATGATTTAAAACGTTTGAGTGAGTGAGCTACAAGCGAACAAGTGCGATCAGCCATAAGCAATAGTGATTTATAGATTATGGTGTGTGTGTGTTTGTGAAGTCCCTGTAAGGATGAGATAAAATCTCTTAGATCCTATGAACCACTAATGAAACGGTTTTTATGGTGCCCTTCTTTCATCCCCACCATAGCCGATAGTGCAATGGCCATGGAGGTACCATGGGAGATGTATCGAGAACTTGAGCCAAGACCTGAACAATTTCCTTGGTCCTCACCGGAGATCGAACCAGGTACCTTCAGGTCGACAGTCGAGCGCGTTACAGTACGACCATCCTATTATGGTATCTACAGTCATTTGTAATTATACAAATAGGAAAGTAAACGTAAAGAATCCTGTTAATGGGAACGGGGACGAGTGATCGTGCGGTGTAGAAAGATCAACTGTCGACTGGAGAAGTCCCTTGTTTGAAACTCAGTGGCTCCCCACCCCCCTTCAAGTCCACCCATCTTTAAACGGGTACTTGCCTTTTAAGTTAAAGGCGGCCGTGCGTTGTGCTAAGTTAGAGGAGTAAAGGCGGCTGTGTGTTGTGCTAAGTTAGGGGACTAAAGCCGGCCGTGCATTGTGCATTGTGCTAAATTACGGGAGTAAAGGCGGCCGTGCATCGTGCAAAATTACGGGAGTAAATGCGGCCGTGCATTGTGCTAAGTTAGAGGAGTAAAGGCGGCCGTGCGTTGTGCTAAGTTAGGGGACTAAAGGCGGCCGTGCATCGTGCTAAATTACGAAATTAAATGCGGCCGTGCATTGTGCTAAGTTAGAGGAGTAAAGGCGGCAGTGAGTTGTGCGTTATTTTTTTATTTTAACAAAAATTAAAACGCAAGAAAATAACTAATATTTTATATTAAATGTATTCATATGTTATTTTTTAAAAGTTCAAAACAAACAAAATCAAAAAATTAAAAATCTATACACAGACTTAATCTTGTAGATAATTATTTATCTCGTAAAAATTACTAGACCAAAATCTGTAACAAACAATCTCGTGGTCCGTTTTCTATAAAATTATTTAAAAAAAAATGTTAGTAAAATTATAACTTTGATAAAACTGGACCATTTTAGTAAGTGATGGTTCCAAAGTGTTTATAATTTATCAAATCACCGGTATAGTTGTTTGTAAATTTGAGCTATATAATGTGGCTTGTACAAAACGTATTCAAACGAAACACTTTAAAAAAAATGTGTAAACAAAAAAAAATAACTATTATCAGAACTTATTATTTGTTATCTTTCTATTGCTGGTACGTAGTTGCTGTTTTCGTTTGTTATTTTTTTTAATTTTCAAATTCATTTTGTTAAGTAGTGTTAAATTGACCATTGCACTTTTAGTTTCAAAAGTGGACCTCAATATTTACATAGTTGTTTAACTGGGCTACAATAGCATTCAAAGCACGATAAGATAATCATCTATCTTTAGATTCATTTATATTAAGAATTGTTATTTTTTAAATCTAGAACAAAAGAATAATAATTTTTTTTTTAATATAGCAGACGATAACGGTCGGTGTGACGTAACATGTCAAGTTTTAGGTCGGGGTACGACTCTCTGCTAAGTGATAAGTTGTTTGTTTTGTTGTGTTAAAGTGATAAGTTGTTTGTTTTGTTGTGTTAAAGTGATAAGTTGTTTGTTTTGTTGTGTTAAAGTGATAAGTTGTTTGTTTTGTTGTGTTAAAGTGATAAGTTGTTTGTTTTGTCGTGTTAAAGTGATAAGTTGTTTGTTTTGTCGTGTTAAAGTGATAAGTTGTTTGTTTTGTTGTGTTAAAGCGATAAGTTGTTTGTTTTGTTGTGTTAAAGTGATAAGTTGTTTGTTTTGTTGTGTTAAAGTGATAAGTTGTTTGTTTTGTTGTGTTAAAATGATAAGTTGTTTTGCTGTGTTAAAATGATAAGTTGTTTGTTTTGTTGTGTTAAAGTGATAAGTTCTTGCTTGGTCGTGTTTCTAACCCGATCTGATGGGGGATAGGCTAAGCCAGATCACATCTTCTTCAGCGCCGCCATGCGAGGCCCCTTTTTTCATCTCAGCTCGTAGAGTTAATGCCCCCCCCCCCCCGCCTTTGATAAATATTGATACGGATGCAGTGGCTTAACTCAGCGGTGCTCAAAGGTTGCGAAAGTATGTCCGCGGGTAAATCCTTTCACGAAAGTTCGCGAATAAATATAGTTATTTTACTTAATGGAATGTGCATGTCTTTCCAATATGATACTTGGTCACGTGCTTTGATATTGGGGTAGCCAAGCGAACTGGCGACATTCTTCAAACTCTTGGTTGTTTTAAAACGGAAATTATATGTCGCTGCGTACACTTGCATAAACTGTCCCCCGTGCTCCTCGGGGTACGCGGTATCACTGGTCGTGAACCACGGTCTTAACTGTGGAGGAGGGTGGAGGTAAGGGCGGCACTTACTCTGCCACTCCAATAGGCGGCATGTTCACTACTGGAGTATTTTTATTCTTGGTACTTCATTGGTGTGCTATTTTTAGAGTAACCTCCGGGCGCCACTAATTCAATTAGCTATTGTCTAGTTAGTCAGCTATTGTTTAGTGAGCTATTGTCTAGTTAGCTATTGTCTAGTTAGTCAGCTATTGTTTAGTGAGCTATTGTCTAGTTAGTCAGCTATTGTTTAGTGAGCTATTGTCTAGTTAGCTATTGTTTAGTAAGCTATTGTCTAGTGAGCTATTGTCTAGTTATTCAGCTGTTGTTTAGTGAGCTATTGTCTAGTTAGCTATTGTTTAGTTAGCTATTGTCTAGTTAGCTATTGTCTAGTTAGTTATTGTCTAGTTAGCTATTGTCTAGTTAGTTATTGTCTAGTTAGCTATAGCCTAGTTAGTCAGCTATTGTCTAGTTCGTCAGCTATTGTCTAGTTAGTTATTGTCTAGTTAGCTATAGCCTAGTTAGTCAACTATTGTCTAGTTAGCTATTGTCTAGTTAGTCAGCTATTGTTTGTTAGTTATTGTCTAGTTAGCTATTGTCTAGTTAGTCAGCTACTGTCTAGTTATTGTCTAGTTAGCTATTGTTTGTTAGTTATTGTCTAGTTAGCTATTGTCTAGTTAGTTATTGTCTAGTTAGCTATAGCCTAGTTAGTCAGCTATTGTCTAGTTAGTCAGCTATTGTCTAGTTAGTTATTGTCTAGTTAGCTATAGCCTAGTTAGTCAGCTATTGTCTAGTTAGCTATAGCCTAGTTAGTCAACTATTGTCTAGTTAGCTATTGTCTAGTTAGTCAGCTATTGTTTGTTAGTTATTGTCTAGTTAGCTATTGTCTAGTTAGTCAGCTACTGTCTAGTTATTGTCTAGTTAGCTATTGTTTGTTAGTTATTGTCTAGTTAGCTATTTTCTAGTTAGCTATTGTCTAGTTAGCTATTGTCTAGTTAGCTATTGTCTAGTTAGCTATAGATAATATGCCATATAGTTTTTTTTTAAATATGCACGAGTTACATACAATGGTATCGAAACAGGGTTAGACAATGTCAGCATCGCGTGGGTAGGAGAGGAGAGTAAAAAGCCTCGGTAGTGGAAAACGGCATGCCTTCTCTCTTCAGAAAGACCCTCTAAAACATTTGTAGTAGGGCCTCCTAATTGTTAGCCACGTCTTTAATATTCATACTAGTTTCTACATTTCTTAATATTGTCTCAATCACTGGCTACAGCCATTCAATCACTAGTTAAAACCACACAATCAAAACCACACAATCACAAGTTAAAACCATACAATCACAAGTTTAAACCATACAATCACAAGTTAAAGCCATTAAAAGCGTATAATCATTAGCTGGAACTACACAATTACTGCTCTTTTAAACAGAATATTGTATTTAGAAGCAAGTCATAATCAGACCACAATCGCTTTCTTTTCTTGTTCTAATTTGTTTATTATAATTTATTCCAAACCACCATTTACACTTTTTTGTCCAAGATATCCGGTCTAACAATTAGACATCTGCTGCTCTTAGAACGTTTCCTTAGAGTGTTCCATAGATAGAGTGTTCATTCATTCAATGCTAATCAACAATACCCAATACAATGCAACATACAGATGCCTTTAGAAAGCCATCTGATATATCCATAGAGCTTACCATGAAACATAAAATAAACAAAATGTTATTGAAGCAGAAGATACCATTTTATTCTCAATGGAAAAAAAAAATAAACACCTTGTTATGTGGACTTAACAACAATGGGTTGGTTCCAGAACTCCATCAACAGAATCACGTGATAACAGGAACTTTGTATACTATCTCAATTTGGCGCTGGGGTGTGTGTCCGTTGGGGGGGGGGGGTGGAGACCATTAACACAGCGGCTCTCATCTTTTTTTTTTCTCGATTTACCCCAAGTGCTGCGAAAGTATTCCGCGGGCACCCCTCCCATGTGAGTTAGCGGATAAATGTACATTATTTTCATAATGGGATAGAATTAATTCCCCCTAATGCGATCCTCGGTCACGTGGTTTTGGTGATGAGTCCCGCAGCAAACTGGCGACCGTCTTCAAACTCGAAGCATGGGTCGCTGCGTGCCTGCAACCCTTGGGGTGCGGGTGTTGCCGGTTGAGAACCGGTGCGTTAACAGACTCGGCACGTATTCCTGGGTTTGAAAAAAAAAAACGTGATAGGATTGTTTACAAAAATATATTTAAAAAAAAACAAACACTGTTGTGATGCTGAAAGGTAATTATAATTATTATTAGAAGTATACAACTTTATTTGTAAAAGATATTGAAGTTTTTTTCATCATTGAATAAATTATACCTTGGGTACCTACACTTTTTAATTCTAATTTTGTGTTTAAATCTACCTCTTATGTTAGATAATATTCTTCGTGTGTTTATATACATCATTACTTTTTTGGTATACTCATAAAATATTTCACTTTTTTATATCTTACTTTTTATAAATTATCGGTCTATTTTTCATTTTTAAAAAAATCAACATTTTGTTCTAAATGTTTACCTTTCATTTCATTAACATAATTTGTCAACATTTTGTTCCGAATCTTTACCTTTCGTTCCGATTCGAATGTGTCAATATTTTGGACATTTCGTGGCCCAAAATAGTAATAACCTAAATACGTCTTGCCACTTTTAAGAAAAGAATCCATTTTAGTGACGTTTAAAATTAGGTTACCCAAACAAACAAATAAAAGGATGGTGTGGGTACTCATAGGACAATAGAAAAGATCTATTTGTTTATGAATACCTGACAATCTAACGAATGTATTTACAAAAAAGAAAATGTTTTAGAGTCTTTCGATTTTTAAAGGGTTGGGGTGGGGGTGGAGGAGGGGGGTATGACCTTTCGTGACAGAACTTGTTTTTGGTATTTTTCCTTTTCTTTTCTTAAATTTTGGATCATCAATGTAAATAAACAATGAGCTAAAAATATCAGAGGCGACCGAAAAAAAGTATTTATTAATGGCACCCAGAGCCGCCGAGAGGGGGGGGGGCAGGGGGCAACTGCCCAGGGGCCCGGCGAGTTTTAGGGGCCCGGACTGAGCTGGCCAATCACTTTTGAAAATATTATTATCTGCACGGGAGGTCTGACAGCACTGCACAGAGGCCCGAAATTTCTGTCGGTGGGACCGTTGGCACCTAGGGGCTCGACTACAAATAGGGCCGTTTCATGCATTAATTACTAATAAACTTCGTGAAAGGGAACCAAGGGTCTCATAAAATATCTCCAGAAGTCTTAAAGCAAAGGGTCGCCAGAAATATCCCCAAAAGACTCCGATTATAAGAACGCCAGAGACTTCTTCAAAAGTCTCTGATTATAAGACCGCCAGAGATATCTTCAGAAGACTCTGATTATAAGATCGCCAGAGATATCTTCAGAAGACTCTGATTATAAGACCGCCAGAGATATCTTCAGAAGTATCTGATTATAAGACCGCCAGAGATATCATCAGAAGACTGATTATAAGACCGCCAGATATATCTTCAGAGTCTCTGATTATAAGACCTCCAGAAATATCTCTGGAAGTATTATGCCTTGGGCCCCCAAACAACTATGAACGGCTCTGATTTTCACACATTCCTGGGCTACCACACGCGAGGGGAAGGGGCAATCCAAGTAGATACCAGAAGTGTTAGCACCATGGGGGTCGTCGGGTTACAGTATTCTGATGTAGACAGACAGCGATTGGTGCGTGATAAGATGGAGCCCTCAGTTGCTGGATTTTGTCAGCCTCAGATGGGGAACACTGCAGACAAACATACACACAGACATACACACACACAGCAGTGGTCAACTCGCGACTGGATATTTGTTCTCAAGTAGATATATTATCAATAGATGACATGGCAGTTTGTTGTTATTGTTGTTCTTTTATTCGCGTTTTTTTTTTAATGGAGGGTGTGGATACTTAAATACACATTTTCCTTTCTATTCATGGCCGGATTGAATAAGAGTGCTATCGATGGCCCAGAATGAAAAAGGCGTAGATCATGAACAGACGCAGAGGACATACAAAAATCCTTATCAACAAATATATATATACATAAATACGCCTTATTTGTGATGCAGCGTCAAGACTCTATTTCATCTTAACCCGCCCTGCTTTCCATTATTGCTCTTTAACTGCCGACAAATTTAAAAAATAAAAATACGGAACCACTGCATGAGAAAAACAACAACTACCCAGGACAGAATTTGATTTAATATTCATATGAAGTGATCGCGTTACAAGATCGCGCCATTGGTTGTGACCAATCAAAATGATTGCTTATTCGTGTATTTGGAAAAGTCTAGTGTTTGTTTATTTTTTTTTATTTACCCTAATCGCCAGATCTTCTTTTTTTATGAAACGCGCAGTGCATGCACCCATATTGGAATAAAGTATATAAAGAAGAATGGTTTTTGTTTGTTTTGTTATAAGAAGTTGGAACAACATTGGTATATTGAGGGTTAAATAGGGTGATGGTAAATTAGTGGACCATGTCACGCATTTAAAAGAAATGAATACAAGACGCAAAGCTTTATTAACAAATAAATACTCGGGTATCTTTAGATCCATGAAACTACTTGATAACTAGATAAGAATAAAGGAATCCTGCTACAGTTAAAATTCAATCACATAGAAAAGCGAAATATTTCAAATTTGAAATCTCTTTAGGCTTGAACTTGTTTATGTTTGTGTATTTATTTTTAAGTGATTTTAATTTATGTATGTTTATGTTTACATGTTAATTTTTTTTTCCAGTTAAGCTGTTCAAAATAAAACTGTATGTTATAAAATATACATTAATAAATGAGAATGTCAATAAATAAATGAGAATATAAATAAATAACTGAGAATATAAATAAATAATTGAGAATGTAAATAAATTAATAGAGAATATAAATAAATGAGAATATTAATAAATAAGGGAAAATATAAATAAATAAATGAGAATATAAATAAATAAAACCTGTCAAGAGCGTTGGTTTTCAGCGTGTAGCGCGCGACTTACTAGTGGGTCGCGGGGAAATTTTGTGCATACCGTGAAATTAATATTTTAAAAAAGGGCATAGATAGCTTACAGTTGAATTACGCTGATTGTTGGTCTCTGAATTATGTTATGGGAAAAAGTGAATGGAACAAAGGCGCGACAAAATACTATTTGCCTACTTGTGACTGGTGGGCAGTATGTTTTCTTGCTCATGTACACATATATAGGCAACAACAATGTATGACGTCACACCCACCTCAGCCCACCGTATAAGGGGTGTTATGAGGAACAGCTTCAAAGGCTGAACTGTTTGTATGTAAACATTGCCAATATAAACAATCCAATAGATCGGCGACACAGACCCCAGCTGATCGACACAGCCCAGTTCTGTATAGCTGTCTGGACGCAGTTCTGTGCAAGGGGCAAATGCGGCTAATGATTTAGTGACATTATTTATAGTCACAGCACAATACAAAACTGACATAAAGCAGTGGCGTCTCCTGTGTGTGTGGGTGTGGGAAGAGGGTGGGGTGGGGTCGGGAGCCAGAGCCGTTCATAAGGATAGGAAAACTAGGCAGGTGACCCCCCCCCCCCCCACATTACTTAGGTGGCCTCAAATCGAAAAGTTTTTTCTCGGAGTCCCATAAAAATATTAAATTTAACCTGTTGTTATTTAAAAGAACCCATTTATCCTCTGTAGGTCTGTACCATAGATATAAAGAAGGTCTGTACCAGTGGCGTCACTAGGGTTGGTGTCACCCGGTGCGGTAACTCATGGTGTCACCCTCTCATGACACCCCGGTCTCCATTTTTTATTTCCAGAGACCGTATATATGTGCGCATGCGCGACTTTATTATTTTTTTTTTCAGTTTCCAGGGGTCAGGGTTTTAGCGATAATTGATATCTATAGGTCAGTGCACGTATACCTTATGAGGGTGTCACCCGGTGCGGTCCGTATGCCCCCACCCCCCCGCACCCCCCTAGTGACGCCACTGGTCTGTACACACAAAATCAATAGCCTGTATATTATGTAGGTCTGTACACAGAAAAATCCATAATCTGTAAATAGAATATCACTAAGCCTGTATATTTCATAGGTCTGTACTCTGTACACAGAAGCTCCCTAGTCTGTGTATTAATTAGGTCCAATAATATGTAATTAGGTCTATAGGCCTACACAGAATACATCTAGCCTGTGTATTCTGTGGGTCTGTACACAGAATATATCTAGCCTGTGTATTCTGTATATCTAGCCTGTGTATTCTGTAGGTTTGTTCAATATCAGCTGACTGCTCATTGAATCGCGACTGATTTGAAGTTAACTTTTTGAGTCGCTGTTTTTTTATTTATCTTTAGTTTCATTCTTTATTTGACTAGTAGGTGGTTTTGTTTGTAGAAGCTTATTTTTTCATTATTATTTCTAGCTTTCTAATCCTAGGCACCTCTCATCTTTCACATTTAAAAGTACAGTATTTCTACGTCTACCTTTTAATACGTGAGTGTTACGTGACCGTAAATGTCAACAAATGCCTGTTTTTTTTTTTTTGTTGTTTTTAGAGCATTTTCGAAAAAAAAAATGCTCTATTGTCCCCGTTTTGTCTGTCTGTCTGTCTGTCTGTCATCACCCTAGATCTCAACAACCATAAGTCCTAGACCCATGATGTATATATCATTTTGTAGGTCTTGGCCTGCCAAGTGTACATCAAAAGTTCATTTCGCGATAGGACCCCTGAGGGCCGGGCTTCATGGCTCCTAAGGGGCTTATATATTATATATACACCTTGTACGTTCAATAACCCATTCATTTGGTGCGAAATACTGCAGCACGTAGTTTCACCAAGATTTATTAAGAAACTCATCAAATGAAATAGTAAGCTTGTGTTCTGAGTTTAATTGAAAGGATCAGAGCTATGCAACAATTGACGGAGTTTTCGGATCGATTAAATGACTATAATTTCGAATGTTTTCAATTATGAGTCCTATTTCAGTAACCACAAACCACTTGTAGTTGGGATTTAAGAGACAATATTTTTTTTCAAATATAAAGAAACGTCTTTATAATTTTTTTTACAGATATATGCATTACACAATTGAATTTATAAACATTTCCAAAATTTACAAATATTTACTGAAAAGCTAACAAACGTACTGATACATACAGGCACGCCGAGAGGGGGGGCAGGGGGGGTCATTGCCAGGGGGCCCGCATCTGTAAGGGGGCCCGGCCGCCCCGACAATGTCATTTTTTTTCACGACGTATGGTTTATTAAGGGGCCCACAATGATGTCATGCCCTGGGGCCCGTGTTGGCTCTCGGCGCCCCTGGATACATAACACGAAAATGCGCTAACACGTCCTGTGTCCAGAATGGAACAGGCTTAATTGCTTGTTTTTACTTATTATACACATCAATAATCTATTTTTAGTGTTTTAATTGGCAGGTTTTGGTTTGAGCATATTTAAATTAGATCCAGGTAAAATAGGCTGGCGTTCTTTTCTTTTTTTATTGTTAACTGGAATGAAATTATAACCAAATCCGTTTTGCCACTTTTAGTTAAGAATATAATCCAATATTGGTCGCTGACCTACATCTAAGCAGGGCCGCTTTATCATATAGGCACAGTAGGCACTGTGCCTAGAGCCTAAGGACTTTTCAAGGGGCTACGAAAGTTAAAATGGCAAATAAGTGCCGGTGCATTCTTTAAAAAATATTTAAAAAATGAGATCGGGGAGGGCCTACGACTTTGAAAGTGCCTAGGGCCTACGATGTCCTTAAAACGGTCTTGCAACTAAGTACCTGCACACCTTAGTTACAATTGGAAAAAAAATATTAATAAATCGTTTTTATGAATTCAGATTGGGGATTGTGTAATTCAGAGGTTTTCAACCTGTGGTTCGCGGACCCCTGGGGGTCCGTGACGAGCTTCAAAGGGGTCCGTGGGCAAGTCAAGGAAAGTAGTGATTTTTCTTGTATAAAGTTTTGCTTGGTTTGGTTGATTGGTTGGCATTTAGCTAAACAAAAAAAAATACAAGCTATGTCAATGTTTCAGGCACAGACAACAATGTGTAGAATTGAAAACTTCCCTGGTATTTCCTTATATTTTTGTCTGAAGTCTGAACTTGACTGCATACTACATGTACTTGTGCAGTGAGTTTTTAAGTCATGTCATCTTGACAAAATGTCTTACTTACTGAGCCTAGATCTAAATCTAAGCCTAGATTGGCCTAGAAATAATCTTAGACAGAAGTTTTTTATATCAAATTGCTGGTATACACTTTACATGATAATTTAAAATGACACCAACAGAGTGTTATGGTTGGAAGTAGATTGTTCGTTAATTTTTAATATGAAAATAGGCCAGAGCGATAATAGGAACTTTTCGCTAACGCATCGATGAAACGGTGCGAAATTCTAGCGATGAACCTAGTATGCTGTTCTGTTGTTATGTGACTTGCTTATGTGACAAATAATTTTTAAAATATTGGTAAACAATAAAAAAAAAATGAAGAGATTTGTATTTGTTATATTATAGTTGTCAATTAAATTTTAAAATGTGAGTTTCGTCATCAGAAATATTTTACAGGATAGTTACCTCCTTTAACCATCTTTATCTCTTATTTTTTTTTCGCTGTGAGATCTGAGTCAACGGAACTAAATTTTTTTTGGTCATTTGTTTATCAATATTTTGTGAAAGTAACCAATCCAAGGCTAGTAGCATGGGTAAATCTGTGAAGACGAAACTGATCAGAACCCGGAAGATTCTGATGATCAAGCAGCCAAAGATGAACGAAAAACAAAACGGCGCAAGTATAATCCAGAATATATACCATTTCGGCTTCGCCGCAGAGGGACCGATGCTGACCAAACTTTTTATTTTACATGTTTTGGTGGGTAACTTAAGCTAGGCGTACCGTTTAGCAGAATTTAAGTAGATTGCATCCGCAATTGAGACATATTATTCTGGGCTCCAACCTGAGGTACGAAAAAGTGGAGGCCAGGGCGCCTGAGGCTATGGGGGTCCGACACCCGAGCTTGGAATGTCTGAGGAGTCCGCAGCATAAAAAAGGTTGGAAACCTCTGGTGCAATTTATGGTATCGATTATTTGAAACAGGTCAAGCAGACGCAAGACCACGTAATCAAACATAAAGAAGCAGAGAGGGTGGTTCTGCTCCAGCGGCTCAGACGCGCCAAGAAAAAAATGTTGCGCCACGCAGCCGCGTGTGTGTGTAATATGCATCCGTTTGTGTGTATGTATGCGTGTGTATGCATCTACATGTTTGTGTGTGTGTGTGTGTTTTTGCTGTGTGGTTAATTTGCTCTATGTTAGATTTCTCCCCCCTCCCCCCCTCACACACACCCCGTCAAGTTTAACCTTCAGACATGTTAAGTTAACCACTTGCACAGATGGAAAGGAGACACTGGTGTTCTGTCATGGCTGTGTAAATGACATGCAGAGGGTATGGCAGGAGCATGACCTGTGTTTCCGAGTAACCCATGAAACCATTCATTTTATTAGGTAACACCTTTCGGGGTGTGATGGCCGAAATGTGACAGGCAATGATAAAGAACGGCAAAAAAAGGCGTTCCTCAGGAGGGATGGACAAAGTAAAGAAAGAAAAAAGCAGTTGAATGGTCCTCACAGGAGATTGTTAAATGGTCCCTTATGACGGATGGTTGGGTCTCCTAGGATATTGTTAAATGGTCCCCTAGGGAGATTGATGAAAGGTCTCTTAGAGATTGTTAAATGGTCCCCTAGGACATGTGAAAGGTCTCCTAGAGATTGTTAAATGGTCCCCTAGGAGATTGATAAAAGGTCTCCTAGGAGATTGTTGAATGGTCCCCTAGTAGATTGTTGAATGGTGCACCCTAGTAGATTGTTGAAAGGCCTCTCTCTAGGAGATTGAAGGTCCATGGGACACCAGCAGAGGCTAGAAAATGTAGACTTAAGTAGAGGAAAGCTTCAAAATTTCGCAAAATAGCGGACGTATATTTTTCGCCCCCAAAAAGAATGTAGATTAGTTACTTGTGCTATCAGTATCATGGACTTTTTTTGTAGCGTGCTCTCAAAAAGTGTCGAATGAGTGAAAATCCGGCAAACTGAATACTAGTTCCGAACATAGCAGGATTAACCCATTAGGTTAATAAGACTTATGCCATGAGCAAAAATATGCCCTCATTTATCACTTTATCTCACATTTGTTATATGTTTTGTCGTTTTGTTTGGTGACCAGTATGTAGCGAGCTAAACTCGCGCCTGGGTACAATACCTTTTTAGCGTACAATATTATATGTTTTGTAGGACCATTTGGCGCCCTTCTTTATGAGCAGCGCCCGGGGCATGATGCCCCTTTCCACCTCTCACTACGCCACTGGTTTGCAACACTAAGTTCTATTTTTTTCTTTCGGAATAAGCCTTAGGGCCCACAGAAGCCTTAATCCGGCCGTGGTTGCAAATGATGGTGGTGGTTGATGGTGATGGTTGATGATGATGGTTGGCGGAAGTTGGGGAATGGATGCACTAAAAAAACAAACAACTGACATGATAGTAAACACAATGACCTGATGACCTTATTAGGAACACGACAGTACACCGTGTACCAAGATTTAAAAACCTTGAAGTTAAACTTCGATGTTTAAAAAAGGTAACAAAAAAACAATATGATTTAGTGAAAATAACACTTGAAAGTTTAGTTTTGTTAAAGACGTACATATTGGTAAGATTGAGTTCACGATATGAATATCCCGAATTCGGAACCAGTGCCGAACCTAGGGATTTGGGGTCCAGGGGGGGCTTGGCCTCTTTGGGGGCTCCTGCATTTTTTAACATTCGACACCATGACATGAAATAATGACTTAATATTTAATGAAAAAATTGGGCCCCCCCTCAAGCTGGGCTGGGGGCTTTGAATTTGGACCCTCCCCTCCCACCACCCTAGGTACGCCTCTGTTCGTAACTCGGTTAGTCCGGACGAAAACCACCTAACTTAAAATGGGTACATGAATGTAAAGGGTGGGACATGGTGCTTTCGACGCCAGTGTTTCTCAAACTTTTCGACACCTGTGTACCCCCGTTTTATTTTCGTAATTCTGTTCACACTCTTAGTAAAAAAAAAATGAACAAGAACAACAACACTTGCTTATATTGTTTTTTACGATCATGGTTTCCCCTCATTTAATTTTTTTCGCTTTAGCCATGTATATATAT
>JAGDYQ010000062.1:2756231-2860749 GCA_021962125.1 Bulinus truncatus
GTGTCGTCAACGTGTAGAATTTATCAGTTGGACCGCAGGAATAAAGTTCACCTGATAACAGAATGAGTTTATTACACAGTGTTGTTCTGGGTGGAAATTAACCACCCGCCTCCCCTCTCGTCATTTTTACTTCCATAATGCAGCAACTACTCCATTGCATGATGGTATACCATTTATGTTAGAATGTATTTTGTTATACTGGTGGTTCATGGGACATATGGCATAGAACTATGCCCCTGTACATTAGGATACATAGCATGGTGCTGTGACCCTGTACATTAAGGATACATAGCATGGTGCTGTGACCCTGTACATTAAAGATACATAGCATGGTGCTGTGACACTTACATTAAAGATACATAGCATGGTGCTGTGACCCTGTACATTAAGGATACATAGCATGGTGCTGTGACCCTGTACATTAAGGATACATAGCATGGTGCTGTGACCCTGTACATTTAGGATACATAGCATGGTGCTGTGACCCTGTACATTAAGGATACATAGCATGGTGCTGTGACCCTGTACATTAAGGATATATAGCATGGTGCTGTGACCCTGTACATTAGGAATACATAAAATGGAGTTATGCCCTTATTGATTATGGACAAACAGCATGGAGTTGTGTCCCTGAAGATTATATACCATAGCTTGAAGTAATGTCCTTGTAGATTATGGAGTAAAGCATGGAGTAATGTCCCTGTATATTTCTCTAGTGAACTAGGTTATCGGTCCTGGTTTAGGAACTGGTCAACATCAGTGTACATTTGAGGTTGGTTACTCATTTTTTTTAAGTAAAACCAGAAAAAAAAACTAAAAAAAATTGAAATTCCGTCAGCAGTTTGCCAAGTAATTAAGTAATTTAATTTTTTTTATTTGTTTTTTTTTGTTTTTTTTTATTTGAACTTTTTAAACTTTGAAGGTTTAATTTTCTCAGAATATCCCAGATCATCAAACTTATTATCAGTTTAGTCTAAGTATATCTTTCGATCTATATAATTAAAGGAAGTTTACTTTCGTAAAGTAAATTTTAATCATCTGTGCCACTCGTTCTTCACATATTGAATCTTAGTTTGCAAACATGGTCCAAAATTGTAACGTAACATGTGTAACTAAAAAAAAAACACACCTGAGATAAACAATTATAATTAGTGCTAATGATTTCACCTCAACAACAGATCTACGTGCCAGGTATCACAGCAATCCCCAGGTTCGGCTAACAATTAACTAAAAGCTCCTGACATAAAGTAGCACCTGCCTTATTGATCTATTGTGTGAATGGCGTGGTGGGAGATGTATTGGACTTGTGTCCTTGAACTAACTCGTACTGCCACGTAAAGTATCTTCGTATGGAGCCTCACACAAACTGTCGCAACCTCTTTCTTTGATATTTTTTCCCCTTGATTAGACTAAAGGGTTGAAAGCGATTCGTTTAAGTCTTGGCCCTAGGGGACAAACTGTCAAGGGAAGCCAAAATTACGAACATAGAATTATTTTTAATCTTTTTGCTAATTGTACTGTGATTACGTTGGTTGCTAGAGGTGCATAGCGTGTGTTAACTTAATACTTAACAATACAAAAAAGGGTCATGCACTATTTCATTTGCAATACAAGTACAATGTAGCAGTACACACGCCTCTAATTAGTATAAGTAAAGTGTAGCAGTGCACACACCTCTTATTAATAAAAGTACAGTGTAGCAGTTATTCACTCACACACTGTGGGATTTAAATCTAATGGTGCATTCACCAACCGTGAAAAGTAACTCAACAGTTGATACTAATATATCCGTTGAAATATTTGAAAGTTACATGTGTAGAGCAATCATGGACGTACCAGTGATAGTCGATATATTATTACATGGAGAACTTTGGTGACAGAAACTTGTTAATTATATTTTATATCATCGACTTAATTTTTTTAAGTCCCTGTAAAGATGAGAGATATTGGACCCTATAAGCCACTAAAGTTTTATGGAGCCTAAAGTTCTATGGAGCCTTTCTTTTACCCTCCCCCGTAGCCGAGAGTGTGTGGGCATGGAGGCACCACGGGAGATTATGGAGGTGGCCAGCCCACTATTCCCTATCAAGGACCTGAATAAAAATCCGTGGTCACTCGGCGAGGATCTAACCTGGGACTTTCATGCCAACAGTCGCACGACCTATTACTTATATTTATCTCGTTCGTTCTTTTGGTTTGCTTAATGTGCCCCCAGTTTCTCCTCTTCAAATTAAACTTTCGGCTGTCTTTCATTTTAGTTATTTGATTGGCAACGGTTTGTCACTGATCCATATTTATCATTTACCTTAGTGGTGTACAATTAAATCAACAAAGTCATTCTAGGGTATTTGTGGGGGGGGGGGGGGGGGGGGGGGGGGGGCTAGGCAGAGACTTCCATAAATCTTTGGTGGCATTAGGCAAAAAGCATTTGTTCGGGGCAGCCAGGTTTAATGAGGATTCACACTGGTAGAGGGCCATTTGGCGATATGTGGCCGAGGGGACGGAGGGTGGTGAAAGGGTCTAAGCAGTTGTCTAGCTTGCATATGAATATCAACGACTCTGCATATACATCATGTAGTTAGCAGGTTTTTTTTAACTCGTGCATTCCTTACTGAATTATCGAACCATATCGTCTCTGAATGCCGGTAGCCCAGCGCGCACACAATGAAATATTCTGAATCCATAATGAGATGGAGAATTCAGTGTGAAACAATGGACGACACTTTGGGGGGGGGGGGGGCTTTTGTTTTCGTTTTATCCACCCATTCATTAAATTGCGTGTTTTTATATGTGAATATCTTCGTATGTTTTTGGTGTTTTTTTTTATTTTTAACTCGGTTAGGGGGGGGGGGAGAAATTAGGTCGAGCTGTCAGAATGTAGGTCACTTGTATTAACATCTTTTGTAGATGAGAGTTTGTCATACTGCCGAATCAGACAATTGAAATATCATATGTATATGTGTCACTGAACTAGGTAGACGACTTAATCAAATACTTATTAACAAATGTTTTTTTTTCTTTAAATCTTTATAATCTTCGAATGTGACTAAAAATAAAAGCAAGAACAGCGTGTGCATAGATAATTTGGTGCGTCGATAATTGTTTGAGTATGTTGAGCATGGAGATAATATACTGAAGGTTCATTTAGGTTGTGTGTAAAAAAAAATGTTCCCTTAGCCCTAATGGTGTAGAATTCATCTGTTTCTATAACCTCGGCATATGAAGGGATTATGTGGTTAGCACAACGCCCAGCCGCCTTTACTTCCCCAACTTAAAGTCATGTACCCATTTAAAGCTGGGTAGACTTGTTGGACGACCTTGAAACAAATTTCACCTCGAAAAATTCCAATGGCTCTCACCGAGGATCGAACCCAGGACTCTCAGACCGACAGTCGAGTATCTACACCACTCGGTCATCCGTCCCACTTTGTGTATAACTGTGCATATTTTTTAGTATAATTATGTATATTTGTGTATAATTGTGTATATGTTTTGTATAGTTGTCTATATGTGTGTATATTTGTATAAAGCTGTGCATATGTGTGTATAGCTTTGTATATCTGTGTATAGCTGTGTATATGTGTGTATAGCTGTGTATAGCTGTGTATAGCTGTGTATATAGCTGTCTATATGTGTGTATAATATAAAAAATAAACATTTTACATTGTTTATGCCTAGAACAGTGAAACACAAAGTACTGTTTACCTTTGACCTTTACTAACAAGATGGTCCTCTGAGCTGGAGTAAGTAGTGATTGAAAATTGTTTTAATTGCACAGATCATGTCATGTACCAGCCAAATAAATAATAACTGTTAGTGTTGATATTGTCAAGTACTTAAATTGTACTAAGATTTAAAACTATACATTTTATTTTTAAGCGATAAAATACATATCCTTCTAATGTCAAAAATAAGACTTAATATTGTCAACCTTTAATTCCATAAATAAAATGTTTCTGCTAAAGATAGTGATGTCTTACATCCATAAATAAAATGTTTCTGCTAAAGACAGTTATGTCTTACATCCATAAATAATATGTTTCTGCTAAAGATAGTGATGCAGGCCCGTAGCGTGCGGGGGGGGGCGGGGGGCCGGGCGCCCTGCGTTTTTATCTGTCCCCCCTCCTGCTTATTTGTTCTACTTAGTAAAATGTATTACCTGCCCCCCCCCCCGCTATTGCCTAGCCCCTGCTGTAGAATGCCTGGCCCCTGCTGTAAAATTTTCACGCTACAGGGCTGTAGTGATGTCTTACAACATTCATTAATAAAATGTTTCTGCTAAAGCTAGTGATGTCTTACATCCATAAATAAAATGTTTCTGCTAAAGATATATGTGTCTTACAATCCATTAATAAAATGTTTTGCTTAAGATAGATGTGTCTTACAATCCATTCATAAAATGTTTCTGCTAAAGATAGATGTGTCTTACAATCCATTAATAAAATGTTTCTGCTAAAGATAGATGTGTCTTACAATCCATTAATAAAATGTTTCTGCTAAAGATAGATGTGTCTTACAATCCATTAATAAAATGTTTCTGCTAAAGATAGATGTGTCTTACAATCCATTAATAAAATGTTTCTGCTAAAGATAGATGTGTCTTACAATCCATTAATAAAATGTTTCTGCTAAAGATAGATGTGTCTTACAATCCATTAATAAAATGTTTCTGCTAAAGATAGATGTGTCTTACAATCTATTCATAAAATGTTTCTGCTAAAGATATATGTGTCTTACAATCCATTAATAAAATGTTTCTGCTAAAGATATATGTGTCTTACAATCCATTAATAAAATGTTTCTGCTAAAGATAGATGTGTCTTACAATCCATTAATAAAATGTTTCTGCTAAAGATAGATGTGTCTTACAATCCATTAATAAAATGTTTTGCTAAAGATAGATGTGTCTTACAATCCATTCAGTCCTTTTCTTCTACACTGTTACATCCGTTTGTTTCTTTGTTTAGGTTTTTTTACGGCCTTTATTTTTCTCTCACGTTTTTCTGTCGACTAATCATTAGTAACGTGATACCATCGATTCTTCCAATGGTGTTGAGTGAAGTCAATGTTAGTCATAGAGTGGAAGGGGGGTGTGTATTATCTTTTCACATGCGGGTTGTAAAATGTTTTGGAACTGGGCGAAAAAACACACACACACACACACACACACACACCACATACAATCTGCGCATACAGTCTTTACACAAAGAATCAACACATACAATTTAATTGGTCATCAGATAATGAGCTGTGGCTGGTATATATGGTCAACAATATAAAAGCCTGAAAGCACATACACACATATAGACATACCTATATATATATATATATATATATATATATATATATATATATATATATATACATTGATATAGATTTATTCCATCAACAGATTGGTTGTTAAACAACGGGATAAGGAAATGAATATACACATTTTTTTTTATTATTTACCAAGCTACCTCAACAGAGCCTCACCCTATACACGTTATGTAATGTTATGAATCATGGGGCACTGTAGGGTTAAAAAAAAAATAAGGTTTCTTTTTTACCTCAATATTTCTCCTTCACATTTAAACCGAGGTTATTCGGGGTGACTGCAGTTTCCTTGCTTTGAACTTATCTGGAGAAAATTAACAGGGAGAAGAAAAAAAACGTTTTCAAAACATTATTACGAAAATGAGAAAATATTAAAGATCTATCAGAGCGTTAGCTTACATTAAATTGGGTTTATGTTTTGTTTAATTTGAGAGTTGTATATGCTGGTGGGTGCATTTATTCATATGGCCTGTCTCTGTTGTTTTCTATATAGCTCATCTTTTTGTCTTTCTTTGTTATAATTTAAAAGTGTATTGGGTGACTTGCATGTTTTTTCACCAGATGTTAGGCAACTTTGAAATATTGTTGGAACATTTATAAATGGTGTCTACGTTAGCCATACTTGTTTTAGTCTTTGAAGTTTTATCGTCTATTATGTATCCCTCTTGTTAAACCAAATATATATATATATATATATATATATATATATATATATATATATATACTATCTGTACCCTGCAAAACCTTTGCATAGAGTTATATTCCCTTAGGTTTGATCAGTAGAGTAAGTTATTTTTGGTTTCGGACATATCCGATTTTTTCATGATTTTTTTTTATTACTATTGTTTACGTTTGACGATTTTAAACTGTAATACTGTTATATTAATTCTTTACTTTCAATTTAACGCAGAACCCACACCGCTATTATATATATATATATATATATATATATATCAATATACATATATCAATATACATATATATATATATATATATATATATATATAATTGTGAAGAAACAAAAAGTAAACATTTTGTTTAAATGTTCATAAGTTTTAAATACGCAATCGATCCATTTTCAGATGTGGTGATTTATTTCATTTTTTTTAAATAATCTTTTCATGATAATGAATGGTCTCTCGATCTGTGTCCACAATAATACAACCTCAGCCTGCCATTCAGCCAGCGTCATCATACAATCATTATTCCTATAACTGCTTGACCTCTGGTGTAATTTGCACGTCTTCACTTATACCCCACACGAGATTATCGCCGTGCTCACTGCAACTTTTGTTAACATGCACACACGCACGCACTAACAACCACATCACTCATTCACACACACACAAAATAATCACCATCAATCTCCTCTGTAATGGGGCAATTATTTATTTTTTTCTTGGAGAGTTCACCGCTTGTATAAGGTGAATGATGGTGGGGACGGGTGGGTGTGTCCATGAAGTAGCCAATTGAAATCCGTGTCTTCGTGCGCCCCCCCCCCCCACCCCCGTTGGCTCGTGTCTTTTTTAAATAATATTTAATAATTGGCACCAGGGGAAATGTTCATTTTATTTTTTATATTTCTAACATCACTGCTGGATTCATTAAACTGTTTCTTATTTGATATGTATTTTACAGATGTGCTGGATTCATTAAACTGTTTCTTATTTGATATGTATTTTACAGATGTGGTAAAGGGAAGGGTAGCTGTGTACAGGGGGGTCATTGCCAGGGGGCCCGCATCTGTAAGGGTGCATAAAGGGGGCCCGGCCGCCCCGACCATGTCAATTTTTTCACGATTCATTGTTTACTAAGGGGCCCATAATGATGTCCTGCCCTGGGGCCCTTGTTGGCTCTCGGCGCCCCTGGCTGTGTAGAGACGTTTACCAAGAAAATAAAGGATGTTACACAGCAGGGACAAATTCTGCTTCACTTGGAACATAACGTATAAACAGACTCAGAAAAACACTAACATGTCTACAAAAAATATGTTCACAATTTGGGAGCGTTCACATATTTTATAACCCATGAGGGTGTGTGGAGGTTAGGGTTTTTATTATAATCCTTTTAATAAGTAGAGGTGGTTGTACATGATGTCTGTTATATAGAGGTGGTTGTACATGATGTATGTTATATAGAGGTGGTTGTACATGATGACTGTGTTATATAGAGGTGGTTGTACATGATGTCTGTGTTATATAGAGGTGGTTGTACATGATGTCTGTGTTATATAGAGGTGGTTGTACATGATGACTGTGTTATAAAGAGGTGGTTGTACATGATGTCTGTGTTATATAGAGGTGGTTGTACATGATATCTGTTATATAGAGTGGTTTACATGATGTCTGTTATATAGAGGTGGTTGTACATGATGTATGTTATATCGAGGTGGTTGAGAGAGAGAGAGAGAGAGAGAGACAAGGTTCACGTTGTATAAAACCTCATTTGTCTCTACAGTGACAAGGTCCCGTGTTAAAACTGTTCACCTCCCACGCATTTTATTCAGCGATGATTCATGTAAATTAAAGGGGGGTGGGGGTGCATACATGTTCGTATCTGGTTTAGGAATCATGTGACTTGCTCTAGCGGGAAATTATTGTTGGCGGTGTAAAATACACACTCTTACAAACATTTATCCACTTATACAAACATTTACACACCCATACAAACATTTATCAGGAAATACGTTCAAACAAAATAGCACTTTAAAAAAAAAACTTGACCTTCTTTTAACTGATATGATATATGTTAACATTTATTAAGTACTCTACAAAAGTTTATCTCACATTTCTCTTTGTCCATCCTGGTCATTAGGATGACCAGGGCCGGAGTACGTGGTGGGGGGGGTTGAAAGACATAAGACGCTCAACACATTCAAGGAGTTCGGACTTCGCGTAATCACTTTGAATCATTTCTATTTATGATTTAAAACAGCACTGCGTCTTTATAGGCTTTAAAAAACACACACACAACAGATTGAACATGTTTTTTTTATTTGGTTAGGGTTAGGGTTAGGGTCAAGGTCAGGGTCAGGGTCAGGCAATTAAAAGTCTCCATAAGAGCCCATATTTGTAGAGGGGGGAAAAGGCATGCAGCCGTCTAGTTTGCCATCTTTAGAACATCAAAGGGCGACAGACGCCCCCGATGGATGAGTCTTTGATTCGAAATCTTTTATTATAATTTCCGACTTGTTATTTTTCTGTATTATTAATTCATGGACTTTTAATTTACAGAGTTCGACGTATCAATGGCAAAGTTCCTTGCAGTTTTTACTGCGGCTCTAGTCGTTTTACTGGTTTTGGCTAACGTTGAAGGGAGACGATCAAGGTCTTCCTGGAAAGACAGGAACCGTGAGCGACAACGAGACAGGTCAGACAAGAGTAAAAACAGGGGACTTGAGAACCGGAGACATCGTGACAGATATGAGTAAGTTGATCTGAATGTTCGTCAGCTGTTAGAAGAATTTTGAACTTTTTTTGGTTTGAATTGTTTTGTTTGTGTTGTTGTTTTTTTTCCTTCATATGGGTTAGACAGTCGAATGGTTTATTTTGATGTATGTAGGTCTGGTTAATGTTGTACTCTGTCATGATTTTTTAATTATTTACATCCTCCATAGTTGTTCAGTTTACAATGATGGGCTTGTTTGATATGAGGATATTTAGTTGAAAATTTAAGTAAAAATAAAAAGTCCATTGAAAGATTGTAGAAAGCTTGTAATTTCAAGGTTCAGCGGCTAACCAAAAAGTAAACCAAAAAAAAGTATGTGTTCAACTTTAACTTGAGGATTGTCGTCCTTACATTTACAGTTATTTCCCTTGGCAAACACCGAGATAAGGTTGGATCTTAGTATCAAAATATAATAGCAACGATTTGATCGGGTTAGATTATTTTACAATATAACAATAGAATAGAATAGAATATATAATGTAGTTGCTAAAATGGTGAATTAAAGTTGAAATAAACCGCGCAATGTCTTATTTTTTTGTGACGTTACTGCAGGGCCGTTGCTAAAGAAAAGTGGAGGCCATGTCAAAATGTTAAAATTACATTCCCACCTGTTCCCTTTTCTTCCAACTGCATTGCAAAATCGAAATAAATTAAAATATATTTCGAAGGCCACGGGGCCCTCCTAAGTCTCGGGCCTTCAGAATGGTGTTCGAGTTGTCTCTCAATAGCCACCGGCCCTGGTAACTGCTATCCACCACTGTCTCCCTGTTATGTGTTATCGTCTTTCATCAGCAACTTGTAGACTTAAACTCATCAACAATTATCAACGAATATTTTTTTATTGTACTGGATACGTTGTGTTTTATACTGATATCAAATGATTTTTAATTGAAGCCAAGAAATTTAAAAATACAATATTTGAATGTCTCGACTCATGAGGTTTTTTTTTTTGCTTCTGCTAGGAACCCATTCAGGAGTATTCTGACGTCATTTCACGACCTAGACCCGTTCTCATACTTCAATTTCCGGTGGAATGTAGAATCAAGAGACGATCCATGGTGGGAAGGGTAAGTTTTCTTTCATTATTTGGTCAGTTTAAATAAAAACCATGAGGTAAAAGGGTAGATATCTTAGCGTCCTGTCAACTGGTCTGATGTAGACTTCAAGAAACCTTTTGAATTGAAAGTGGCACCGTATCCTATTGTGTGATGCATTATTTTCATTGAGCTCTTGTAGAAGTATGTACCAAATCCTTGGGACACATCAAATCTCCATTCCTGGTATGTAGTGTTCCATCATTTATCTCCACCTTTCTAATCAAAAACATAAAATGTGTGATGTTCATTGGAATAAGGACTCTTCCTTTGACTATATGTTCAGACTATAGATGCAGTGGCGGACTTAGGTAGGGCGGGGGGAAAGGAAGACAGTAATTTTACTACCAACAAGGGGCGGCATTTTTAGAGTTCGCCCCAGATGCCACAAAACACTGGCCATGTCATTGATGAGATCCTCATTCCAGATTTAAACCTGTAACTATGAGGTTACCCTTTGATCATATGTAGAATGCAATCAACCATTTGTTGGGACAATTTTGTTGAGACTTTAGGTAGCAGCTGCAGCTCAACCTGCATGTTGTTTGTTATTGGTTTGAATCCAGCGAGTCCAGTCACCTACATATGTCTCCCGTGGTGCCTCCATGGTGATTGATTCCACTATCGGTTATGGATGGAATGTAAGAAGGGCACTGCAAAAACCATTGCGTTAATTATAGGATATCAGAGACAAAAATTTCATCATTTCAGTAACAATACTATAAAAAAAAATCATTAACTTTATTTACTGGACCATCATAGTTATAATCTCAGATAAAGAGATTGGTTGTTGTAGTTGTTAGTTGTTGTTCTAGTACTATTTTGTTTTGTATTTCTATGCACAGACCCAATGTGTGTGAAAATGAGATCAAAGAAATAGTGAACAACACAGAGGACCAGGGCATCCTCAGACACTTTAGTTCCAACATCCAGTCATGTGACGAGTCTGAAACAGCTTACAAGTGTAAAATGGTGTAAGTTGGGTGTGTAGATATTGTGGTGTGTGACATGTAAATCAGGTGTGTATAAAGTGTCTGGTGTAACATATGTAAGTTGTGTGTGCAGATAGTGTGGTGTGTGACGTGTAAGTTGCTTGTGCAGATAATGTGTGGTGTGACATGAAAATCAGGTGTGTAGAAAGTGTCTGGTGTGACATGTAAGTTGGGTGTATAGATATAATATTTCATAAACTTTAGTACAGTATTTAAGCATTTTTTCAAAAATATATTGAAGTTAAATTTTAATATGCCTACATTCAAAAGATCATATTTACTTTATTATTTAATCGAATGAATATTATATGATCCGTGGGATAGTTAAAATTAATGACTAAATAATTAAAATGATAATCATAAAAAGTAAGTTGAAAAGAAAAAATAACAGATGTTTATTTATTGCCAATTTCAATACTTAAAATTGTGTTTTATTTATTGACATTGCAGTCAGGAAGACAAAAATGGACGTAAAGAATACACAGTAATTTATGAGTGTTGCCATGGTTACAGTCGTCAACCAAAGGATTTTGGATGTCCAAATAGTTAGTTTTTTTTTTTTTTTTGTTGTTGTTATTCTTTCTTTATTTTTTTTTTATAATTATGTGTAGGCTAAAGTTTCCCTTGCAAATACTGTTAGTTTAAATTTTTTATTACTGACATGTACATTTTCCTATAAAGAATCATGGTCAGCTGAAACTCACAGACAATTTTTAACTCTACCGTTGATAAAGGCTAAAAACTTTGATCATGAGAATTATGTCCCATAACCCACATTAAATTCATCCACTTCTCAACACTTGGGCATGACCCAAACTTCGAGAACCACCGCTACACAATCATTTGTATTGCTTAATAATAGCAGATTATAAACTGCTCTTCTAACTCTTAAATATGGAGAAAAAAATTAAACCTAAATGATGGTAATCCCAGTACTTTTTTATTTATCCTGCAACAGTATGCAAATTACTTTTTTTTTTCAGAGGTTAGTGAACTGAATCTTATAGAAA
Source organism: Bulinus truncatus (assembly GCA_021962125.1). NCBI lineage: Eukaryota > Metazoa > Mollusca > Gastropoda > Planorbidae > Bulinus > Bulinus truncatus. Next base: position 2,768,091 of record JAGDYQ010000062.1, read on the forward strand.
AAGCTGAAGAACTTGGACTGACTGACTTCCTTAAAGCTGTAAAAATGCTAAAAGTTACAAATGACCTAGAATCTGGAAATTTTACTGTATTCATACCTCAGAATGGGGCTTTTAGCCTAGACAGTGATTTAATTGAAGCTGGAACAGGTCTTATTTTAAAAGTATGTATTGGTTATTTAAAATTTTATTATAGATTAAAATATATACAAAAATATGTTATATATTTTTTAAATATATTTATTGGATTCTTCATTCAAGAGTTAACTATTTTTATGAACAATTTTAGAGTGAATCTCTTACCTTTAGAATTTTCTAAGTCATATTTTTGTTAAACTTTTTTCTCAATGACTGAGTAAATATGTAAAAAAAAACTGAGAATTGAAATTATAACTATTTTGATTGTATCAAAAAATCAGGATGCTCCAGCTGTAATATCTGTTTCGGAGCCAGCCGTGGAGAAAGCTTTAAAGATCCTCCAGAATGTGATTTTAAGTCACATGGTGTCTGGAATCAGAAGAACTAGCAGCATGGAGGATGAACAGTTGCTCCAAACTGGCAATCCTGAAGGTTCAACCATAAGAATCAATTATTTTTTTAAACCTGAAAAGGTAACTAAATAGTATTAATCCAACAGTCCACTCTAAAAAAAAAAAGATATATTTTAATTAAAAATGTGTCAACTATTAAGTTTATAAAAAGTTTTATTATCTCATGATGTTGATTTATTTCAAAGCATCAAATAGATTATTCCTTAGTTATTTCCATTACAGTAGATCCTCCCCATTTTGCACTTAGGCTTTCGCTGCTTCACTCAATCATGATTATCATAGGCAATATATATAGATATACATATAGATCAGGGACAAGGCGTGAGTGTTGCCGGTCATAACTCATAGAGAAAAATTTATTGATCTTTTTATGCTATATACAAAGCGCAAACAAACATAGATTATATATTTGTATAAATTATTAGATTAATAACATATACGGTATATATATAGATGAACATTATATATACTTGAACTTGTAGTCATTTTATTATGAATAATTATGCTAACTATATTCAATAAACACTATACCATTATATAGCATTTTCTATAAATATGACTATGACCAGCAACACTCATGCCTCGTCTCTGATATAGAGGGATATATCTGTGTTGATAAACATGATCCTGTCTGTATGCTAAATATAAGTTATAGGCTATATATATATAGATAGATATACATATAGATGGATATATCTATATTGATAAACATCAACTTGTCTGTATGCTCAATATAAGTTACATTGATTTTCACTTCATACCTCTGTCGTCATTATGCCATTAAATGCTTTATTTTAGAGTATTGTCAGGAATATCTTCACAGCTGATATTTTGAAGTGACTCACAGATTAATTTATTTTAGAAAAAGAAGAGTACTTTAGTGCAGTTTCATATAGTACTGATAAGATAGATGAGTAGTTAGGAGGTAGGCATTTCAACTACAGTTACAACTAGATAGTATTAAATGTTATACATTGGACGATGTAATCAGTAATACTCACCACACAATATACAAGAGTTCAGACACAATAAAAGGCACATAATAGTCTCATAATTGTATCATTTTTATTTAGCCACTGTTTTGATTTTAAGCTATGAGAAAATAAAAAAAAATTTGTAGAATTACGAAGTCAATGCTAGTAACTTTTTAGTAATGTTATAATGGGAAAAATAAGCTTTTATTAAAATCCACTTTAAGGTACAAAATAATTCCTTAAATCTTACAAATATTTCATATAAATTATCGTTACTTATATTGAAGTGTGGGCTAATACAATATACTTGAAATATGTCTTAACATTTATTAAAAAGCAATCTATATAAATAATCTATAGATTTAGATGGCCATATTCCATATTTTTTATTGAAAATGAGAAAAACAATTATTGTTTAAACAAGCTGTAGACCTTGACTGCTAAAAAAAAAATGTAATAAGTGACGAATATATGTAACTTGTGTTTCTACACATTTGGTGGCTTGAATTAGTCTAATTGTGTTGGATATAAGCATAAGAAATATTTAAAAAATCACAAGGCACTTTGTTTTTCTGAGTAAGCCTAGGCAACTGCTATTATAATATAAATTTTTATGTTATTAACTGTAAAAATAACATCATATGCTATTTGTAATGTCTAATGCATTATTTTATCTTAATCAAATGAATTGGGCAATGCTAGTGTTATAAAGACTAAAGAATTTCATTTCTAGACTATAGGTCTCAAATAATGTTGTAACTGTAAGTAAAGAATTCTACTTTGTAGAAATTCACTTACAGCAGTATATTCTACAGCAGATTAGCTGTGATAAACGAGTGTCAGATGTAAACATTTTTTAACAAGCCTGGTTGAATTTTTTTGTATCTCATCTGAAAGTATACTTTGCTTGTCCTTTCAGCTCATGACTGCCAACTGTGTCCCAGTTTTGACCCGTGACAACATGGCTACAAATGGTGTCATTCATACAGTTTCAAAAGTGTTAAAACCTGTGACAGAATCCTTACTAGACATCATCAAGTCTAGACCAGAACTCAGCACTCTAAAAACAAGTAAAGTCTCTAGCTCTTTTGATCTTTTTTTTTTATACTATAACAATCTATGTGCTGCACCTCACTTATAATTTAAATGGTTTCATAATGTTAACTTCTCTTTTTCAGTATTAGCCAGTGCTAACTATGTATCCAAGCTTGACCAAGATGGCCAGATAACAATCTTAGCCCCAACTAACAGTGCTTTTGACAAAATGACCACTTCATTGAAAGAAAGGTTGTTGTCTGGAGATGTTAGATGTTTAGAAAGTAAGAAACCTATTCGATTTTTTTTATTCCTAATTAAGTAACTTTTGATTCCATAGTGAAACTTATGCCTGTATTTTCATGAGGTCACAAAAAATATATATTTTAATATGACTAAAATATTCCTAATCTTTTTCAAGAATGGTTTTGTAAATTGAAATCTTTGAAATTATCTTGAAAACCAAAATATTGTTCATGTTTTAATCTTTTGTGAATTTTCTTTTTACAGAGGTTCTTCAAAATCACATTTTACCCAATGTAATTTGTGCTCAAGCCATAGAGGGTCATGTCAGAACTTTGAACAATCTTCACAATTATTTGAATGTAACTAGGACTGAAGACAAAAAACTATTTTTCAATAATGCTCAGGTGATCCAAGCTGATAATATGGGAACTAATGGAGTTTTACACATCACTGATGAAGTATTAGTACCAGATGAAGGTATAATTAATTATTTTTTTATTCTAATCTTTTTTCAATACAGTTTTTACACATTTTTAAATGCATGTTTTTTGGGGGTTTTTTTATTTTGTGATTTAAAAGAAAATAATAGGTCTTAATGCACAGGTTTAATGCATTTCACACATTTTTTTTTCAGAATACTAAAACCTACCCTTCAATTAACATCATTTGCAGCATTTAAATAGTATAAAAATAAATTTTGAAACTTTCAATATTGCCTTCAGATTTACATTAGATGTACACATTTTTTTTCTACCTTTTTGAACATTGTGCACCATTTAACATCTCAGATTAATTCATGTACATTTTTTGTGAGTAAGATACTTACACAAACTTGAAGTAAAAGGAAAATCTGATACTTTATGTCAACTAAGAAACTAAATGTTTAAATAATCTACATTATGCAGAAATTTTATTGGAATGGGAAAATGCTTACTTTTACTGGTACATGTAGTTTGTAATAGTGGACACTTGTATATTCATTTTAATTGAGACTTGTATAGCAGATTGTGTTTGGTTTTGTTTGTTTTAGTTGTTGTTTTTTTGGCTATTTTGATTGGGTTTTCTGTTTTAAGATATACCTGCTTACACCATAAATAGAAAGTGTATTTTTTCTACAGCCTTAGGAGTTTTAGACATCATGGAAAAACAAGGACTAACAGAAATGTTGAAGCTGAGCAAGCAGTCAGGTTTTCGGAAGACATTAGAGACTAGCACCAATCTTACATTATTTGTTCCCACCAATGAAGCGATACAGGTCAGATATGAGAGAGATATTTTAGATTACTTTTCATCAACTTCTTAATATATGTTTAAATAATTTGAGATATTTTAGATTACTTTTCATCAACTTCTTAATATATGTTTAAATAATTTGGCAAATGCATCATTTGATACTATATTAGATCAAAGACTATTATCAAATTTATTTATTAATAGTCCAAACTTGGAAAATATCCAGCCTATTTAAACAAAATTTTGCTGTAATAAATAATGTTTAAATAACACACAGCATTTTAAATGGTATTGGTGGAGAAGAGGGCATTTGTGAGAGGTTATCTTGCATGCTCTTTTACTTTAAGCCAGATAATTGAAAGTCGACTATATTATCAAATCAGATTATAATTCAATAAATAATCTTCTAATTGGTTGATAAATATCTCACTAAAGTCACTTCCAGTAGAAGTACAAAAGAAAATGGAAGAAGATCCAGACTATCTGACCTCTATCTTAAACTATCATGTTTCACCTGGGATCAGGGAATGCAGACATATTCATGACAATGAGCTGTTACCATCATTGGCTAATAATAAAATCAGAGTAAACAGTTATTCAAGGGTAACTATATCTGCAGTTTTAAATCTGAAATTTTAGCACATAATTATATACTCATTTATTTGAATTTTTTTTAACTTTTCATTTACTTTAATCATAGAATTAGTCTATATCTGATATATATGAGTTCTTTATTTTTACAAATAATATAACTTGAAGCCTCATTTTATGAAAAAGAAAAGAAAAATATACTAGCATCTAAATTTTTTTAATAATATAGCATAAATATTTGTATTTTTAATGTCATATGTTTTTTTTTTAATATAGGAAATTAAAAAAAAATAAACTCAATTCTAAAGGTTGTCCCTTACATTTTCATTATCAATTTTTTTCATTTAGTTATTATGCAATTGATTATCCTTTAATTTCTTTATGATATTTAACCTTTTACATGTATTATCCTTTGTCATTATTATAAGTTTCAACGTTTTGAACAACTAGGTTAAAAATATTATAAATTTATAAGTGATTTTTTTTATATTCATTTTTTTTATTCATTAGTTTCCATTCCATGATCGTGAAGTCAGAACAATTCAGTGTGTTCCTATTAAAAAGATGAATATTGATGCCTGTAATGGACGAATCAATGTCATAGATGCTGTAAGATTTTATTTATATTTTTAACTATCACCTAATTATTCATGATAAGTTATTCAAAATAATTACAAAATTAGCTATATTCCTCTTTTTATCATCATGTAACATTTTATGCCTTTATATTTCAGAAGAATGTTATGGGAAGTATATTTTTTTAATTTATAGGTGATGATCCCACCAAAAGGAAATGTCCTGGATGTTTTAACCCTAGATAAAAAATTCTCAACATTTGTTTCTCTTATTAAAAAAACAGACTTGGCAGATTCCTTACAAGAAGATGGTCCAATGACTATATTTGCTCCAAACAATGAGGTAATGGCACAGGAGAGACACAATTGTTGGCTGTTTTATTTTCTAATTGGATGTTTATTTTTTCATTCCACAATACCTTAACAATTATTTCACTTTAAATATTTTAGTCGAAGTTAAACTCTATTGGTTTTCTATGGTGCATTATCGTTAGGTAATTTCAGTTTCTTCTTAAAACTGCTAAAATAAATTTTGCTTTAATACAATTTGTTCCTTGTGTTGAAAGGCTTTTGAGAGACTTGATGAAAAGACACGAAGAAAATATGAAAATGATCCTGAAGAATTTGTTAAACATCATATTTACCAAGGTATTTAAATGTAGAGCTTATTTATTATCTCTTTCATCTTCATTAGTTTCCGTTATAATGTCTTCACTCAATTTTAACAAATGTGATAAGCTAGCACCTTTTTTTATTTTAATGCTGTTATAAAAAAAAATGTCATTCTCTTAAAATGTATTTTAAACTCGTAGATTGCCCATCTTTTAAATGCATATTTTACAGTGTTAAACAAATTCTTTTTATAGATAACCTTTGCTGTGCTGGCATTTTCCATGGTCACTGGTTTGGTCATCAAAACATAAGAACTTTAGGAGACGACCGATTAAAACTTTCACGCACACATGATGGAATTCCAAAAGTTGGTCATGCTCATGTTGTAACATGTGACCAGACAGCAACCAATGGAAATGTTCTAGAAATCGATCGAGTCTTACTCCAAGAGCCACATCAAAATAGGTGGATGATGAATCCTTTTGCTGACTGGGATGATTGGGAATTCTTTTAACAAAAGTCAATAAGATCATTAAAATAATTTAAAGGGTAATCATAGTTTACAGAAACATAAACTCATGAAGAAGACTGTGTTCAAGTAATTAAAATATTTCATTGCATAAAATAGAAATAAACTAAATTCACAATAGTTGAAACAAATATTCTCTGAAACTATGGTGCGAATGAAAAAGTATTTGTGACTGATGCAACAATTTAAAATTTATTTTTAGATTCTAATTAGATTATTGTGCTTAGGTAATATTAGCTTGGCAAGGATTATTGAAGAATTTGTTCAATAATTTGAACCTGTAAATATAATAAGCTTGATTGTTTTATTTAAGCTATATAAATTAGAATATTATCTGTTTTCAGCATAATTCATCTGAAGGCTTATTATCACCAAATAAGTGAGCTTTTTATATTTTGCAAATAATGTGCTCGAATTGTGATTAACTTTACATAGTACTTAACTTTGACAATTCTGATCTTTCACATATGTTTGTCACTGACAAACCATTTGTCCTTTCTACCGATTTTGTTTTACATTTGAATGTAATCTCTTAAATGAGTTGTTTTTTTCTCACAGTGTGACAATGTTTGATTATGTTTTTGTACAATAAAATGCCATTTTTACATTTCAAATATACTTTTCCTATTGCTGTTCGCTGATGATGATATTAACTTTTGTTTTAACAGAAATAAATTTAATAACACTTTCATTTACAAGTTTTTATGTTTATTTGATAAATGAAAACAAAAAAATTTCAATTATATGCGATATCAATGGACCTATCAAAGAGAGTTTGTTTCAAGATTCTGTCTTCAAATGCATTAAATTTAAAGTGTTAACTTAGCATACCATCAATATTGGGTGCATGAATGGCAGAGCGGTGTAGAGGCCTTGACTGTTGACCTGAGAGTCATGAGGTGGAATTTGGTATAAAGTCCCCCAAATCCATCCAGCTTTAAATGGGTATCTGACATTAGTTAGGAAGGTAAAGGTGGCTGGGTGTTGTTGTAACCACAAAATCTCTTCAAATGCTGTGGTTACAGAAATATATGTATTCTACACTTCATCTGCTCTGATGGTGAACTATATTTTTACCATTAGTATTAGTATTACTAATTAAAGTTCCTTTTATCTGAAGTATACACATATATTACATGTATTAAGAAAATTAGTTGGAAAAATTGAAATTTATTTAAATTACAAGAAAAAAATCATTTTAAACTTAACATGGTAAAATACTAAATTCAGTTTTTTTTTAAATATGCAGAAAATATCAGAGACTCAAATTTTAAATAAAAATTCAATTAAAATAATGCTTTCTCCATTGAGAATTTAAAATGTATAGTTTGATAGAAATTACCTAATTGTCATTATCAGGGGCTGAATATTTATTTCACTTAACAATAAAATGTTTGGCACACTAGGTTTGCACACTGATATTATCCCATGGTACTGGGAACTAAATTTTAAGGTATAAACCTTGTGACATTTTATATTAATTTTTTTGTAATTATCGTTTATACAATATTATATGTATAATTATTTTCTTAAATTTTGATATAAAATTCTCTTCTTTGATATTTCTAAAAAAAATTGACTCAAAGAAAATTTCACAAATATAAATATTAAACTGTCAATGTATTACAAATTAATATTTGACAAAATCATTCATAACACTCCATTTCAAATAGTTACAATTGTTTCTATTCCATGTGATTTTAAAAATATATCAATCCATATGTTGCCCTTTCTGCTGTACAAGTTCATTGAATACATAACGCAACACCTAGAAATAACAAAGAGAATTCAAAATTAATCATTCAATGAAATACATTTTTTTTCTAAATATTAAACATCTGACCATTCAGAAGATTTTACTGCTACCTCTAAAAAATTCTTTGAAAAGGCATTAACGAAAAACAAACAAAAATGTACTGTTGATTTCTAGCTATAAATAAAGCAACTAGGTTATGTGAAAAGAAAATTTACAGGGCAATATTAGAGATTACAACATATATTTTAAGCTGTTTAATATTCATTGGTCATCAGGAAAACCATAAGACACAAATTTGTTTGCTTAAAGACATTGTTTTAAAATTATATATAATCTTAAATACCTCATCAGTTTCCTTGATACTGCTGTAATCATTTTTGGGCTTTCTAACTCTGTATTTGTCAGCCCCCTGTTGACAAAAAGTAAAATACATTTAATAAGATGATGGGCGAGTCAGATTTTTCAACATATATGCAAACATGAGTCATGAAATAAATCATCTTAAAAAAAAAGTTAACTAAGTGAGTTAATTTTTTATTCAATTTCTGTCAGTCCTAAATATTTATACATGAATACATCAATTTTTCCTACACAGAAACATAATTTCTTTAGATAAAAGTTTAAAGATTTAAAGTAATATATGAAGTAGTTAAAATTCTTTACATAGGAATAAAAAATGTAAGTGAATTATTCAAATTACTGGTCATTAAGGGGCTTTTAACCATTAGCTAATACTGTACAAACCAAAATATGAAAATAGTTTGGTAATGATCTATTTTAAGAGTAGAACTTTTAGATTACAGAAAGCAATACATTATACATGCACAACAGAAAAACAAAGATTCTCCAGAATCAAAAAAATGCAATAAACAAACACCATCATGATAAAAAATAAATCTTCCTTTTCAGAACTTTTAAATTACTAACTATTTAGTATTTTGTTTTATGAAAATGAATTTCTAACTTTGGAAAACATAAGTAAGTGTTCAAGAATATTATTGTGCTCAACACTTCACAAAATTGTGTTTTTTTTTTCCTTTTAACTTCTGTAGGATCATAGGGTCACCACACAATTGTGCCAGCTGACACAGTGTTGGGCTCATGACATTCCTGCCTCTTTTATTTCACTTTAGACTGTTCTTCTCTACGTTTGTTTTCCCCTCCCTGTTTTTCTCTTGACTGCGGGTTATTCTAGTGCCTGTCTAGTAGCACAGTAAGCTGATTTTCAAAGAGTGTGCCTCACCCATCCCCATTTACTTTTCTTGATTTCTTGGCTAATGGGCAATCATAGTTTTATCCCACAATGTGATGTTGGGAATCTTTCAGGCCACCTATGTTCATGATTTGGCGCATACATCTATTAACAAAAGTCTTTACTTTGTTCATCATGTGGTTTGTCTCCATGTTTCTGATCCATATTGGAGGGCAGCTTTGACATTGGTATTAAAGTTTTAATTTTTACATTTAGGGAGAAAACTTTTGAATGACAGATAATTCTAAATATATAGAAGGCTGCGCTTGTCTTGGCTATTCTATGATTTGTGTCTTCTTCAGCCCATACTTCTTCACTGACAGTGCTTCCTGGGTTGGTGAAGCAGGATGTCTTGTCAATGTTTATTCCTTAAAGTTGTACTGAGCATCCCTATTTATTATCCCCCATCATGACCTCAGTTTTCTAAGTGTTGATTTTTCAGCCAGTCTTCTCTGCTTCCTGTGAGCTTTGTGCATGTTATTGCTTTTGTGATAGGAGGACTATGTCATCTGCAAAATCAAGGTCTTCCAATTTCCATTTGAGGGTCAGCTTGCCATTTTGTACAGCTTGACAGATGGTGCCTACATATAGTTTATGTATGATGTTGATAAATTTCTGAGGAATCCATAATGCTGAATCAGCTTCCATATGATTTCTTTGTCCACACAGTCAAAAGCTTTTGCAAAATATATAAATGTTGTGTATAGTTGTGAATGCCATTCAAGCGATTGTTTTATTATAATTTGCGGAGTTACTATATTATTTGTCTTTTCAATCTTTCGAGTAGTATTCTAGTGAGAACAGGAACTGACAATAGCATGATTCCTTACAAAATGGAAATGTCTCCTTTTTTGGGCAATTTTACAAAGTCTCCCCATTTTCCAATCTGTTGGAATTTGCTCTTGTTCCCATATTTTCTCGAGTAAATGATCCTAACCTCTCTGCAGTTGGGTCAGCCTTATGTGCCACTGGAAGAATTCCATCTGGGCCTGTTGATTTTCCATTTTTAAGTTTTTATAGCTTTTATAATTTCTGCCTTTGATGGTGGACCTATATTCACATGCAGCTGTTCTGTTTCTAATGGTATGTCTGGGCCCTGTTCTGAAGGTGTCCTGTTCAAAATGTTGAGTCCACCTGTTTGTCTGTTCTACGTTTGTAAGCATTTTTTGGTTCTTATCTCTTATTGGTCTTTTCCTAGAAAGTTTGTATTGTGATTTTGTCAAGTCTTTGAATGTTATTTAATCTGCATACCATTTCTACCTCTTCTGACATATTGTTAAGAGATACCCTTTTGACTTTCATTATGTTTCTCTTTACTCCCTTGTCAGCCTTCCAATACTATGTGCAGATAAATTCTTCTTTGGTGTTGTTGCATGTATTAAGCTTCTGTTTTAGCTATCTTCTATTTAAATTTTTTCCCATGACAGCAATCCCATTTGTTCTCTTGACTTCTCTCATTGCATGTATTTTCCCAGGTTTCATGCAGCACAGTGCAGTGGTGTTCCATATTTTTTGCTTCAAGATCTGTCAAAGCTTTAAACTTGTTCAGTTAAATCTTACTTTTTTTCATTTTCACTTTTCAAGAATTGCACATGAAACTTGTGGTGTGCTGTCAATATCATTTTAAAAAGCTCTGAATTTGATTTTCAGGCTTGCAGCTAAATGCTGGTGGTCTACTCCATGTCTCACGCTGACATCCAGAAGACTTCTCCTTTTTTTCTGGGATTGTTATATAGACTGTAAAAAATATATTAAAAATGTAGGTCTCACTCAGTTTTTAACAAGGGTAAGACCAAAAAATATTGAGCACACTAGGTTTACACACTGATATTAATGACATTAGTAAAATATTGAGCATCTCATTTGGCACACTAGGTTTATACACTGATATTAATGACATTAGTGATGAGATTTTAAATGTATAATTAGTGATGTGACTACTGTCCATTAACAACAGTACTGTCATAATACTGTATTGGAAGATATCAGAGTATGGATATCACTAAAGAAGTCAGGTTTAAATGTATTAATGTTCAATATAATATTTCTATTTGATTTATGTCTGCATTTTTGGAAAATCCCAATTTTTGTGATTTCATTAAGTTGATGAAATACAATGATTAGAAAAAAAGCATGACATAGAATTGCAGACAAAGATAATACAGAAAAAACTACCACTGTCATTATTATTAATTGAAAAGGTCTATGTTATTAAAAACATTTAAGAAACAACAAAAATTGTCAAAATATAAAAATGCTCTTCAATAAACTGTGTATGTGAGCACACTACTTTGAAAAAAAAAAAGGTAAAAGTGCAAAGTGAGTATTCTATTCCTATTTACGATAAAATTTCTAAAAACTAAATCACAAGGTAAAAGTATTGCTATTGTGTAGACCTGTCTCAATAAAATAAAATGAATGTATTGTAAAGATAATGGGACAAAATAAATTAAATCATTAAGATCATTGTAATTTAATTTACATTGTTTCAAATAAAAAAAAAAAAGGTTTTGCTAAGATTTTGCTAAGGTTTGGCAAGTCAAAATTATATGGTGATTTTAAAATTTGTTTATAAAGGATGGCCCAAAAATTATCAACATAAAAAATAATAATTACTCCTCTATTAGAAGACGCTCCGATAGGCTCCCTTCCTAATGTTAAAAGCTCATCTGAACCACGGGAAGTCAGATATCTAGTAATGAAAAAATATTTTCAAAGTCAGAATCACATTAATTAATGGTTTTAGGAGTGAACTAATAATTTCCACATTGTAATAAATTTATTATAGTTTTTATTACCGTAAACAAGCATCCATGTCAGCTTGATTTTTCTTTTCAAAATCACTGAATTCCTGTTGTATAGCTCTGAATACAAATCAGATAAAATATACATTTTTCAACTGAATATTTAAAACAAAAATTTAAAACTATAGGTTATATCCAGAATGTTTATAATACGCTAACAGTTTAACAATTAGTGCTAAAGAAAAGAACAGTAATGTATCAGTTATATTTTAAGAATTTAATTTGAAATCATCTAAATACATGTAATAGATACTAAGTATAAAAACTAAGCACATGTAAAAGAAAGTTCCAAAATTAGGTACAAACTCAGTCAGAAAAGAACTTAAATTAGATTTTTAAAAAACATTTAATGTTATGTCAAGAAACGAATCACACAATCTCTTCATATGCCAAGGTTATAGAAACAGATGAATTCTAAATTTTAAGGGAACTTTACAAGAAACTAATCATAATAATAAGAAAGCAAAATTTGGCATGTACAGATTTCCAAGAATTGCTAGCAGTTAAGTATAACAAATTTGGAATAAAAAAATTTACTAACAAAATTCTCCTTTGCAGAAAACTGATATTTTCATCCATTCTTTCTTTAGCTACTTTTAACCTACTATCAAACATTTGCCTGGCAGCATCTTGCAAAGAGCAAATGTTATCAACGTGTCGAAGATGATCATCCTAAATAGCAGATGTTTGAAATCAAAGCACTAGAAACATAACATAATAGTAAACAAAAATGAGTGGATATATGAGTCAAATTAAAAAACTATTTCAATGAATTTGATCATGAAATTTATAATATGGCTAAACAGGCTTGAGTTTTACCGCCACAGCTGCCATAGGTTTAACAGAAACATTATCAAGAGTCCAAATTTTTTTAGCAGCCCTCAGAATATCTGATTGGTAAGTATGTGCTCTTTCAACAGGATTACCCTGAAAAACATAAAGAAAATGAATTTTAATGCTGTCTGTTTTACACAAAGTATTTAAAAGCCGTGAAATAGTTTTTATTTTACACCAGTAAAAATGTATATAATTTATTGATAATAAGTTAAGACATTGATATTAAGGCATTAATTTGTGTTTAAACCAAAAAAAAAATAAGAAAAGCTATTTCTTTTTTCCTTCACAAAATAGAGGAATGTGAATCAAAATGTGCCATGATTCATTTTAAGTGATTCAGTTGTATAATATTTATTTTACAGCTCATTTACAAATTTATCTCAGTAAATATCTGCACTTTTTGACAAATTTTTGTCAAAAAAGGATTTTAAATGTCTTTGAAGCTGTTAAATCATATATTGTCTCAATGTTAAACATGATCTGTGTATTTTATATGACTATTTCATTAGTCATTATAGACTTAATGGTCAAGAAACAAATATACTTTAAGATTTTTTTTTATGTAAAAAAAAATGAAACACTGCAGATAAAGTGCAAAAAAGTAGGCATAACACTTAAATGGTGCATGAATTACTTCAAATGATTCATTCTACAGATATATTAATGAATACAAACAAAGATAAATAAAAAGTATTAAAAATAATTACTGTAAGGTTTAAAGTCTCTAAGCTTTTATGGCTGTCAACGACTCTCAGAACATCATCAATACTGTGTATCTCATTATTAGCAGCACTTATTACACAGATATGAAAACAAGTAACAAGTGGGGTCAAAGATTTCTGAAAAAATAATTTCAAGCATTCAATTTTCTCTTTAGTATAAAATTAAATTTAAATGTTTATGAACATTTTACAGCATAGTACTACAAAAAATAACAGTGCTAAAAAAAATTAATTTCAACACAGTAAATTTTATTTTCAATAAGAGTGCAACTACTTATTCCATGATAACCATCTACAGACCAATGTATTGTTATCTGCATAGATTTCTTCAAGTCTTGGGAATGAAGACACGCCATCTAGACTCTGAAGCTACAAAAAAAAATATATATTTTGCTATTTACATAATTTACACAACAGATGATACAGTATCATTTTAAGTTTTAAGAATCAATAAAGTGCAATTTGTGAGATATAGCAATAATAATAAAATAGGGAATAGTTTTAAAAATATAGCTCCTAACATTTAAAAATTAAACAATTATCAAAATAAAAAATATCTAAAACAGTTCACATATCTAGATAGAAATAAAAGCCTTCTAATTACTAACCTTATTATAACTAACATTTAAAACTCTTAAATTTGTAAGACTGGGAATACCGGATATGTCTTCTATTTCATTGTGGCTAATATTAAGTTCACCTAATGATTGTGATAAAAGTAAACCATCAATTCTTCTGATACAATTGTGTGACAAATTCAGAGTGTGAAGATGTTTTAAAACTTCGATACCTTGAAAACTAAAAAAAAAACATACCAAAAAGGTAAAAAAAAATGAAATGTCTTAATGAGTTAATAATGATGTATTTAATTATTTTCTCAAAGTAAATATCTTCATCATTACCGATTTTATTTTTAAAATTAAAATGTTTAATTTTCAGTATTTTAAAACTCTAATATATTCTTATCTTTGTGGATCAATATTCTTAATTAACAATAAGATATAAAAAAAGAATTACATATTTACACCTTGACTCTTATAAGCGTATAAACATCTAAGTAAAATCATAATTTTTTAATTATGAATACATGCTTTAATTTTAGATATAAAATTCAGAGCTATGATACTCACTATTTGATTTGATTTAATGAAGCATCAAGGCATCGTAGATTTTTAAAGGGTAGTAAGCTATCATGAGTAAGAGATGTTAGCTCATTTAGTGAGGTATCTAATTTGATCACTTTTGATGGAGTTTCTGTGGCAGATGACCAACGAAATGATACGGATCTAGAAATTTAAAGAATCTCAGACATTACAATTAATTTAGATACCTAGAAAAGAACAGTAAAATAACAAAACATAACAAATAATAAATGACCTATTGATAATTCATTTTATAGTATGGGGACCCTGAAGATAGGTGTTCACTTCAGGTAGGCCTAGCAGTCCAAATCAGCAGCACTCATAACAGACAAATGATAAAAGATCACCATTAAAACCCTTACACTAATGAGTAATGAGTCATCAAAAGATGAGTAGAGCTAGGTGAGATATACTGAATACTACAAAACATTTACCTTGAGTTTTCCCAATTAAAAGAATATTCCAATGTTTTCAATTGACACATTTTTAGATCCAGTTGATAGTAAACATCATATCTGTTTAAGTTCCATTTCTCAGGTATTAAAGACTCAGGATAGATTGTTGTATGTTTTTCAATAAAGGATTCATCAAGTATGCTCATAGACGTCATCGTGGATAGCCATAAACTGCACTATTTGTTTTTAAAAAACCTGTTATTTATTTTCGTGTTTAAGGTATTATTACCTTCATTGTTTACTGTTTTAGACTTGCTTTGGGCGGCCAGCCTGTGGGGTGAGGTATTTGACGACTACTTCTTAGTGGTAAATAATGAAATAATCGTACGTTGAGAGACCAGAAAATTAATTTAAGTAAGTTTTGTAAATTTCATGTTCATTAAGTTCTAAGTAGCCTACATTGAGGAAAAACATCTTGTGTGTCACACATTGAGTCCCCAGTAACGCGTAGTTTATGTATTTCTTTGACAAAAAGAGTTAAGATATTTAATATAATTCGCAATTTTATGGGGATGATTAATATAATTTGATCCTTAATGATGTACTGCTTTAAATGTACATTATTTGCGAGTTAGCTTCTTTTTAAAATCATTTTGGGACACACTTTCTTTAATCTTAAAAATGTTTAGTGCATACACATTACTATTCTTTGTTTTAAAAATATTTTTTATTAATAAATTTTTTAAAATGTTGACATAATATGGTTCTACATTAACTTATAATAAGGAAAGAATTCTGGTTTTTAAAGTCTTTGTTATAAATTGGATTTTTTTAGTTTTGTTTATTTTAAACACTAATTCAGTATTAAAAAATACGAGTTTTAATCAACGTCTGAATATGACAGACAATTAGACAAAAGATGTTACAACAACTGTAAAAAATACCCAGTGATATATAGACTATGGGCATCATTCACTTATTACAACACGCCAATGTTATTGCCCTTTCTACATTGCCACCACAGACGACACAGCAGTAGCCATGGAGACATCGCGGAGGACATGTGTGTCAGGCGCGATCCGATAGGGCTTCGTTCTCAAATTTCCATTTTGAAAGAAAATCAATTTAGGGTTGCTAAAAAAACAACTCCAAGATTATCTTTTTTATTTCTAGAATAACTGCATTAACAAAAAGTTGTCCTCCTTATACATTTAAAAGAAATAATAATACTAAATCCAAAATACATGTATAGGCCAAAAGTTATATAACTAGCAAAGTTGAAGGGAGGTCAGTGATCATAGAATTACTTATAGACCTGTATTGAATATTTGTACCGATTACCTCCCTTTCTCTGTATACTGCTAATTAACATTCGTGCTGTGTTTATGTAACTTTGTGACCAGACGGAAACTATAGAAGCAGAAATGTCATAGATTTTTGTAGATTTTTTTTTTTTGTTTGTGGGGGGGGGGGGGGAAGGGGGAGAAGGGGGAACGACATTCCCGGAACAGTGACCTCTGTGGGAAACGTTTACAATTTCCAAAAATCAGTTCGGTTTTTTTTTCCCCTCCAAGAAGTACATATTTGCTGCTTTTATTTTCTATAGTTTTATAAATGAGAGTGTTATGGATGGTATATTGGAGAGTGTTATTGATGGTATATTGGAGTGAATGGCGGGACGATACGACTCACGAATAGGATAATTTATTATGTTACACAAACATAGTCTGGACACATATTTGTATTGTTTGTTTTTGTTGGTTTTTAGTTTTAGTTACTCTTAACTCGGTACCAGATGTGCACATGTTGCAATATAGTTTTGTAATATCAGTCACGCATAAACAAAACGAATGTAAATATAAATTACATGCCAACTTTGAAATGGTGGAGTGGGGAGAGAATAACGTGTTTACATCTGTCATTTTTGTCACCGTGAAGAAGGAAAAGAAAACATTTGACATGCATCAAAGACTCTGATTTGTTGTTTGGTACAACATGTTCAATATACAACATGCTCAATATACAACATCAATGTGTTGTTGGTTGGTGTTATTTGTAGAATCAGATCTTTACCGTGGTTAGACATTAAACAATGTGTGTCGCTAATACCACAAATTAAACAATGTGTGTCGCAAATACCACAACCTGAACATAGTGTGTCGTTGATGTTGTATATTGAACATTGTCGTCAATGCTGCCACGTATACCATTGTGTGATAGGTTAACTAAATGACCAAAACCTGGAACGTTGTACGTGGAACAGCTAAGATTTAATTAAGACATTGTGTATGACCCGTTTGCAGGGTCGGATTAAGGCTTCTGTGTGTCCTAGGCACAAACCCACTCGGGTGCCCCCCGCCCCACGCCCCTGATCCTCCTCTGACCGCTGGTATGTTCAATATTATGCAAAATACAAACAAAGAAAAACGGTTGTTAACACATATGTTTGCATTACTATCACTAATATAAAACCCAAGGTATTTCTGTATTAAAATAAACAATTAATACATTTTGTAATAATAACTGAAAAAAGTCTGTAACTTTTTTAATAGATAAGAAAGTCAAAGACAGCACACATTAACATTTTAAAGTGTTTTTTTCTAGAATTACGTCTGGCAAAGTTTTGAGTACATCACAAAAGTTAATTTTGTTCAACAAGTCTGCCTCAATCATCAGCAGAGATCAAGGAATCAAGCCTTTCTTGTTTCGTTGTCGATCTAATTGGATTTTTTTACGTTTCAACTGAGAAAAAGAGCGCTCAGTTTAACAGATCGTAACTATTAACGATAAAAATGTGCGCAGAGCGATTTCTCCATTTGGAAAAGCACACTCAATATTGTCTCAAACTATTACTTTGTATAATTCTGCATGACTGAATATGTTGTTTTCATATTTTGATGCACAAAACTTGTGGCAAATATATGAGTGGAACTGTTGTAGCTCAGTATATAAATTATTGTTCAGATCTTCAGGATACACATTTAATAGTCCTTCACAATACTCTGTGCAGGATTTACGTACAATCTACACAAGCTATAGCTTAAGGGCCCCCAAATAATTGTCTGAGTAAGACATTGTCTTATATAGTTAAATATTTGGTACTGACATAATATCTGGATTTACACATAGCTCCATATCTCAAATAGCTTAGGGCCTTTGCAAGTCCAAATCCAGCCTTGAGAACACTGAGATGTTTGTGATGATGCATCTATCAAACAAGAAAATCGAACTGCTGTGTCATTATACACCTGTCCTCGTCTACTCATCTATGTCTCAAACAATGGCGTAAAAAGCAGATACACGAAATTTGTCTCTGGCATTCAGTGATACATCAGGGACATTACCATCAATGACCACTGTCTTTCGTTTACGATTACAGGTCAAAGTTGACTTATAATCCACATCTGTTGTTATTTGTTTTGCAGCTTCTGCAAATCTTTCAAATGCAAAGTAGTTCTAAGCCGTTATGCAAATTTAGTCATTCTATGTCAGGTCGACATACGAGCTTTTTTCACAATCGTTTTCATTAGCAGACTAGAACGGAAGTGGGTTTGTCGCATTAGTGCGTTAAGTAGCACAAACATATCCTTTAAAAAAAAGTACCAAATATGCCTTGTTTGCCTAATGGTTAATCCAGGCCTGCCTGTTCGTTTCAAACTTTAAAAAATAAATCAATCGAGCACAGACATGCGTTGGGCATTAACTAATAGTCAAAATATGGACCTAGGTTTTGGGTAAAAAGTCAGATATCTTGGAAAACTAAACCTAGATTATGGGTATAGCCTTAGATTTCTGGGAAAACTAAAAAAAAAAAAGGAAATAATTTAACGTCAGTTGAAAGCAAAGAGATAAATTAATATTTAGTACTAGCGTGGTATTTTTTGCTCCTTATCTGTAGTTCTGGTGATTGTTATCAGCCTATTTATATCAAAGCAGGAAGTTAATTTAAAAAAAAATGGTGTTTAGATCTACAGTGAAGGATTTATTTATTTATTTTTAATTTAAAGCTTCGTAACCAAGTTTGTGGTCTGTTTTTCATGAAGTCTTTTATATTTATGTAAAGTGAATGTTCACTTTGTTTAAATTTGGAAGATTGCAACTATAACCATCGTGGTTGCCCAACTACTTCTAGTTGCCACAATGACCACCGGACATGTCCACATACTTCTAGTTGCCACAATGACCATCGGACATGTCCACATACTTCTAGTTGCCACAATGACCATCGGACATGTCCACATACTTCTACTTGCCACAATGACCATCGGAGATGTCATCCTACTTCTAGTATAATGCCGAGTACAATTATGATCAGCCATTTTTAATCCAGTAACTAACGTCCAACAAATGTCACATGAGTGAGATAGTCCAACGTCCAACAAATGTCACATGAGTGAGATACTCCAACGTCCAACAAATGTCACATGAGTGAGATAGTCCAACGTCCGAACAAATGTCACATGAGTGAGACTTAAATTGATAGCCTTCGTTCAAACTGAAATCAAAATCTGATTAAACTAACTGGCGCTCAAAAAAAAAAAAGGTTTTTAGGTTGACAGCAGTGCACCTTCCAATCTAATTTAGTTTATATTCATTTATTATTTCATCAACTTCACCTTAATACCCACCGGGTACTTTAAATTTTAAGTAAGGTTTGGTTCGAATATCAGTGACACAGGTTACCCAATATCTCTTACTTCGCCGCCAGCTAGGGACATCGGTACTCTTTTGTCATTAAAATCAGGCAGCATCATATATAATAATACTCATTTCCAGTGTGCGTTAAATCGAAAGTAAAGAATTAATACAACAGTATTCCAGTTTAAAATACAACCATGAAAAAATTCGGATCTGCCCGAAACCAAAAAATAACATAGCCTACCGATCAAGCCTAAGGGGATATAACTCTATGCAAAGGTTTTGCAGGGTACAGCTAGTTTTCAATAAAAGGTATACACACTTGACCTATCGGTCAACTATTACCTACTCAAACAATAATGATATCGTAATGTGTAGTGTAACTGTAAGAATTCCTCCTTTCACTCACGTGTAGAAAAACCAATTCGATTTCCCTCTCCCCTCCCATCCCCCTTTTTTCCCCCCTAGCCCCGTTGGCTTGTAGTTTGATTGACCCAATTAAAAGTACACATGACACCTGTGGTTGTTTTTGTTTTGTATTATCGCAGTACGGAAATAGAGGCGATACTGTACATAATTGTCCAATCGCGTTCATATTTAGAACTTAATATGGTTTTTAAGTGAACTAGATGTAATTACTTCCAACACAATGTAAGTGTGTAACCAACTTCTAATGTCTTGAGCCGGGTATTAACACACTTAACATGGGTAAAGGAAAATGTTGTTCTCATTGATATCCTAATTAGACAACCGACCAAGGCCGTAGCCCCAATTAATTCAAAAAATCAAATTTTATTATAAAATATACTTCTTTATCATTGCGTTCCAATTTTTTCGTATATAAAACTCTCCGCACAGCCCCCCCCCCCAAACCGCACAGCCCCCCCCCCCAAAAAAAAACAACACAATTCTGGATACGGCCTTGCAACCGACTGATAGGACTTTGTTAGAGCGTATAGTTAGACAACCGACTGATAGGACTTTGTTAGAACTTATAGTTAGCCTTTTTTTTTTTGCTGTTGGTTGGGAGGTGGGGGGGGGGGTTTAGGGTCACCTATCCATGTTAGAATGGCCACTGGTCAAGGAAGGGGGTTAGGGTCACCTATCCATGCTAGAATGGCCACTGGTCAAGGAAGGGGGTTAGGGTCACCTATCCATGCTAGAATGGCCACTTGTCAAGGAAGGGGGTTAGGGTCACCTATCCATGTTAGAATGGCCACTGGTCAAGGAAGGGGGTTAGGGTCACCTATCCATGTTAGAATGGCCACTGGTCAAGGAGGGGGGTTAGGGTCACCTATCCATGTTAGAATGACCACTGGTCAAGGAGGGGGGTTATGGTCACCTATCCATGTTAGAATGGCCACTGGTCAAGGAGGGGGGTTAGGGTCACCTATCCATGTTAGAATGACCACTGGTCAAGGAGGGGGGTTAGGGTCACCTATCCATGTTAGAATGACCACTGGTCAAGGAGGGGGGTTAGGGTCACCTATCCATGTTAGAATGGCCACTGGTCAAGGAGGGGGGTTAGGGTCACCTATCCATGTTAGAATGGCCACTGGTCAAGGAGCATTATTCCTATACAAATTCATATCAAAACTGATACTTAATGCCCCCCACCTCAATATGTTATTTTGCTATGGAACCCTAAGAATATCTAAGTCTGTACCTAGGGCTCCACAAAAACCAAATAACGGCTCAGCTTAGACGTGTTAGTTTTAATATAGATACCGTTTCTGTATATTGTGCATACAAGAAAATTAATCCAAAGTAAATTTAAAAGAACGTTGCATAAAATTTAGAAGGATTTACCAACTGGAAAACATTATTATTTGTGGCAATCAATCCGTAATAAAACACAATATCAACCGGCATAAACTTTGCATATTGCTTTTATAATAATGCATATAAAGAGCTTGGTAATGCATTGCTTAAAAAAGTTTTGATTGAAAAAGAAATAAAATTAAAAACAATATTGTATTTTTCCTATTTTTTAATTAATCATTTTTCTTCGCTCTCATTAATTTTTCGGCATCGAACGGATTTTAGCACCTGGCAAATGTACCAACACCGACACCAAAGTCTTGGAAATGACATCTTATTTTACATCATGTTGTCGATGGTCAAGACATTATTGCTATTTGACTCACTGCTAAACGATTGGTCAAGATATATGATTACTGACTTCTTCGTAAGTTTCATTGGTCTTTGATATCAGATTCTGAAACTCAACACGAACGTGTAACTCATTACAAAACTCTAAATTATAGACATATTGTCATTATTCCGTTTCTTGGAGTTCTTGTTTTGGTCCATCACCACGTAATCATGTAATGATACTGTTACAGGGCTGTAGCAAGCTCCGAACTCATTCACTGCACAGTACCAATCAGGCTCACAATCTTTTCTCCAATCATTATTTATTGAGATAAGAATACAAAATTATTGGGGTTTTTTTATATTTTAAAAAAATATTTTTTTTTAAAGTATTTATAGTTAAAATTTTTTGCCACTGCTCTTCCGAAATTTGAGCCATTAGCATAGGCCAGGGGTCGGCAACCTTTTGAGACGAAAGAGCCAAAAGTTATAATTTACAATTTTCTCAGGTTTTAGAAAGCCACTAAAATTGTTGTTTGTTTCAATATTATGGTATTTGATTAGGCCGCAATTTGACATCGAAAAATCCGCAACTTGACATCGAAAGAGCCGCATGCGGCTCGCGAGCCGCAGGTTGCCGACCCCTGGCATAGGCGACATTCAGGGATGAAAACTATGAAAACCGCATCAAACATCGCGCTTGCAGATGGAGGGATGTGTGAAATATTCATTCGTCGCCGATCTGTAACAGAATATGAGAACCCCGCATAAAATAATTGCCCAAGGGCCCGCGCGAGCACACTTCAGTAATGCACCTTCTGTCTGTTTTATTTTGGTTTCTGAACAAATGTTTATTAGTTGTGTATGGTTTGTGTCTGTCTCCATTGAGGCCGTCCATAAAGTACGTCACGCTCCGGGGGGTTGGGGGGGGGAGAGGAGGGGTGTAAGAAAGTGTGACAGTTTGTGACAGGGGGGAAGGGGGGAGGGGTCCGGCCAAGTGTGACGTCACATTTTTAAATATATTTTTAATTTTATTTCTAATTTAATTATTTATTTTTTTAGTCAAACTTAATAGTTTTAAAAATAATTTTCAAAAATTTTGTGAAACACTTGAATTATATTTATGTCAAAATAGCATGAAATGCAAATCTGTTCAATGTGTTGTGATCGACCATTGTTTCTCAAAGCAATTGTCAACATCCTTTTACATTGGTCAGCTGCACATGAAAAACGACAAAGTGGCATATACAGGAGTATTAGAACATTAGACCAATTAACTGAGCAACTTAACACTGGTAGATTCTATGTCAGCCGGAGCACCGTTTACACTCGATTGTTGCCAAGACGAAGTTCAACAATAGAAGCGAAAAGACACGTTTTCACAGTACCAGTCAAGCTAACCCGATCTCAGAACGATTCACACTCCAAACACATGGAGGGAAAGTACTGCACAGCTACACTGAGACATTTAGAGGAATTATCATCAGTGCTCAGACCTAACGAAGTGAGCTTCATTAGCCAGGATGATAAAGCACGAGTTCCAATAGGATCGACCGCAGCAAATAAACAGGCACCATTGCTAATGCATGTGGAATATCGTGTCAGTTTATCAGACCACGATTGGGTTGTTGCAGCTAAACACAAACTTATTCCATCTGTTTATGCTGGAATTCGCATTGAAAAAGATGGACTAGGAAAACCGGTAGTTGTAAGCTATTCAGATCCAACATACATAGCAATACGATCAGGGAAGCATTCTTCACCCACTGCTTTTGCTCATGGCTCAGACTTCGAAAGAGTATTGGATTTGGATGAATTCGATGAAATAACAAAAGATTAAAGAGACAATGTTATAAAACCTATGGTTGTTCTTACAGTGGATGGAGGGCCAGATGAAAATCCACGCTATCAAAAAATAATTGAAGTTGCAATCCATCACTTCGTTAAAAATAATCTTGATGCCTTATTCCTTGCAACCAATGCACAAGGAAGAAGTACTTTTAATCGCATGGAACGTCGAATGACACCATTGAGCAGAGAACTGTCTGGTGTCATATTGCCAAATGAACATTCTGGCAGTCAACTTGATTCCCAGGGCAGAACAATCAATGAGGATTTGGAAAGAACAAACTTCAAGTTTGCAGGTGAAACTTTAGCTGAAATCTGGTCGCATGTGATTGTTGACCAATTTCCAACAGTTTCAGAATATATCAACCCAGAGAAATCTGAATTGGATGAAGAACTGATGTCGAAGGATCAGGAATGGTTTGACAATCATGTTCTCACCAGCCAATACTTCACTCAAATTGTGAAATGTCAGGACATAAAATGTTGCGACAAAGTACGCAGCTCATATTTCAACAAGTTACCTTCGAGATTCTTTCCTCCTCCAATCCCAATCAACCAAACAACTGATGGACTCAGAGCTTCAGAAAGAGCAGATGCAGATGCTCATAAATTTCCTTCATTGTTTGTTTGTGGCACAAACTCTCAAATTTGATGACATTATGCCAAGATCAACAGGAGTTTTTAAAGTGCAACCATATGATATTTATTGTCAATCTTTGCAGATCAGCTTGCATGATCGATTTTGCAAAGTGTGTCACTTATACTTTGCCTCACAAACTATGTTGAAGAAACATACAGGACAACACAGAGCTCGGGCGCAGGAGAATGTGTCAACCCAAAATTTTCCAGAATTAACACAGAAAAAAACGCATTTGAAAATCGCTGCTAGAAGGCAAAGAGAACTCATGGCAATTATTGGCAGAATGGAAAATGCACATTCAGAGGATGTTGAGTGGCTAGATACGGATGAAGTTGATCTGTCGGCAGTTATTCTTCCAGGAAACGATGATGGAGAAAGATTTATGTCAATCGTAACTATGAATGAGCACTTCACTTCACCATGGATGGATGATGTCTAGTGAATATTTTTTTTTTCTTAAACATAATTCACAGGCCCACTATAAACATATTCAATATAGCGCAAGAGCTGCTCACATAATTTTCAATCTAGTCCTTTTGTTAGTCCATTTTTATTATTTAATCACTGGTTGAGGTCAAGTTTCGCTAATCTACTTCTTATCCCGTGTCAATAGAAATGATGTTTATTATAAGTAAAGTCTAATTTTGCAATTTTTAGAGCATTTTCGAAAAAAAATGCTCAATTGTCCCCGTTTTGTCTGTCTGTCTGTCCGTCTGTCCGTCATCACCTAGATATCAACAACCATAAGTCCTAGACCCATGATGTATATATCATTTTGTAGATCTTGGCCTGCCAAGAAATGACTTTTTTCCATTTCGCGATCTGACCTCTCAGGGCCGTAAAAGGGGCCTTAGTACCGTTTTTTACTATATAAGCTATATCTCAGCAACTATAAATCTTAGACCCATGATGTATAATTCATTTTGTAGGTCTTGGCCTGCCATGTGTACATCAAAAGTTCATTTCGCGATAGGACCTCTGAGGGCCGGGCTTCAGGGCTCATAAGGGGCTTATCTCTATACTTATAAGACGCATTTTTTGTCTGTCTGTCTGTCTGTTCCCTTATAACTCAAGATCCAGACAAACAAATAACGTGAAATTTGTTACACATACACATAATTACATGGGGAAGGTTATAGGACAGGTTTCGTTTCATCTCGATGGGTAGTTTAATTGTAATTAATTTTTTTTTTTATTTTAGTATTTTACTATATTAAAGTAATCTCGACGGCGCCATAAATAAAATTCCTCTGTGACGTCATTTCCCTATGATCGAATAGAACTTGCGCGCTGGTGCTGTATTGTGCCTTTGTGATGCAAAGAATTGTTGATGTTTTTTCATGCTCTCTGATTTGTACAGTTTGAGGAAGGTAAAGGAATGAAGAAGGATTTTAGAAGAAGTGTGAAGCCATAATAATAAGTATATATATATATATATATATATATATATATATATATATATATATATATATATATATATATATATATATATATAGGGCTGCTGATTAAACTGCGTTAATTTGCAATTAACGCGTCAAAAAAAATTTGCGATTAAAATTTTTAACGCAATACCTAAGTGCGTTAATTTGACCAAAATGCTGAAAGTTCACCAAATCGATAAATAACGGGGGGCAGGGAGGGAGAGAGAGGGAATGAGGGAATGAGGGAGGGAGGAAGGGGGAGAGAGGAGGAGGGAAAGAGAGGTGGAAAGGGGAGGGAGGGAGAAAGGAGGGAGAGAGGGTGGAGAGAGAGGGAGGGAGAGAGAGATAAAGAGTGAGGGGGGCAGGGAGGGAGAGAGGAATGAGGGAGGGCGGAAGAGGGAGAGAGGTGAAGAGGGAGAAAGGATGAGAGAAATAGGAGGAAGAGATAAAAAGAGAGAGCGGGCAGGGAGGGAGAGAGGGAAGGTGGAAGGAGAGAGAGGGATGGAGGGGGATGGACAGGGGGGAGAGAACGAAGGGGAGAGGGGAGATGGGAGAGGGAGGGTGGGAGGGAGAGAGATGGGAGAGAGAGCGAGGGAGAGGGAGGGAGAAGGAGGGAGGGGAGAAAGGGAGGAAGGGAAAGGGAGAGAGAGGGAGGGAGGGAGAGAGAGAGGGAGGGAGAGAGAGAGGGGGAGAGAGGGGAGGGAGAGAGAGATAAAGAGTGAGGGGGGCAGGGAATGAGGGAGGGAGGAAGAGGGAGAGAGGTGAAGAGAAATGGGAGGAAGAGATAAAAAGAGAGAGGGGGCAGGGA
Organism: Bulinus truncatus; assembly: GCA_021962125.1. Taxonomy (NCBI): domain Eukaryota; kingdom Metazoa; phylum Mollusca; class Gastropoda; family Planorbidae; genus Bulinus; species Bulinus truncatus. The sequence goes on from JAGDYQ010000062.1 coordinate 2,794,791, forward strand.
GGGAGAGAGGGAAGGAGGAAGGGGAGAGAGGGAGGGAGGGGGACGGACAGGGGGGAGAGAACGAAGGGGAGAGGAGAGATGGGAGACGGAGGGAGGGAGGGAGAGAGAGGAAGGGAGAGAAGGGGTAGGGAGAAAACAGAAGGTAAACAGAAAACCTATTTTCTGTTTTCTCCCTACCCCCTCTCTCCCTTCCTCTCTCTCTCCCTCCCTCCCTCCCCCTCTCTCCCTTTCCCTCCTTCCCTTTCTCCCTTCCTCTCCCTCCCTCTCTCCCATCTCTCTCCGTCCCTCTCCCATCTCCCTCTCTCCCCTCTCCCCCTCCTTCTCTCCCCCCGTCCATCCTCCTCCCTCCTCCTTCCCTCTCTCTCCCTCCCTGCCCCCTCTTTCTCTTTATCTCTTCCTCCTATTTCTCCCATCCTCTCCCTCTCTCCTTCCCTCCCATCTCTCCCTCCCTAACCCCTCTCTCCCTCCCTCCTTTCTCCTTCCCTCCCCTTTCCACCTCTCTCTCTCCCTCCTCCTCTCTCCCCGTTCCTCCCTCCCTCATTCCCTCTCTCCCTCTCTGCCCCCCTCACTCTTTATCTCTCTCCCCCTGCCCCCTCTATCTCTTTATCTCTCTCTTTATCTCTCTCTCCCTCCCCACTCTCTCTCTCTCTCTCTCTCTCTCTATATATATATATATATATATATATATATATATATATATACTTATTATTATGGTTTCACACTTCTTCTAAAATCCTTCTTCATTCCTTTACCTTCCTCAAACTGTACACATCAGAGAGCATGAAAAAACATCAACAATTCTTTGCATCACAAAGGCACAATACAGCACCAGCGCGCAAGTTCTATTCGATCATAGGGAAATGACGTCACAGAGGAATTTTATTTATGGCGCCGTCGAGATTACTTTAATATAGTAAAATACTAAAATAAAAAAAAATTAATTACAATTAAACTACCCATCAATATGAAACGAAACCTGTCCTATAACCTTCCCCATGTAATTATGTGTATGTGTAACAAATGTCACGTTATTTGTTTGTCTGGATCTTGAGTTATAAGGGAACAGACAGACAGACAGACAGACAGACAGACAGACAGACAGACAGACAGACAACGAATGCGTCTTATAAGTATAGAGATACACCTTGTACGTTCAATAGCCCGTTCATTTGGTGCGAAATACTGCAGCACGTAGTTTCACCAAGATTTATTAAGAAACTCATCAAATGAAATAGTAAGCTTGTGTTCTGAGTTTAATTGAAAGTATCAGAGCTATGCAACAATTGACGGAGTTTTCGGACGATTAAATGACTATAATTTCGAATGTTTTCAATTATGAGTCCTATTTCAGTAACCACAAACCACTTGTAGTTAGATTTAAGAGAAAATAATTTTTTCTCAAATATAAAGAAACGCCTTTATAAATTTTTTTTTTTTACAGATATATGCATTACACAATTGAATTTATAAACATTTCCAAAATTTACAAATATTTACTGAAAGATAGCATACGTACTGATACATAACATGAAAATGCGCTAACACGTCCTGTGTCCAGAATGGAACAGGCTTAATTGTTTGTTTTTTCAAATTCAATTGATTGAGTTACTGTTTCAAAGAATAACTGTGACAGCTGTTGACAATTAGTTATTCTACTAGTAAAGTCATATAATAATCTGATAGTTCTTTTAATATTTATATTTTAAGGCAGTTTAATAGTGAAGTGCGTTTTAAGTTTTCGATTACATTTTAATAAGCTGTTAATTAAAATTTTTTTTCGAAAGTGTGACGTACTTAAGGGGGGGGGGGGTCCCGAGATTTGTGACACTTTGTGACAGGGGGTGGGGGGGTCTTAAATGGTCAAAAATAGCGTGACGTACTTTATGGACGGCCCCATTGAGAACGCGAATGATATTAAATCTTCTAACCTGCTAGACTGGATATTCACTTTATAAGGTTCATAGCACAAAGTTTCAATGAAATGTTTGACACATCCGGTATTCCCGGTATTCTACGTTGGAAGGTTTCACTTCTGACAACAAGGAAATAAATTAAAAATAAAAAAACAGTAATAATCGTTATCAAATCTCCAAACATTGAATTATATTCAAATACGGTGGGAAACCAGGCACGCGCCTGGAGCCCCGACATGTGAGAAATTTATATACGGAATTTATAAGTCTATATACACCAGTCTTTTTTTTCTCTAGGGGCCCAATAGTTCAGCCGATCTTTGTCCGTCTCATCACACCAGTGCTTCAACCGATCTATGTCCGTCCCTGCTCACTGCATTTATTATGGATATACAGACTAGACGACAGCTTAAGTCCCCATCCAGTAGAAGTCCTATTAAATTTGATGCTACCAAGGCCCCGACTATTCCATGCCCCCCTAACAATATATGTGCGTGTAAAGACCCCGAAAATCCAAGAACCGCTTTGGACAGGAACAAAAACCAATGATCAATCGCTTGCCGAAGAATTTGATTCAGAAACATGATGATATTTACCTGCATTAAAATTGATGCTTCTTACTTAATTTTCACTAATGGCGTGTACAGTTATGTAGCTGAAATAAATTTAACTTTAAAATTAACTTACTTCACTAACGTATACTCAACTATATAGCCATACCTACGTGCATTCAATTGATACAACTATATAGCCATGCCTACCTATATTCAATCGATGCAACTGTATAGCCATGCCTACCTGTATTCAATCGATGCAACTATATAGCCATGCCTACCTGTATTCAATCGATGCAACTGTATAGCCATGCCTACCTGTATTCAATCGATGCAACTGTATAGCCATGCCTACCTGCATTCAATTGACGCAACTATATAGCCATGCCTACCTGCATTCAATCGATGCAACTATATAGCCATACCTACCTGCATTCAATTGATGCAACTATATAGACATGCCTACCTGCATTCAATCGATGCAACTATATAGCCATGCCTACCTGCGTTCAATTGATGCAACTATATAGCCATGCCTACCTGCATTCAAGTGACGCAACTATATAGCCATGCCTACCTGCATTCAATCGATGCAACTATATAGCCATGCCTACCTGCATTCAATTGATGCAACTATATAGCCATACCTACCTGCGTTCAATCGATGCAACTATATAGCCATACCTACCTGCATTCAATCGATGCAACTATATAGCCATGCCTACCTGCATTCAATCGATGCAACTATATAGCCATGCCTACCTGCGTTCAATTGATGCAACTATATAGCCATGCCTTCCTGCGTTCAATTGATGCAAATATATAGCCATACCTACCTGCGTTCAATTGATGCAACTACATAGCCATACCTACCTGCGTTCAATTGATGCAACTACATAGCCTTGCCTACCTGCGTTCAATCGATGCAACTATATAGCCATGCCTACCTGCGTTCAATCGATGCAACTGTATAGCCATACCTACCTGCATTCAATTGACGCAACTATATAGCAATGCCTACCTGCATTCAATCGATGCAACTATATAGCCATCTAAGCAGAGGTGTGCGGATCTTGAAATTTAGCGTCCGCGTCCGTCCGCGGATTTCTATCAATGATCCGCGTCCGCGTCAGCGTCCGCAGAATCTTACAACATTGGTCCGCAGTCAGTCCGCGCGTCCGCATTGCTGAAATTTAGCTGTTTAAATGACTTGAAATTTTTTATGGTAACGCTAAAGAAGATCCGCGTCAGTCCGCGAGACCGCAACTTAACCATACGAAGCGTCCGCTGTCAGTCCGCGGATTCGGAAAAGTCTGCGGATCTGCGTCCGCAAGCGGACGCGTCCGCTGTCCGCTCATCTCTGGTCTATAGCCATGCCTACCTGCGTTCAATTGATGCAAGTAAGAGATTTTTTTTCTTCTTCTGATGCCTGAGCGTCAGTTTTTTTGGATTGAGTTATAGTTGACAGGGTCAGTCTATTCTCAGTACCGTTTCTATATAATACGATGATGTTGCCTGGGAATATGTATATAGCTTCTATTGTTTCTATTTCAGAATTCCATTATCTCTCTTCCCGGTCAGTGCCGAACCTATAAGGATTTGAGGGACCGGGAAACTTGGCCTCTTTGAGAACAAATTTGACGTCATTGAATTTGCACAATATTTTGCCATTTTAACTGTTTTCTATACATAGTAGTATTTCTAATGTTCTTTTGGTGAGAGAGACAAAACTTTATCTATTATTTTCTGGAAGTTATTTGATTTTTTAATGTTTTATTACAGTTTTCTTATTAATGTTGTTCATGTCTTTAGTTCATTTTATTTTCTTAATGAGGCTTAATATATATTATACTATAACAGTCTGAAAATGTCAAATGCTAAGATTTAAAAACAAGGTTTGTTTATCTACAAACTAGATCAGTTACATAACAAAAATTACATAACAAAATTATATAACAAAAAAAACGAAATTAAAAGTTTAAAAATAATCCGTGGTGGAGAAGGGGTGAAAACGGATGGCATGTTTATTTTCTTAAAAAGTCGACTGCGTCTGTTTATTTTTAGCGTCTCCTAAAGAAATTTTTTTACGACTACATGGTATATGCATACGCCAGTCTCGCACACCCCTACAATATGAACTCTCCCTTGTCTCCACGGCGACCCTGCATGAACAGCAAGTTTTATAACAAGTTATGCAGGTTGCACACTTTTTTCACGCCGAGTTGCACATAGACTAGCCTTGACTTGATGGGAATGTGCTAACCCAAAGTTCAAGGACGCAATTTTCACTAAATATTAGTGATTTATTAATTATGTGGCTTATAATTTTTTTTAACAAATTCATGTTTTGATTAATAATAGTTTTTGTTACATCGTTTAGTTTAGGTCTACAATATTTTTTGCAGGTTTTAACAAGGGAAAAGTATACAAGTATTCACAGCACGTTAGTTAAGTAAGGGGAGATCATTTATATACAAATTTCTAGCTAAACTGATATAAGAATTGTATGAATTATGTTCCCCTAGCTGCATATTTTGTTCATGTCTACTACTAGTCTACTGTACTTTAGTGTATCTGACATGAAGGTTGAATTGCCTTGACAATTAGTTCGTAGTTTTTCGTTTTTTTTTTAAAAAACATTATTTTATCGCAGTGTTTAATGGTAGTTAGTTAACGGTGAACTGAAATGCAAACATAAAAACAAAATACCTAAAAAGTGAGTGTCTTCTGCATCGTGTCTAAGGCGAAAGAAATTGACATCCATCTGTATCAAATGAAATAAATAGTGAACAAACTAAGATAAAGTTTCGTGGTATGTGATAGGGGCAGTAAATTAGGCAGTACAGGAAGCAAACAACGTAACTTTACCATTTATTTAATTCGCGGAACACAGGGCCTTTGCAATACATCAACGTACATGGTTTGGACATGCCTTTATTAGCACCACCCACCGGCGGCGGAACGAAATATTTTAAGGGGGGGCAAGCCAAAATTCAAGGGGGGGCGGCGCCCCCCCTTGAAAATTTAAGGAGGGGCAAGACAATATATGACCGAAAGACAAATTTTACCCCCTTAATTCTATAATAGAATATAGTAATTATGTAGCAAGTATTTAATCGATATTATTAAAAAATAATATATTAAAAAAAAATAAAAATGAACATTGAGCACTTCTGTCGTCAACTGATTCGTAATGTCAGTTTGTTTACAAATTTAATAAGTGAAATTAGACTGCGAAAAATTACTGATAATTTACCATAAATGATGGTGAATATGAAACCGGAAACGGGAAACTCAATAAACAAAAGTAATTTATGAAAAGATAATAAATAATTGTATTTGCTTTAAAAATTGCATTTGCCGTCATTCGGTAGATGGCATATACTTCTCTATACTTATAAAGACGCATTTGTGCTATCTGTCATTGTCTGTTCCCTTAAAACTCAAGATCCAGACAACCAAATAACGTGAAATTTGACATACACGCAGTGGCGCAAACCGGGGGGGTAGGGGGGGGGCCCGAGCCCCCCCAGGTCAAATCATCAATACATAATTTACATTATAAAGTTACAAAAAAGACTGTCAAACTGTCTCTTTTCAATATGTGAGCCTCCCCCCAGCATTTTTTTGCTGGTTGCGCCCTGGGTACATGTCCACAAAATTACATGGGGAATGTTCTTAAACAGGTTTCGTTCCATCTCAATGGGTACTTTAATTGTAATTAATTATTTTAGATATCAAAGACATGAAAATTGGCAAATTTTTACCCCGATTTCAGGTTTTACGAGCTTCTCTCTCCCATAGCTAACTTACTAGTAAATATGATCGGTACGGGGAACCAAATATCACATTACTTACTACATTATTACATTCCATTCCTTCATCCATAGGAATTGTCATCTTTTGATACAGTCATGCCTAAGAGAGAGAGAGAGAGAGAGAGAGAGAGGGAAAGAGGGAGGGAGGGAGGAGAGAGAGGGGGGAGGGAGGGAGAGAGAGGGAGGGAAAGAGGGAGAGAGAGGGAGGGGAGAGAGGGGAGGGGAGAGAGGGGGAGGGGGAGAGAGGGAGGGAGGGGGAGGGAGAGAGACAGGAACTGCTAAAAATGTTGTGTATCACATTGCTTTAAGATAAATGTACCCTTTTATTGCAATTTGCATGCAAATAAACCCTTTTTTACGCGTCTTATTTTAAATCTTAATTAAACGTCAAATTACGCTTCTTAAATAAACAGAAAACATTATTTTAAACCCGGGCAAAGCCGGGTACTTGCAACTAGTTTTAAAATATGCCACAACAACTCTCAATAATGTGATTACTGTAAAATGTCAATTAATTATAATTTCTTTCAAATATTAAATTTAAGAAATAAATCAAATGAATTATGAAAATGAAAATGACACATACAAACTAAAATGAAATTACAAAGTTAAAAAAGTTAAAATTTTAGGGGGGGCAGACTGGAAACTCAAGGGGGGGGGGGCGGCGCCCCCATTTTTAAAGTTTTAGGGGGGCCCTGCCCCCCTTGCCCCCCCCCCCGCTCCGCCGCCAGTGCCACCACCGGTCCATCACCCCCTCTATTTCAGGTTGCATTGTTCCATTTCTTATTTGCATGACCGTAGCCAAGTGGTCTTTGTGTGGAAAAAACCTTTCTCTGGCCTTGGTGGGTTCCACTGCTGTGCAATTCTTTTAATAACTTCGGTTGTGCTTCCAGTGCTTGATTTAACAAAAAAAACCAGTGCCGGGGATGAAAACAAATTTCTGCAGAGCCGGGGATAAATGTCTGTGGTCTCATCCCCGGCAGGGATATATTATATAAAGCAGAGCCGGGGATGACAGTTCTCAGTGCCGGGGAAGTCCCCGGCATCCCCGGCGGTAAATCGAGTCCTGGTGGCTTCCAGAGAGAATGGCCAATCCATCTCCATTTTTCATATTCATATTCATGTATTTTTCGGATGTGGTCTAGCAGCCCATAGTGGGACGGATGGTCGAGTGGTGTAGATACTCGACTGTCGACGTGAGAGACCTAGGTTCGATCCCCGGTGAGAACTCTGGTAATTTTTACAATGTGGAATTCGGTGCAAAGTCGTCACACAAGTCAACTGAGCTTTAAATCTGATTTAAGTTGGAGAAGTAAAGGTGGCGGTGCGTTGTGCTAACCACATAGATTAATTCTAATCTTCATCTGCCACCGATGGTCCTTTAGGTCTAAGGTAACTTCACTAGCAGCCCATATTTTAAGTAATTTAGACTGGGCGACATTGGGAGGAGGGGGACCAGTTAAAAAAAAACATTTTTTTATCTTTATTATACAATAAAATCGAATAACAAAAAGTAAATATTCCCCCAAACATTTGGTCACATTTGATCAGAGGCGTACCTAGAGTGGGGGAGGGGGATCCAAATTCGAAAGTTCCCCCGGGCCACAGCTTGAGCCCCCCCCCCCAATTTTTTTGACATAAAATATTAAGGTATTTGGGCGGCCCGGGGGGGGGAGTGGGCTTGTCCTCTGCATTTAGACATTTGACACAATGAGATGAGATAATGTACTTTATATTTAATGTAACAAAAAAATGTTTGGGCTGGGGCCCGGGAGACTTTCGATGACTCTAATATTGAAAAGTTACTATTTCAAGTTTGTTGTGATATCCAAACAAAAGTTTGAACTCAATTAAAACAGCAGAAGGTCGAGGTCCTAAATGTAATATAAATCAATATAAATATTATATGGATAGATAGATAGACAGACAGACAGACAGACAGACAGACAGACAGACAGATCATCTGGATGTTTCCAATGTTGACACTTCCCCCCCTCCCACATGTACTACACATGTCACGATGTTTACCTAACTATGGTGTCAGTAAACAACATGTCACATTGTGCCACCTTCCGTCTCATCATTTACACCAATGGCGTGTCTAGACTCTTAGAAATATGTCATGACTTTCTCCTCCAGACATGTACAATTTAAAACTTATTAAAAAAATATAATTATGTTAACATTCATTAATTAAAGGATAAATCATGATTATTCTTTGACATTAAAAAAATGGCACTAGAAATCGTAATAATGTTGTGACATTTTCATGGTTTTTTTGTCTGTGCATAATTTGCTGACAGTTGGCAATATTTTAAGGTCAACTTTTTTTTAGGTGTCATACCTGCGTCTTGGTGTCATTTAGAAAAAAAAATTAAATAATAATCTGAAATTTAAATCACCTTGGCCTTCTTTAATTTCTGGTTGGAACAATAAGTCCTAGGTGAAATGTTCAGAAAGACTGATTACAGGTGAAATGTTCAGAAAGACTGATTACTGGTGAATGCAATGCACTTTAAATTTTTTTTTACTCTTTTCTGTTGTTACCTTGGAACTATGTAAATAAAAATAACTCAAGGGCGAGAAAAAAATTATCAACAATTTTCTGAATTTGATAATTGGGGGAGATGCAACTAAGAGATTTTTTTTTTCTTCTTCTGATGCCTGAGAGGAAGTTTTTTGGATTGAGCCATAATTGACAGGGTCAGTCTGTTCTCAGTACCATTTATATATGATGTTGCCTAGGAATATGTCTATAGCTTCTATTGTTTCTGTTTCAGAATTCCATTATCTCTCTTCCTTCTCTAGAAGTATACAAGTAGGCTTCAGTGGTTCTGGCAGATCTAGCCTAATAGCTACACGTTAATGTGTACATTTGTGATGTGTTTGTGAGCATTTGAGAACAAATTTGACGTCATTAATTGATGATATGCTGGGAAATTCAAAAATATTAATACATCTAAACATAAAAATAAGCAAATACTTTCAGACAGTTTCTTAGAAGAATTATAATTAACTGAAATTATTTTTTTTATTTGATGTTGTGATCAATAAACTTAGTAAGGCTACAGCGGGTTGTGTGTGTTGTGATCAGTAAACTAAGTAAGGTTACAGCGGGTTGGGTATGTTGTGATCAGTAAACTAAGTAAGGTTACATCGGGTTGGGTATGTTGTGATCAGTAAACTAAGTAAGGTTACAGTGGGTTATGTATGTTGTAATCAGTAAACTAAGTAAAGTTGTACGGCCGCACAGGGCACCGAACTAGGAAGGGGCGCCGAAATAACGCTGTTGATTGTTTTGGCACTTTTCTGATTGGGAGGAGGGTGCCGAAAAATGTTCCTTCTAATCATTGTGCATGACAAGTGAATAGAAAGCCCATCATTGTGCATGACAAGTGAATAGAATGCCCATCATTGTGCATGACAAGTGAATAGAAAGCCCATCATTGTGCATGACAAGTGAATAGAAAGCCCACCATTGTGCATGACAAGTAAATAGAAAGCCCACCATTGTGCATGACAAGTGAATAGAATGCCCATCATTGTGCATGACAAGTGAATAGAAAGCCCATCATTGCGCATGACAAGTGAATAGAAAGCCCACCATTGTGCATGGCAAGTGAATAGAAAGCCCACCATTGTGCATGACAAGTGAATAGAAAGCCCATCGTTGTGCATGACAAGTGAATAGAAAGCCCATCATTGTGCATGACAAGTGAATAGAAAGCCCATCGTTGTGCATGACAAGTGAATAGAAAGCCCATCGTTGTGCATGACAAGTGAATAGAAAGCCCATCGTTGTGCATGACAAGTGAATAGAAAGCCCATCGTTGTGCATGACAAAATAACACGCACCGACTGGGGCTTCCTTACCAGATACCCGGGGAGGGGGTTGGAGGGGTGGGTCTAGGTCTGGTTTGCTTATACAAAAAAAAAACGGCCCATAACTCACTCAGAACTTACCAGATTTTGTAGATGCCCAGTGTCCTTCTGTAATTTAATATTAATTTAAACGACCTGGGGTCTCGGCAGGTCAGGTTAACCTAGGACAAATCTAAATGTTGAAAACTAGCATCCAAATTTGAGAATATATATATATATATATATATATATATATATATATATATATATATATATATATATATATATATATATATATATGTCAAAGCGATAAGTTTAGTGACCGCACGAATTCTTGCTACATTCTGATGTTAGTTTTAAACATTTAAATTTGTCCTAGGTTAACCTGACCTGCCGAGACCCCAGGTCGTTTAAATTTATGGCGTCTCCAGCCAACAGCTGACTGTCATTGTTGTCTACTCAGCGAGTGTCATCGTGAGTGGTTAAGTCTTTCTGCATTATGTCTGTATCTTCATTTGTCTGTCTCCTCTGTATGTCTATATAAATCTTATTTTTTTTCCTGAATGTCTGTTGTTCTATATATATATATATATATATATATATATATATATATATATATATATATATATATATATATATATCTTATTTGTGTGTCTCTATCTGTCTCTTTCCTTACCCAACCTCTCTCTGCCCCCCCTCTCTCTCTCTCTCTCATTCTCTCTCTTTCTGTCTCTCTCACTCTCTCTAACTGTTTGTGCTCTCCTTCACTCTCACCCTCACTCTCTCTTTTTTGTCTCTGTTTCATTCTCTCTCTCTTTATCATACTCTCTCCTCTGTCTTTCTCTCTCTCTGACTCTCTGTCCATCTCACTGTCTCTCTCACTATATGTCTCTCTCTCTGGCTCTCTATCACTTTTTCTCCGCGTCTCTCTCTCTCTCTCTCTCTCTCTATCTATCTATCTATCTCTCTCTCTGTCCTTGTTTATTTTCTTCAAACTTCTCTCGTTGTGTTTTTGTTAATGTAGATAAAACAATGACCTCAAGACAAGAAGTAAACAGTCCTAGCCCTACTATTCTCTCCTCCCCCCTCCCCCACCCCCTAGGGCAACAGTTACCCTACCTTTAGATTGATTTGACTTTAAATAACATTAATTATTGACCAAAGTTAATTAATTTAAAAAAAACGTGAGCGCAAGTAGCGATACATGGACAGCAGGACACATATCATGGCTCCTGTCTATAGCTCGGTGTCCTTGGGTATTGAAGGCAATTGCTGTTTGTTTATCTTGTTGGTTGTGACCTAAGAGAAAACTATACGATTGTATATAGTAAACAAGAGACGCAAAGTCCCACTTGACATGTCTATCTTGGTTAATTTGTACGGGTAAAAACTGTGTGTTTGAGGGGGGAGGGGGGCTTGGCTTACAACGTAAGCTCTAAAGAAATTAAATATAGTCATTAAGGGTTTGGGCCTAATTTTCGTGGGCGCCCCAGTAAGGGCCATACGGGCCCAGCCGCGTAGCGTGAAAATTCTACAGCAGGGGCCAGGCATTCTACAGCAGGGACCAGGCAATAGCAGGGGGGGGGGGGGGCAGGTAATACACTTTACTAAGTAGAACAAATAAGCAGAGGGGGATCAGACAAAACGGAGGGGGGGAGCCCGGTCCCCTGCCCCCCGCACGCTACGGGCCTGTATGGGCCCCCCAGGCTGTGTATCATTTTCTTTACACATTTTGAATTATTATATATTGTTGTTGTTGTTGTTTTCAACTCCCCCCCCCCCTCAAAACCCTTTCCCATGTTTCATATTTCGACTTATTATTTTAAAAAGTACTTAATAGTATGTTTGATACATAAACATTCATTCAAAACACAATTTAAAAAACTGCACTCATGAAACAAACTTAAAAAAAAAAGCCCACTCTATGTGTATGTAAACAAGACAGCCAATCAATGGTCTAGCCGCCAATAGTGCTATTTTTTTTTCTTTTAAATGACGTGATATGAGTCACGTGGTTCTCTGTGTGGCCTGTTCGTTTCGTCATCAAGGATCGTACGATTCGATAGCACGAGGCGGTGGTCACTGTCATGTCCCTGTTAGTGAGTGTGTGTGTGGGGGGGGAGGGGTCGGGACGGGTCGGGCGTGCTTTGTCTGTTTAATGTCGGTAAACAATCAGCACAATACAAGTTAAACCATTCGGTCCATTAGGTTAAAAATCACTTTACGCATCGTTGGCTTGTTTTGTTATATTTCCCACCAAATGTTATACAATTTAACCATATCACACAGAGCCTGCACTGCCATCATACACGTCTATGGAGGGGGGGGAACACACACACAACACTGTTAGATCGATATAGTAAACATCGTTGTCACAATAACAAACATACCCGCATTTACACATCTCGTCAATGGTTACTGGGGCTACACACGCCTAGGAACACACCGCGCCGATAAATGCACATGCCTATACAAACTGAACCTGTGCGACATATGGTTTCATTCATTGTTTTAAGATTTATCAATAACATATACAGAATATCATGGGGGCCGGGGGGGGGAGGTATGAGAGAGAAATTATCAAGAATGAAACAACCCACAGCCAACTGTGAGCCGCATGTGGCTCTTCATTAAGTGTAGCTAGTAGTAGTGAAGGACTTGTTCTATCGTTTCACAAATTGTATTCACTAAATGTTGTTAAATGGGCTGGAGGGGGGGCATTTATATTAGAGAAAAAAACAATGACCTAGATGTAGGCTGTCATCGACCTGATTAGTGACCATCCCTGAAATAGACCAACCAACATGAAAGAAATAATAAAACAATAGAATGTATAGTCCACGAGTGGTCAGGCTAGAGGTCAGTTAGAGCCACGTTTCAGTTTTTTTTTATTCAATGCATCAACATTTAGTGAACCCATGTAATACAATGATAGAATGAAACGGCATCATTAGAAGCCTCACAAAACTTATTGAAGAGCCACATGCTGCTCTTAGAGCCACATTTTGGTACTCCTGACTATAGCCTTAAGAAGGGCGTTGAAGTACTTTTATCAGATTTTCGCCATGGTACGAGATTAGGCCCAAATAGAAATGTTAAGGAACTGAAATGCTGAAAATTTTAAGTGTTTAATAAACTAAACTTCATTTGTACACTACATTATTCTATCACCAAACATATTGTTTTCTGTAAGTTATTAATAAAAAAACATAGTGTCATTACTAAACAAAGCAATCAACAAACTGTCTATAAAAAACATGATCAACTATCTACTGCATAAAAGCTGTTTTTGACTTCACATACAACGTTGTTATAAACTGGTAAGACATTCCTCAGTATATAATATGGGGTGTGGTTGTGGTGACACTGTTTCTATGTACGCCTTGAGTCTCCATGGTGGTAAGGTTCAGTGGTTCAGTCAAATTTACTGTCAAATGGTGCGACCTAGTGGTTAAGCAAAACGTACGTCATATCCTGCGCTGTGCTGAGGTCATATCTCTATACTTATAAGACGCATTTGTTGTCTGTCTGTCGGTCTGTCTGTTCCCTTATAACTCAAGATCCAGACAACCAAAAAACGTGAAATTTGTTACACATACACATAATTACATGGAGAAGGTTATAGGACAGGTTTCGTTTCATCTGGATGGGTAGTTTAATTGTAATTAATTTTTTTTATTTTAGTATTTTACTATATTAAAGTAATCTCGACGGCGCCATAAATAAAATTCCTCTGTGACGTCATTTCCCGATGATCGAATAGAACTTGCGCGCTGGTACTATATTGTGTCTTTGTGCTGCAAAGAATTGTTGATGTTTTTTCATGCTTCCCTATTTGTACAGCTTGAGGAAGTTAAAGGAATGAAGAAGGATTTTAGAAGAAGTGTGAAGCCATAATAATAAGTATTTATTTATATATATATATATATATATATATATATATATATAGAGAGAGAGAGAGAGAGAGAGAGAGAGAGAGAGAGAGAGAGAGAGAGAGAGAGAGAGAGAGAGAGAGAGGGAGGCAGGGAGGGAGAGAAATGGGAGAGAGAGGGAGGGAGAGGGAGGGAGAAGGAGGGAGGGAGGGAGAAAGGGAAAGGGAGGGAAAGGGAGGGAGGGGGGGAGGGAGGGAGGGAGGGAGGGAGAGGAAGGGAGAGGGGGTGGGGAGAAAACAGAAGGTAAACAGAAAACCTTATTGTAAACCCGGGCAAAGCCGGGTACTTGCAACTAGTACTCCATATCTTACCTCAAAATCAATATAAACTCGCTTGCTGTATTTCAGACTCAACGGCCCGATAAACTGCTTCTGCGATTATTGAGTAGCCTACTTCTTATCAAGTCAAGGAAGTGGTACTTTCAAAGTCATTCCCGGTCACCATACTTATACTGTGAATTTGTATAATAATCTGATATTATATTATTTAGTGGCGAGTGGTTTCTGAAACAAAATGTGTTTTTTAAAATAATATATATATATATATATATATATATATATATATATATATTATATATCAGGGCAGTACCGGATTCTAATTTTTAGATCCTGCAGGATCGGAACAGGAACCGGATTTTACCGAATCAAATAGTAATTTTTCCGAACGAAGTAGTAATTTCTCGCCTAACATAAAAAAGATATAAATGAATGAAAAATAGAATAAAAATTTAGTTTTTAAGTTCTAGCAAAAAACAGTATTAACCATTTAGATGTAACTAAAACCCCTTCCCCAATCTTGAGTTAAGAAAGATAACTCTGTCAAAATAACAGGTTCTTCGTTTTAAAAATTTATTTAATAAAGCTGTACCTAATTTAACTTGATTTCTATTACAATCAAACAAAGAAATGGATAACATATCTTAGAAAATATAATAAACATGTTTATTAATAAATGAATTTCAATATAACCGAACCGTGTTGTTTCATTCATACTTTCATTTAAACCATTATCTGACTATTTCCCATAAAAACGCAAATTAAAATGCATTTCAAATCTAAATCAATATCACTTTAATGTTCAATTAAAAATGTATCTTCAATTTATTTATCTAAATTTGCGAGGAATTTTATCCAAATCGTTACAAAATCCACTAAATTAAAAAAATGTGCAGAAAAATAAATTATTGAACTTTTTTAAATCTGTAAACACCCAAAAATAGATCGTTGTCTGCTCTTGAAAAAAAAGTTAAACTTTTATAGCTTAATATAGTTAATAGAAAACACGGAATCAAATGTAGCGGAAGATAAGGTGTCGTATTACTAGACCAGGGGTCGGCAACCTTTTGAGACGGAAAAGCCTAAAGTTATAATTTATAATTTTCTTAATTTTTAAAGAGCCACTAAATTTGTTGTTTCAATATTACGGTATTTGATCAAGCCGCAATTTGACATCGAAAGAGCCACAACTTGACATCGAAAGAGTCGCATTCGGCTCGCGAGCCGCAGGTTGCCGACCCCTGTACTAGACTAAATACGATTCAAATCTTCCTTTTTAATATATTTGTACTTACATATAGAACTAAAAGCGATCGACGTTATTGTAGTTTTAAAATCAAAGGAAGTTATTGTTTTAATTTAATTGTATAGCGCTAAATATTTCAAAATTATGTTGCGCTAAAAAAAATTTCTTACAAATTTCAAACAACAAAGAAATCCGGCTTAAATCCGGCACATTTTAACCGGAACGGGAATCGTTAAAACTGCCGGAATCCGGCTTAACAGGAACCGGAATCGGATTCCGGTACAGCCCTAATATAAATATATATATATGTGTGTGTGTGTGTGTGTGTGTGTGTGTGTATAAATTAATTATCTTGATTACTAATCACAAGATCTGCTCTGGGTACTTGTCTTACTTTGACTCTTATAACTGGACACCACTTAGTTCGACCTATGTGTATAATACACACGAGATCAAAAGGGTCTGGATTTTAAAAGCTATCATGAATCAGATAACTGAATGGGTCAGGTAACTGAAGGGACTGATTCATGCAGCCTATAAAATAGTAGTCTCTGTGTAATGTAAGTCATGGTTGATAGCCACTGTGAACAATATCGTCATGTACCAACGGCCCTGTTTGACAAGTTTTTTTTAGAGGATCTACCTTCTAGTCCAAAGTTTTGTCAATGTTGAATTTCAAATAGTATGAGCCAGTTATCTATATATAGAGAGCTTAAATTCACATATACATATAAATATGGAGAGAACTTAAATTCACATATACATATAAATATGGAGAGAACTTAAATTCACATATACATATAAATATGGCGAGAACTTAAATTCACATATACATATAAATATGGAGAGAACTTAAATTCGCATTTACATTTTATGTATTTCTGTTTTACCGACTTTTTCGTCCATTAAATAGTTCGTTCGCCTTCATTTTACCTGAAACAACTGTCTACTGACATTATGAAATCGTGTTAGTTGATTTATATATCAATGTATTGCACAACATTGGTTAAATCATCTCTCATCATTTACTCCTCATGCTAGATTTTAGGATGTTAATTAATTATTATACTATAGTGTATGCAGGTCGTTGGCCAACAAGATGGTTAAATCAATGAAGTAAACATGTCCAGTGAAGTAGCAATGACTTCGTTTCAAATTCAACCAGTGTCCTGTTTTTAAGACACATTGGATGTTCCGACAATGTCTAGAAGTATTTAACAAGCATACACAGTGCCTGCCCATTAGGCGTTCTCATTTACGCGCCAAAACCTGTGTCTAGAAGAGTCATGTGCAAACTACGGCGCGCGGGCCAAATCTGGCAGCCAGACTGTTTATTCCGGCCCGCCACTCTGTTCTAGCACTTCTCTTTTATGTTATGAGGTCTATCTTTATTATATATTATTTCATGTCAACACAGGCCCGTCGGTCACAGTTTATGACATCAAACGTGGCCTGCGATATAATACGTTTGCCCACCTCTTATCTTGATCCTAATGTATTATATATTTCATTCAGAAATACCCACCTTTTCTATACCCAATTTAAAAAATCTTATCCAATTTGTTAATACCCATGTTCCTATACCTAAATTTTAAAAATATTATCCAGTTATAATTTTTAGTGTATCAACTCCACAAGTCAGATGAACAGGCTAATTTTTATTTTGTTCATTTACTACGACAACTCATGCATGACGTAAATGTTTTAGTACTGTCTTTCCGGGTCAGTGAGTTTTTTGGCAAGGGTAAGGAATTGAAGTATCGGTTACAACCTGTTCTATGCTGGTTTAGTTCTTCATGTTTAGTTCTTCATGTTGCACTTCTTATTTTTTTTACTGTATAATATTTATGATTTAAAACGTTTGAGTGAGAGCTACAAGCGAACAGTGCGATCAGCCATAAGCAATAGTGATTTATAGATTATGGTGTGTGTGTGTTTGTGAAGTCCCTGTAAGGATGAGATAAAATCTCTTAGATCCTATGAACCACTAATGAAACGGTTTTTATGGTGCCCTTCTTTCATCCCCACCATAGCCGATAGTGCAATGGCCATGGAGGTACCATGGGAGATGTATCGAGAACTTGAGCCAAGACCTGAACAATTTCCTTGGTCCTCACCGGAGATCGAACCAGGTACCTTCAGGTCGACAGTCGAGCGCGTTACAGTACGACCATCCTATTATGGTATCTACAGTCATTTGTAATTATACAAATAGGAAAGTAAACGTAAAGAATCCTGTTAATGGGAACGGGGACGAGTGATCGTGCGGTGTAGAAAGATCAACTGTCGACTGGAGAAGTCCCTTGTTTGAAACTCAGTGGCTCCCCACCCCCCCTTCAAGTCCACCCATCTTTAAACGGGTACTTGCCTTTAAGTTAAAGGCGGCCGTGCGTTGTGCTAAGTTAGAGGAGTAAAGGCGGCTGTGTGTTGTGCTAAGTTAGGGGACTAAAGCCGGCCGTGCATTGTGCATTGTGCTAAATTACGGGAGTAAAGGCGGCCGTGCATCGTGCAAAATTACGGGAGTAAATGCGGCCGTGCATTGTGCTAAGTTAGAGGAGTAAAGGCGGCCGTGCGTTGTGCTAAGTTAGGGGACTAAAGGCGGCCGTGCATCGTGCTAAATTACGAAATTAAATGCGGCCGTGCATTGTGCTAAGTTAGAGGAGTAAAGGCGGCAGTGAGTTGTGCGTTATTTTTTTATTTTAACAAAAATTAAAACGCAAGAAAATAACTAATATTTTATATTAAATGTATTCATATGTTATTTTTTAAAAGTTCAAAACAAACAAAATCAAAAATTAAAAATCTATACACAGACTTAATCTTGTAGATAATTATTTATCTCGTAAAAATTACTAGACCAAAATCTGTAACAAACAATCTCGTGGTCCGTTTTCTATAAAATTATTTAAAAAAAAATGTTAGTAAAATTATAACTTTGATAAAACTGGACCATTTTAGTAAGTGATGGTTCCAAAGTGTTTATAATTTATCAAATCACCGGTATAGTTGTTTGTAAATTTGAGCTATATAATGTGGCTTGTACAAAACGTATTCAAACGAAACACTTTAAAAAAAATGTGTAAACAAAAAAAAATAACTATTATCAGAACTTATTATTTGTTATCTTTCTATTGCTGGTACGTAGTTGCTGTTTTCGTTTGTTATTTTTTTTAATTTTCAAATTCATTTTGTTAAGTAGTGTTAAATTGACCATTGCACTTTTAGTTTCAAAAGTGGACCTCAATATTTACATAGTTGTTTAACTGGGCTACAATAGCATTCAAAGCACGATAAGATAATCATCTATCTTTAGATTCATTTATATTAAGAATTGTTATTTTTTAAATCTAGAACAAAAGAATAATAATTTTTTTTTAATATAGCAGACGATAACGGTCGGTGTGACGTAACATGTCAAGTTTTAGGTCGGGGTACGACTCTCTGCTAAGTGATAAGTTGTTTGTTTTGTTGTGTTAAAGTGATAAGTTGTTTGTTTTGTTGTGTTAAAGTGATAAGTTGTTTGTTTTGTTGTGTTAAAGTGATAAGTTGTTTGTTTTGTTGTGTTAAAGTGATAAGTTGTTTGTTTTGTCGTGTTAAAGTGATAAGTTGTTTGTTTTGTCGTGTTAAAGTGATAAGTTGTTTGTTTTGTTGTGTTAAAGCGATAAGTTGTTTGTTTTGTTGTGTTAAAGTGATAAGTTGTTTGTTTTGTTGTGTTAAAGTGATAAGTTGTTTGTTTTGTTGTGTTAAAATGATAAGTTGTTTTGCTGTGTTAAAATGATAAGTTGTTTGTTTTGTTGTGTTAAAGTGATAAGTTCTTGCTTGGTCGTGTTTCTAACCCGATCTGATGGGGGATAGGCTAAGCCAGATCACATCTTCTTCAGCGCCGCCATGCGAGGCCCCTTTTTTCATCTCAGCTCGTAGAGTTAATGCCCCCCCGCCTTTGATAAATATTGATACGGATGCAGTGGCTTAACTCAGCGGTGCTCAAAGGTTGCGAAAGTATGTCCGCGGGTAAATCCTTTCACGAAAGTTCGCGAATAAATATAGTTATTTTACTTAATGGAATGTGCATGTCTTTCCAATATGATACTTGGTCACGTGCTTTGATATTGAGTCAGCCAGCGAACTGGCGACATTCTTCAAACTCTTGGTTGTTTTAAAACGGAAATTATATGTCGCTGCGTACACTTGCATAAACTGTCCCCCGTACTCCTCGGGGTACGCGGTATCACTGGTCGTGAACCACGGTCTTAACTGTGGAGGAGGGTGGAGGTAAGGGCGGCACTTACTCTGCCACTCCAATAGGCGGCATGTTCACTACTGGAGTATTTTTATTCTTGGTACTTCATTGGTGTGCTATTTTTAGAGTAACCTCCGGGCGCCACTAATTCAATTAGCTATTGTCTAGTTAGTCAGCTATTGTTTAGTGAGCTATTGTCTAGTTAGCTATTGTCTAGTTAGTCAGCTATTGTTTAGTGAGCTATTGTCTAGTTAGTCAGCTATTGTTTAGTGAGCTATTGTCTAGTTAGCTATTGTTTAGTAAGCTATTGTCTAGTGAGCTATTGTCTAGTTATTCAGCTGTTGTTTAGTGAGCTATTGTCTAGTTAGCTATTGTTTAGTTAGCTATTGTCTAGTTAGCTATTGTCTAGTTAGTTATTGTCTAGTTAGCTATTGTCTAGTTAGTTATTGTCTAGTTAGCTATAGCCTAGTTAGTCAGCTATTGTCTAGTTCGTCAGCTATTGTCTAGTTAGTTATTGTCTAGTTAGCTATAGCCTAGTTAGTCAACTATTGTCTAGTTAGCTATTGTCTAGTTAGTCAGCTATTGTTTGTTAGTTATTGTCTAGTTAGCTATTGTCTAGTTAGTCAGCTACTGTCTAGTTATTGTCTAGTTAGCTATTGTTTGTTAGTTATTGTCTAGTTAGCTATTGTCTAGTTAGTTATTGTCTAGTTAGCTATAGCCTAGTTAGTCAGCTATTGTCTAGTTAGTCAGCTATTGTCTAGTTAGTTATTGTCTAGTTAGCTATAGCCTAGTTAGTCAGCTATTGTCTAGTTAGCTATAGCCTAGTTAGTCAACTATTGTCTAGTTAGCTATTGTCTAGTTAGTCAGCTATTGTTTGTTAGTTATTGTCTAGTTAGCTATTGTCTAGTTAGTCAGCTACTGTCTAGTTATTGTCTAGTTAGCTATTGTTTGTTAGTTATTGTCTAGTTAGCTATTTTCTAGTTAGCTATTGTCTAGTTAGCTATTGTCTAGTTAGCTATTGTCTAGTTAGCTATAGATAATATGCCATATAGTTTTTTTTTAAATATGCACGAGTTACATACAATGGTATCGAAACAGGGTTAGACAATGTCAGCATCGCGTGGGTAGGAGAGGAGAGTAAAAAGCCTCGGTAATTGATAAGCTTGGCATACCTTCTCTCTTCAGAAAGACCCTCGTAAAACATTATTTAGTAGGGCCTCCTAATTTGTTAGCCACGTCTTTAATATTCATACTAGATTCACCACGACATTTCTTAATATTGTCTCAATCACTTTAGCTACAGCCATTCAATCACTAGTTAAAACCACACAATCAAAACCACACAATCATAAGTTAAAAACCATACAATCACAAGTTTAAACCATACAATCACAAATTGAAAGCCATTAAAAGCGTATAATCATTAGCTGGAACTACTACAATTACTACTATACTTTAAACTAAGAATATTGTATTTAGAAGCAAGTCATAATCAGACCACAGTCGCTTTCTTTTCTTGTTCTCAATTCTGTTTACTTATAGTTTATTCCAAACCACCATTTACCCTTTTTTGTCCAAGATATCCGGTCTAACAATTAGACATCTGCTGCTCTTAGAACGTTTCCTTAGAGTGTTCCGTAGATGAAGTATTCATTCGTTCAATACTAATCAACAATACCCAATACAATGCAACATACAGATGCCTTTAGAAAGCCATCTGATATATCCATAGAGAGCTTACCATGAAACATAAAATAGACAAAATGTTATTGAAGCAGACGATACCATTTTGATCTCAATGGAAAAAAAAAATAAACACCTTGATATGTGGGGCCTTATCAACTAATAGGGTTGGTTCCAGAACTCCATCAACAGAATCACGTAGTAACAGGAACTTTGTATACTATCTCAGTTTGGTGCTGGGGTGTGTGTCCGTTGGGGGGGGGTGGAGACCGATAGCACTAACCGGCTCTCATCTTTTTTTTTCTCGATTTACCCCAAGAACTGCGAAAGTGTTCCATAGGCCCCCCTCCCATGTGAGTTAGCGGGTTGATAAATGTACATTATTTTCATAATGGGATAGAATTAATTCCCCCTAATGCGATCCTCGGTCACGTGGTTTTGGTGATGAGTCCGCAGCAAACTGGCGACCGTCTTCAAACTCCGAAGCATGGGTCGCTGCGTGCCTGCAACCCTTGGGGTGCAAGAATGTTGCCGGTTGAGTCGGTGCCGTTAACACTGACTCGGCGCGTATTCCTGGGTTTGAAAAAAAAAACGTGATAGGATTGTTTACAAAGATATATTTAAAAAAAAAAATAAACACTGTTGAAAATTGATGCTGAAAGGTAATTATAATTATTATTAGAAGTATACAACTTTATTTAGCAAAAGATATTTGAAGTTTTTCATCATTTGAATAGAAATTATACCTTGGGTACCTACACTTTTAATTCTAATTTTGTGTTTAAATCTACCTCTTATGTTTAGATAATATTCTTCGTGTGTTTATATACATCATTACTTTTTTGGTATACTCATAAAATATTTCACTTTTTTATATCTTACTTTTTATAAATTATCGGTCTATTTTTCATTTTTAAAAAAATCAACATTTTGTTCTAAATGTTTACCTTTCATTTCATTAACATAATTTGTCAACATTTTGTTCCGAATCTTTTTTACCTTTCGTTCCAATTCGATATGTGTCAATATTTTGGACATTTCGTGGCCCAAAATAGTAATAACCTAAATACGTCTTGCCACTTTTAAGAAAGAATCCATTTTAGTGACGATTTTAAAATTAGGTTACCCAAACAAACAAATAAAAGGATGGTGTGGGTACTCATAGGACAATAGAAAAGATCTATTTGTTTATGAATACCTGACAATCTAACGAATGTATTTACAAAAAAGAAAATGTTTTAGAGTCTTTCGATTTTTAAAGGGTTGGGGTGGGGGTGGAGGAGGGGGGTATGACCTTTCGTGACAGAACTTGTTTTTGGTATTTTTCCTTTTCTTTTCTTAAATTTTGGATCATCAATGTAAATAAACAATGAGCTAAAAATATCAGAGGCGACCGAAAAAAAGTATTTATTAATGGCACCCAGAGCCGCCGAGAGGGGGGGGGGCAGGGGGCAACTGCCCAGGGGCCCGGCGAGTTTTAGGGGCCCGGACTGAGCTGGCCAATCACTTTTGAAAATATTATTATCTGCACGGGAGGTCTGACAGCACTGCACAGAGGCCCGAAATTTCTGTCGGTGGGACTGTTGGCACCTAGGGCTCTCAATACAAATAGGGCCGTTTCATGCATTAATTACTAATAAACTTCGTGAAAGGGAACCAAGGGTCTCAAAAATATCTCCAGAAGTCTTAAAGTAAAGGGTCGCCAGAAATATCCCCAAAAGACTCCGATTATAAGAACGCCAGAGACTTCTTCAAAAGTCTCTGATTATAAGACCGCCAGAGATATCTTCAGAAGACTCTGATTATAAGATCGCCAGAGATATCTTCAGAAGACTCTGATTATAAGACCGCCAGAGATATCTTCAGAAGTATCTGATTATAAGACCGCCAGAGATATCATCAGAAGACTGATTATAAGACCGCCAGATATATCTTCAGAAGTCTCTGATTATAAGACCTCCAGAAATATCTCTGGAAGTATTTGCCTTGGGCCCCCAAACAACTATGAACGGCTCTGATTTTCACACATTCCTGGGCTACCACACGCGAGGGGAAGGGGGCAATCCAAGTAGATGTCAGAAGTGTTAGCACCATGGGGGTCGTCGGGTTACAGTATTCTGATGTAGACAGACAGCGATTGGTGCGTGATAAGATGGAGCCTCAGTTGCTGGATTTTGTCATTTCAGATGGGGAACACTCGCAGACAAACATACACACAGACATACACACACACAGCAGTGGTCAACTCGCGACTGGATATTTGTTCTCAAGTAGATATATTATCAATAGATGACATGGCAGTTTGTTGTTATTGTTGTTCTTTTATTCGCGTTTTTTTTTTAATGGAGGGCGTGGATACTTAAATACACATTTTCCTTTCTATTCATGGCCGGATTAATAAGAGTGCTATCGATGGCCCAGAATGAAAAAGGCGTAGATCATGAACAGACGCAGAGGACATACAAAAAAATCCTTATCAACAAATATATATATACATAAATACGCCTTATTTGTGATGCAGCGTCAAGATTCTATTTCATCTTAACCCGCCCTGCTTTCCATTATTGCTCTTTAACTGCCGACAAATTTAAAAAATAAAAATACGGAACCACTGCATGAGAAAAACAACAACTACCCAGGACAGAATTCTGATTTAATATTCATATGAAGTGATCGCGTTACAAGATCGCGCCATTGGTTGTGACCAATCAAAATGATTGCTTATTCGTGTATTTGGAAAAGTCTAGTGTTTGTTTATTTTTTTTTATTTACCCTAATCGCCAGATCTTCTTTTTTTTTATGAAACGCGCAGTGCATGCACCCATATTGGAATAAAGTATATAAAGAAGAATGGTTTTTGTTTGTTTTGTTATAAGAAGTTGGCAACATTGGTATATTGAGGGTTAAATAGGGTGATGGTAAATTAGTGGACCATGTCACGCATTTAAAAGAAATGAATACAAGACGCAAAGCTTTATTAACAAATAAATACTCGGGTATCTTTAGATCCATGAAACTACTTGATAACTAGATAAGAATAAAGGAATCCTGCTACAGTTAAAATTCAATCACATAGAAAAGCGAAATATTTCAAATTTGAAATCTCTTTAGGCTTGAACTTGTTTATGTTTGTGTATTTATTTTTAAGTGATTTTAATTTATGTATGTTTATGTTTACATGTTAATTTTTTTTTCCAGTTAAGCTGTTCAAAATAAAACTGTATGTTATAAAATATACATTAATAAATGAGAATGTCAATAAATAAATGAGAATATAAATAAATAACTGAGAATATAAATAAATAATTGAGAATGTAAATAAATTAATAGAGAATATAAATAAATGAGAATATTAATAAATAAGTGAAAATATAAATAAATAAATGAGAATATAAATAAATAAAACCTGTCAAGAGCGTTGGTTTTCAAAGTGTAGCGCGCGACTTACTAGTGGGTCGCGGGGAAATTTTGTGCATACCGTGAAATTAATATTTTAAAAAAGGGCATAGATAGCTTACAGTTGAATTACGCTGATTGTTGGTCTCTGAATTATGTTATGGAAAAAGTGAATGGAACAAAGGCGCGACAAAATACTATTTGCCTACTTGTGACTGGTGGGCAGTATGTTTCTTGCTCATGTACACATATATAGGCAACAACAATGTATGACGTCACACCCACCTCAGCCCACCGTATAAGGGGTGTTATGAGGAACAGCTTCAAAGGCTGAACTGTTTGTATGTAAACATTGCCAATATAAACAATCCAATAGATCGGCGACACAGACCCCAGCTGATCGACACAGCCCAGTTCTGTATAGTCGTCTGGACGCAGTTCTGTGTAAGCAAATGCGGCTAATGATTTAGTGACATTATTTATAGTCACAGCACAATACAAAACTGACATAAAGCAGTGGCGTCTCCTGTGTGTGTGGGTGTGGGAAGAGGGTGGGGTGGGGTCGGGAGCCAGAGCCGTTCATAAGGATAGGAAAACTAGGCAGGTGACCCCCCCCCCCCCCACATTACTTAGGTGGCCTCAAATCGAAAAGTTTTTTTCTCGGAGTCCCATAAAAATATTAAATTTAACCTGTTGTTATTTAAAAGAACCCATTTATCCTCTGTAGGTCTGTACCATAGATATAAAGAAGGTCTGTACCAGTGGCGTCACTAGGGTTGGTGTCACCCGGTGCGGTAACTCATGGTGTCACCCCTCTCATGACACCCCGGTCTCCATTTTTTATTTCCAGAGACCGTATATATGTGCGCATGCGCGACTTTATTATTTTTTTTCAGTTTCCAGGGTCAGGGTTTTAGCGATAATTGATATCTATAGGTCAGTGCACGTATACCTTATGAGGGTGTCACCCGGTGCGGTCCGCATGCCCCCACCCCCCCGCACCCCCCTAGTGACGCCACTGGTCTGTACACACAAAATCAATAGCCTGTATATTATGTAGGTCTGTACACAGAAAAATCCATAATCTGTAAATAGAATATCACTAAGCCTGTATATTTCATAGGTCTGTACTCTGTACACAGAAGCTCCCTAGTCTGTGTATTAATTAGGTCCAATAATATGTAATTAGGTCTATAGGCCTACACAGAATACATCTAGCCTGTGTATTCTGTGGGTCTGTACACAGAATACATCTAGCCTGTGTATTCTGTATATCTAGCCTGTGTATTCTGTAGGTTTGTTCAATATCAGCTGACCGCTCATTGAATCGCGACTGATTTGAAGTTAACTTTTTGAGTCGCTGTTTTTTTTTTATTTATCTTTAGTTTCATTCTTTATTTGACTAGTAAGGTGGTTTTGTTTGTGGAAGCTTATTTTTTTTCATTATTATTTCTAGCTTTCTAATCCTAGGCACCTCTCATCTTTCACATTTAAAAGTACAGTATTTCTACGTCTACCTTTTAATACGTGAGTGTTACGTGACCGTAAATGTCAACAAATGCCTGTTTTTTTTTTTTTTGTTGTTTTTAGAGCATTTTCGAAAAAAAAATGCTCTATTGTCCCCGTTTTGTCTGTCTGTCTGTCTGTCTGTCATCACCCTAGATCTCAACAACCATAAGTCCTAGACCCATGATGTATATATCATTTTGTAGGTCTTGGCCTGCCAAGTGTACATCAAAAGTTCATTTCGCGATAGGACCTCTGAGGGCCGGGCTTCATGGCTCCTAAGGGGCTTATATATTATATATACACCTTGTACGTTCAATAACCCATTCATTTGGTGCGAAATACTGCAGCACGTAGTTTCACCAAGATTTATTAAGAAACTCATCAAATGAAATAGTAAGCTTGTGTTCTGAGTTTAATTGAAAGGATCAGAGCTATGCAACAATTGACGGAGTTTTCGGACGATTAAATGACTATAATTTCGAATGTTTTCAATTATGAGTCCTATTTCAGTAACCACAAACCACTTGTAGTTAGATTTAAGAGACAATATTTTTTTTTTCAAATATAAAGAAACGTCTTTATAATTTTTTTTACAGATATATGCATTACACAATTGAATTTATAAACATTTCCAAAATTTACAAATATTTACTGAAAGCTAACAAACGTACTGATACATACAGGCACGCCGAGAGGGGGGGCAGGGGGGGTCATTGCCAGGGGGCCCGCATCTGTAAGGGGGCCCGGCCGCCCCGACAATGTCATTTTTTTTCACGACGTATGGTTTATTAAGGGGCCCACAATGATGTCATGCCCTGGGGCCCGTGTTGGCTCTCGGCGCCCCTGGATACATAACACGAAAATGCGCTAACACGTCCTGTGTCCAGAATGGAACAGGCTTAATTGCTTGTTTTTACTTATTATACACATCAATAATCTATTTTTAGTGTTTTAATTGGCAGGTTTTGGTTTGAGCATATTTAAATTAGATCCAGGTAAAATAGGCTGGCGTTCTTTTCTTTTTTTATTGTTAACTGGAATGAAATTATAACCAAATCCGTTTTGCCACTTTTAGTTAAGAATATAATCCAATATTGGTCGCTGACCTACATCTAAGCAGGGCCGCTTTATCATATAGGCACAGTAGGCACTGTGCCTAGAGCCTAAGGACTTTTCAAGGGGCTACGAAAGTTAAAATGGCAAATAAGTGCCGGTGCATTCTTTAAAAAAAATATTTAAAAAAATGAGATCAGGGGAGGGCCTACGACTTTGAAAGTGCCTAGGGCCTACGATGTCCTTAAAACGGTCTTGCAACTAAGTACCTGCACACCTTAGTTACAATTGGAAAAAAAATATTAATAAATCGTTTTTATGAATTCAGATTGGGGATTGTGTAATTCAGAGGTTTTCAACCTGTGGTTCGCGGACCCCTGGGGGTCCGTGACGAGCTTCAAAGGGGTCCGTGGGCAAGTCAAGGAAAGTAGTGATTTTTCTTGTATAAAGTTTTGCTTGGTTTGGTTGATTGGTTGGCATTTAGCTAAACAAAAAAAAATACAAGCTATGTCAATGTTTCAGGCACAGACAACAATGTGTAGAATTGAAAACTTCCCTGGTATTTCCTTATATTTTTGTCTGAAGTCTGAACTTGACTGCATACTACATGTACTTGTGCAGTGAGTTTTTAAGTCATGTCATCTTGACAAAATGTCTTACTTACTGAGCCTAGATCTAAATCTAAGCCTAGATTGGCCTAGAAATAATCTTAGACAGAAGTTTTTTATATCAAATTGCTGGTATACACTTTACATGATAATTTAAAATGACACCAACAGAGTGTTATGGTTGGAAGTAGATTGTTCGTTAATTTTTAATATGAAAATAGGCCAGAGCGATAATAGGAACTTTTCGCTAACGCATCGATGAAACGGTGCGAAATTCTAGCGATGAACCTAGTATGCTGTTCTGTTGTTATGTGACTTGCTTATGTGACAAATAATTTTTAAAATATTGGTAAACAATAAAAAAAAATGAAGAGATTTGTATTTGTTATATTATAGTTGTCAATTAAATTTTAAAATGTGAGTTTCGTCATCAGAAATATTTTACAGATAGTTACCTCCTTTAACCATCTTTGTCTCTATTTTTTTTTCGCTGTGAGATCTGAGTCAACGGAACTAAATTTTTTTTGGTCATTTGTTTATCAATATTTGTAAAAGTAAACTGTCCAAGGCTAGTAGCATGGGTAAATCTGTAAAGACGAAAACTGATCAGAACCTGGAAGATTCTGATGATCAAGCAGCCAAAGATGAACGAAAAAGAAAACGGCGCAAGTATAATCCAGAATATATACTATTCGGCTTCGCCGCAGTAGGGACCGATGCTGACCAAACTTTTTATTTTACATGTTTTGCGGGTAACTTAAGCTAGGCGTACCGTTTAGCAGAATTTAAGTAGATTGCATCCGCAAATTTAAGACATATTATTCTGGCCCAACCTGAGGTACGAAAAGTGGAGGCCAGGGCGCCTGAGGCTATGGGGGTCCACCACACGAGCTTGGAATGTCTGAGGGGTCCGCAGCATAAAAAAGGTTGAAAACCTCTGGTGTAATTTATGGTATCGATTATTTGAAACAGTCAGCAGACGCAAGACTACGTAATCAAACATAAAGAAGCAGAGAGGGTGGTTCTGCTCCAGCGGCTCAGACGCGCCAAGAAAAAAAATGTTGCATACGCAGCTGCGTGTGTGTGTAATATGCATTCGTTTGTGTGTATGTATGTGTGTATGCATCTACATGTTTGTGTGTGTGTGTGTGTTTTTGCTGTGTGGTTAATTTGCTCTATGTTAGATTTCCCCCCCCCGCCCCCCCCTCACACACACCCCGTCAAGTTTAACCTTCAGACATGTTAAGTTAACCACTTGCACAGATGGAAAGGAGACACTGGTGTTCTGTCATGGCTGTGTAAATGACATGCAGAGGGTATGGCAGGAGCATGACCCGTGTTCGAGTAACCCATGAAACCATTCACTTATTAGGTAACACCTTTCGGGGTGTGATGGCCGAAATGTGACAGGCAATGATAAAGAACGGCAAAAAAAAAGGCGTTCCTCAGGAGGGATGGACAAAGTAAAGAAAGAAAAAAAGCGTTGAATGGTCTCATAGGAGATTGTTAAATGGTCCCCTATGAGATTGATGAAAGGTCTCCTAGGATATTGTTAAATGGTCCCCTAGGAGATTGATGAAAGGTCTCTTAGGAGATTGTTAAATGGTCCCCTAGGAGATTGATGAAAGGTCTCCTAGGAGATTGTTAAATGGTCCCCTAGGAGATTGATAAAAGGTCTCCTAGGAGATTGTTGAATGGTCCCCTAGTAGATTGTTGAATGGTGCACCCCTAGTAGATTGTTGAAAGGTCCCCTAGGAGATTGAATCCAAGGGACACCAGCAGAGGCTAGAAAATGTAGACTTAAGTAGAGGAAAGCTTCAAAATTTCGCAAAAAGAAGGACGTATATTTTTTGCCCCCCAAAAAAGAATGTAGATTAGTTGCTTGTGCTATCAGTATCATGGACTTTTTTTTTGTAGCGTGTGCTCTCAAAAAGTGTCGAATGAGTGAAAATCCGGCAAACTGAATACTAGTTCCGAACATAGCAGGATTAACCCATTAGGTTAATAAGACTTATGCCATGAGCAAAAATATGCCCTCATTTATCACTTTATCTCACATTTGTTATATGTTTTGTCGTTTTGTTTGCAACTGTGGCGTAGCGAGCTAAACTCGCGCCCGGGGTACAATACCTTTTTAGCGTACAATATTATATGTTTTGTGGACCATTTGGCGCCCTTTTATGAGCAGCGCCCGGGGCATGATGCCCCCTTTCCCACCTCTCACTACGCCACTGGTTTGCAATACTAAGCCCTATTTTTTTTTTCGCAACAAGCCTTAGGCCCACAGAAGCCTTAATCCGGCCGTGGTTGCAAATGATGGTGGTGGTTGATGGTGATGGTTGATGATGATGGTTGGCGGAAGTTGGGGAATGGATGCACTAAAAAAACAAACAACTGACATGATAGTAAACACAATGACCTGATGACCTTATTAGAAACACGACAGTACACCGTGTACCAAGATTTAAAAAAACCTGAAGTTAAACTTCGATGTTTAAAAAAAAGGTAACAAAAAAACAATATGATTTAGTGAAAATAACACTTGAAAGTTTAGTTTTGTTAAAGACGCACATATTGGTAAGATTGAGTTCACGACATGAATATCCCGAATTCGGAACCAGTGCCGAACCTAGGGATTTGGGGTCCAGGGGGGGGGGCTTGGCCTCTTTGGGGGCTCCTGCATTTTAACATTCGACACCATGACATGAAATAATGACTTAATATTTAATGAAAAAAAAATTGGGGCCCCCCCTCAAGCTGGGGCTGGGGGGGCTTTCGAATTTGGACCCTCCCCTCCCCACCACCCTAGGTACGCCTCTGTTCGTAACTCGGTTAGTCCGGACGAAGTCCACCTAACTTAAAATGGGTACATGAATGTAAAGGGTGGACATGGTGCTTTCGACGCCAGTGTTTCTCAAACTTTCGACACCTGTGTACCCCCGTTTTATTTTCGTAATTCTGTCTACCCCTAGTAAAAAAAAAAAACAACAAGAACAACAACACTTGCTTATATTGTTTTTTACGATCATGGTTTCCCCTCATTTAATTTTTTTCGCTTTAGCCATGTATATATATATATATTTACCCAAGGTTCTCAGCCCGATGACGTGCGTACCCGCGCTAAACTGGGGGGTGCGCCTACCACACTTTGGGAAACACTGACCTACACAATCACCTCCCTCCTAGATAATCGTTACAAATATACACATCGGTGTTTAAAATGTTTTACCTAAGTTGACAGTGTTTATAAACACTCATCATTTTTTGTGAACAGAAAAAAAAAGTAAGTAACGTTTCACTTATAAAACCTGTACAGACTACAGACTGACCCCCCGAGGAGGGGGGGGTTAGGGTTCAGAGGAAGGAGAGTTTCGGTACCCGAACCCGGGAGTTGACTGCCACCGAGTCCTGCTACATTTGTGCAGCTTAACTTTAACCACCTCCATCACCTTTTTGTTTCCAGGTCGACAGTTCGATCACCGAAATTTTCTTAACAGGTCACTGTCGTCATTGTCGCCATGTCACTGCCACGTTATGATTGTCACTGCCACGTTATGATTGTCACTGCCACGTTATGATTGTCACTGCCACGTTATGATTGTCACAATGTCATTGTCACCGCCAGAAAGTCCAGGCAGGACATGACATCGTCATTGGAGGCGGGTGGCAGTAAAGGGCAGCCGAGAGAAATTCCGGGCCTCTGTGCCAGGGCTGCCGCAAAAGTGAGGCAACCCTACCACTTGTCACAGCCCCCCCCCCCCCCCCGGGGTAGAAAAGTTAAAGAAAAAGTCGAAAACCTAACAGATAAGTCAAAATGAGAAGACGTCAAAATTTACTTTTATGTTTTAATTTTATGCGTTTTTTTTTTGTTTAAGCAACATAAAACATTGAAATCGAATTAAAAAAAAAAAAACACCTAAGATGATTACGAGGGCCACTAATCCAACAAACTTGCCCCTCCCCCTCCTTAAAAAAGTTCCCTTATGTCCCAAAGGACTCATCGGGGCAGATGAAGTTTAGTATTCGTCTGTTTCAGTAATCTTGGCATATAAAGGGATTTTGTGGTTAGCACAACGCCCAACCGCCTTTACCTTTACTCCCCCAACTTAAAAGTCAGGTCCCTATTTAAAACTGAGTAGACATGGGGACTTACATCAGGACCTGAAAAAAATCCCAAGATTCTCACTGAGGTTCGAACCCAGGATTCTCCGGTCGACAGTCGAGGGCTCTACATCACACGACCACCCGTTTCCCCCCCCCCCACCCCTCCATAAACCGTACTCGAAATGACGTCATTACTTGTGGATATTGATTATTGATTTCTAATAAGTTATAACATTTGGGTAGACGTGCGTCTTTAAAGAAAGAAATGGGAAAATATGTCTTGAGAAAAGTAATAAATAAATTTTAAACGAAATGGGTCCCCTAGACTAGAGAGGCGATGTTCCAGCTGCACCCCACTTCTCCTCGCCAACGGATATGATACATGATTTGAACCCGCCAACAGCTATCGTGGATGTTGGGCTTACAAATCCCATGGCCGCGTTTCTGCCGCACCTGTCTACGTGGGGGTTGCATGGGTTGAATCTGGGTCATGTTGACACATCACTACCTGGCTTCTTGATTTTTAGTCAACACGATCATAGCATGGTCCACAGTCTACTTCTAGAAATCGTTATCAAATTGTCCCTAAGAATTGTATTGTTTGAATGTTTTGTTTTCTTTTTTTTTTTGACAGCTGGCTTTGACGTCACGCGCTATAATTAGAAAAAACGCTTCATCGCAACAAAGTAAATAATGTTTTAACGTAATTTTTTTTTTGTTGGTCAAATCAAACAAATGATTCGTGTCGATTGAACCGGGCCAATGTTTAACAGGCTTTTATCTATAGCAGTGGGACTGGGGTCTCAAACCATGAAAGTTTATTAAGTGTCCCATCTAACAGACATGATCTACTAGCTTTTTTTTGTATAAAGGGAGATAATGATCTTGTATATGTTGGTGAGTCTATTGGTTGATGAGTCATTAACTGAGTAATGTTATGTCAGAGCTACATATTTGTAGACTTACGGTACTGTTAGGGTATGACTGACGATGTGATTTAATGTTGTTATGTGACTAACATAAGATTATGACTACATGGACACAAATCAATTCTTCTACCAGGAAGTTTATCTTCTTTCGTTCACGCAAATAGCGAAATGATACCCCCCCACCCCATTTGCCCACTCGATTTACAAGTATAGGTAGGTAAACAATGTCAATAGAAAATTTATTGGGATACATTTCTTTTGTCAAAATAATAATAATTAAAAAAAAATAGTGGGATGGATGTAGTTGTCAATAAAATTAACCTTTATCGTGAAATAAACTGTCAGTGATATAGGCCTACATTTGTATAATGATCTGGTTGAATGGTATTGATTAGTCGTAGACTTTTATATGCTTATAATTGATATAATATATAGATTTGTGTTGTTTATTATATAGGGAATCAAACATACGTTGTAAATTCATAATACAAGCTGGTTGGTACCAGCCAAAAGCTAATTTAACAGCGGGTCTGAACCTAGGACACTAACATGTTATGGGTCCCAGAAGCCAAACTGTACTAATAGGAGCCCAATAAATTATAACACAACCAGGGTCTCGGGAGGAAATGTAATTGAACTAAATTTAATAGTGATTATCGATCTAGTATCCCAAATTGACTGCAGTCAGTGTGCAGTGTCTATAATGTGGGCCTAATTGTTGGTCAGGATTATATTTGATGTCCATAAACCAATCATTAAGTGATCATGATTAACCTATTTATAACCCTGATAATAAATGGAAATGTCATGAATCGTCGAATCTATATTACAATAACTGTTATAAAACAGTTTGTTAGGTTTTTAAAAAAATGTCGTAGAAATAGTTTTGTTTATTTTTATGCCGGCGAAACTAATCAACAGCACATTACTAGGCACGTTCAGAAATTTGGGTCAGAAAAAAAGTCACGTGATCTGCATACATTTGAGAATCGTACGATGTTGAGAGTTTAGCCAATCAGGTAAGAGCCGGTCGGTTGTTTTTTTATAACCAGATCTAGGTATATTTTTCGTACTGGGTCTCGGTTGTTTGTGTAAAAACAAAATACACTCATGTATTTATTATATTGTATTGAAATTGAAAATAATATACATTTTTCAAATAAGAAATATATTTCGTATTACACCGTTACTGCATAATTTCATACAATCATTTTGCTGACCTTAAACATTATAATTTTACTTTTATTTTTTCTTTCATTGATCGGCGTTATTTGGGTGTTAAAGTCACTATCCCCCGTAAAAATAAAGATTAAACAAAATCTTGTTAATATTTTTATTAGAATAATTGTTAAGGTCATTTTTTTACGACCAGAAAATTTACCAAGACGCCTAATTCAGTGTGACTGTGAGCAGACGGAAAAAAATATGTAGAATATGCTCACCATTATTTATATAAGTCGCTAGTTAATTCTCTATAAAGCATCCATCATTTAATCGTCGAAATATTAAGGACATTAAAAAAGAGGGTAACAAACTCAGTTCAAACGCAAGAGTTACCAATATTGTTATTGCGAATGGCTAAAAAAATATTCATAAAAATTAAATAAGAGCAAAAACAACCCTGGAAAAAAATGCCCAAAAAAAAAAGTATTTTTCCCTTTATCAAAAATGAATTTTGTTGTGTTGGTCAATCATTGGGAATCATAATTCCACTAGCTTATAAAGAGTACTTAAAGCAAACTGACCCTACAGAAAGCTTTTTTTTTTTCCACGGTGTTGACCACTTCACGCAATCGAGGTCACTCATTCATGCCATCCTTTAAAATACAGCACCACGGAAGAGCTTGGGTTATCTAGGTTTCTATCGAAATTAATCTGGGTTTTTTTTCTTTTTCCCCATTCTAGTCATGATTGGGAAATAGGAGAAATGTTAGCTTGACATTCAGTAAAGACCATCATGCGTCATGGTTCAACGTGTCGGTAACTTTGTCGACTTGTAGACGAAAAACAAATTACATTGTTTTGATTAAATTCATGTTTTAAATGTTACATAGTAGTGTCTTAAAGATTGCAGTTTTTGTAATAATTAGTTTGCTTTTATAGCCGAATCTAAAAAGTGTTACATGAGGTGACTTTTGAAACGGAACGGCGCATGTCAGACTAGGCCACACCTACCGAATCTACAAATATATCTTTTCATTTTTGCTGTAAATTCAGTGTGTTTATCTGAGTAGACTGAAACGTTTCTTAACAACAATGGGGTCATTTTTAAATATGGTGTACTTGCTGTTTTTTAATTTTGTATGTTTTCTTCTGATTTCAAGTAATGCATACTCTACGTCTGCGTCTAATCCTAACAGTAAGTTTTTCTCTGCGTGTGTGAATTGAATGATGTAACTACTTACAATTGTAAATACCAAAAAACGCCTATTTTAGCGTGACTTTCACATCTTCGAATTGTTTATATGATGTTTGATTTTCTGAAATTTCAGTAACATGTGAAATAAATCAGATTATGTGTGGTGATAATTGTTTATCGCTGTCATGGAAATGTGATGGTACACAAGATTGTTTTGATGGTTCTGACGAATTAGACTGTCGTAAGTTGACATTTTTTTCTATTTTTAGTTGTTCATTTACTAATATTAATATTCACTTAAAAATGTATTATACTGATAGACTTTTTGTCTTTTGAATATAATGAATATTCCATTTATGGAATTTCATCATCATCAGAATCGTCAATATTTAAAACATAATTATCATAATTGTCTTAAGATCATTTTTTAAATATTCCTAAGAAATATCTTATTTCAATGAATATTTGGACAATTCCTTCGCTATTTTTTTTTTTGTTATATTTTAACTTCTTTGTTTTTAAATTAAACGAAAATATTTATATGGGTACGTGATGTAACAAAATTCTGAAAATAGGTCGGCGGTACACGTTACGGGCACACCTCATTTTTTGATTGGCTGAAATACCTCGCCTGAGAGAGTAACCTACATTTTCAGCCAATAGAGTTGAACTTTTTGGTAATACACCGGCTTATACACGAGGTCAAATAAAGTCATTTCTATTGAGTTTTTAGAACTTGTGGGCACGATCTGTTTGTGTCCTTCATAAAACTGAAGTCTAGTTTGCTTGCTCAATTGCAGTACAATAATTAAGAAGAATGATATTAAAATCATACTGACGTATATTATAAAAAAATTAAAACCAAAGATATTTGTTTTTGGAATGACCAGGAATGTCAAAGTAACGATTATTATGTCATTCATTCATAAACAGAGGCCTAGCCCTTATCTTTGAAACTTTTGTCTTTTTCTAGCCCCAACAACTTGTTCCAGCGGTTTTTTCAGGTGTCATAATGGTAATTGTATATCTGATAGATGGCACTGCGATGGATCAGAAGATTGCAAAGATAACAGTGACGAATTATCTTGTGATACTGGTGTGTGTTGGTATTTTTTTTGCTAAATTACCATAATTTCCATCAGGTTTATTTTAACTCTCTTAGCATATCTTATCATTTCAGTAATAATCCTAATAAATTATTTAGCCAATAAGCTGGAAATTTTTTTAGACATTTTTACCCCCAAATGCTTTTATTTGCTTGGCAAGCTACAAACTAATAAAAGCAAACATATTAAAAGAAAATATTGTTTATATGTAGCTCTATGACTTAGTTGATTTAGTGGAGCACCTCTATGGCTATTTTAATTGATAACAAATATTTCTTTTTAGTATTTCAAAGCTTTTGCTCCCCTGAATCTTATCTGTTCAATTGACTTTTAATGATATATGGGACATTTACATAAGTCTCTTTCTAACAGAATTGTGAACTGTTAAGTCTTAACCTTTAAAATATATTGAAACAAAAAATTCTAAAAACATATATTATGGGCCGCCTAGGTAAAAGGTTAATACTGCATATTAAATGGTAATTATTTCTTTATGACTATGGTTGGATGTCCACAAAAACTCTACAATTTAACAAAAAAAATTCTTTAGTTATTGAGTTTGTTATCCTCAACTCTTAATATAGATTAGTTGGTGCAAAACATCTGTTTCTTGGGGGGGGAAATCTCTGTATAATCACTCAGACCAGATCTCCTGTAATAAATATCTGAGACTGCCTTAGCATTCCTGTAGTGCGTGTTATCAAGGAAGTGTTTTTGTATTTTATTTTTTTTGTGACAAAGTATTCTTGTTTTTTATTGAATGTTTTATGTCCCTATTATATTAACTAAATCATATCTTGCATTTCACCCTTTTTGTACAATAGGGAAGACGTGCGATGTTGAAGAATACCAGTGTCTCAACACATCAAAATGTATCCCACACGGCTGGGTTTGTGATGGGCAATCAGATTGTCAATTTGGTGATGATGAAAATAATACCAGTAAGTTTAATTTCAACCTCTATTGAAATATCAACATTTAATTCTACGTCTAAATTAATTGTATGTTATTTTTTTCCTATAGATTGCACCAGTGTTTGTGACAAATCAGAATTTCAATGCAACAATGAACAGTGTATTTCCATTCAATGGCGCTGTGATGGTACTAAAGATTGTAAAGATGGCTCAGATGAGATGAACTGCAGTAAGTAGAGATTGTGTACATTGATTGACAGTGGACGTGCATGGTAGAAGTATGGAAAATAACCACGCTGGATTATGTTAGCCATGTACAATGGAATGTTTATTTATCTATCCATAAATATCCATCATCATTAAGATGGACCGTGACTATTATTAGATTCCATTGGAAGGAGATTTATTAAATTATCTTCGTGTATTTTTATATTGTATTAGTAAATTCATAAACCAGAAAAAAAGACTTTTATTTCTTGGAGGAGTGTGCAGGTGTTGGGAGAAGGCTCTGGCAACTACTATTTAAAAAAAGCCCAGACAATATTATATAACACCTCTACAATGAATAAACAACCCCTACAATGGTGGCAGCGTTGGGATATCCTAGAACACCCTGAAGAAAAAAACTTAAGATTTAAAACAACTCTTAGATTGCTTCAACAAAAAGGTAGAATACTACCGTGATCTTTCATAATACTGAACGGTCTCCTTCAGAACACCCAACTGCATAATGGAGAGTCCCTTAAAAAAAATTATATCCATATGTTGAAATAGAAAACAGTAACCCTCAGGAGAGTATTGAGCTCATGTTAGTTGACGATGTACTTGGTCAAAGTTCTTCTAAATTATTTTCATTCATGAAACTTGGAAAATTCATAGAAAAAGGACCTTATCTTTGCACTATCAGATTTTAAAGTTAGTCATCAAAATACACTTATTTTATACATTAAATGCTAACAAACACAATAATAAATTTAGTTATAATGATAATACATTCAAAAATAAACTTAGGTATAACATTTTACCTGCCAGATTGTAATTTTGTGCCACAAACAAGTCTCTTCAGAAATATTAAATATAGCAGATACAAACAGTAACAATATAAAAACATCTCACTGTATTGCTTAATAAAATAGATATTTTGCATTCAAGTGGTTTCAGATCATTTACTTGAGCAGTCATAATGTTTAAATTGTATATCATTATATGGCTGCATAAGGTTATGGATTACTATTCATATATATCTAGTCTACTTTTCTGTAGTGAAATTTCTTTATCTCTTTTAAAGATACACACATTATTTTTTTTTAAAAGTGATCCTTTTTTAGAACCTTTAAAACTCTTAAGATCTTTTATTTTCCTCGTGATTTTAAATACAGCCAGAAGGTTTACATTTAATCTCATTGAACACATAATAATTCAATGTTTTTAAGTTATAGATTATTTTCTGACCTAACAAATTGCAAATTTGAGTTCGTATAATTTTATTGACAGCAAAAAAAAGTGATTGTGATACTGAAACAGATAAGAAGTGTAAAGATGGTGCATGCATCACCAGCAGCTGGTGGTGTGATGGTGATACTGATTGCCAGGATGGATCTGATGAGAAAAACTGTACACAGCCATCAACAAATGAATGTGGACCTACAGAATTTCAGTGCCTTTCACCATTAGAAGACCTTCAGTGTATTCATATGGCTTGGAAGTGTGATGGTGACGAAGACTGTTCTGATGGAAGCGATGAGAAAAACTGTAATTCTTTTTTTCTTTTTTTTTTGTATAAATAATACTTTACATATTAAAAAAAAATTATGTAATTTAAACTGGCATAAATTATTTTTCAGGTACTGAGCATTCTTGCCCAGCTGATGAGCGAAGGTGCCATAATGATTCATTTTGTATTAATTTATCCTATTTTTGTGATGGTGAAAGTGATTGTAGAGATGAATCAGATGAGCTTAATTGTAATACTACTTCAGGTGCATATATCAACTTTTTTTTATAGTTTGTAATTGGATAGCAATAAAGTTGGGAGTCTCTTTTTTCAATTGTTGTTTTCTTTGAAATTTTTCAGCTTGTCCTTCTGATCAGTTTTCTTGTAATAATGGAACTTGCATACCTGTAGTTCATGTTTGTGATGGACTTAAACAATGTAAAGATGGAGAAGATGAAGATGCAATACATTGTTCACCTGAATGTAAGTTGATAAAATGTAACATCAATATTTAATGGCTTAGCAAATTCAAGACAGTTTGAAATATGTCAACACTTTTAATTCTACAGAATTTGAGATACTTTTTTTGGATTATATATATGTATGTCTGGTTTTTTTTATAGCCTGCAAAGAAAATAATGGGTTGTGCATGCATACTTGTGTGCCAAATTTAAAAGGACATGGAAGAACCTGCCAATGCAATCCAGGTTTTGAACTACTGCACAACTCTGAAACAACGTGCCAAGACATAAATGAATGTGATATACCAGGCACATGTTCCCAGGAGTGTGTCAATACTAAAGGCTCATACCATTGTAAATGTGGAGAAGGCTACACACTAGTAAATCAAACATTTTGCAAAGCCAAATGGGGTGAGCTTTAATGATTCTTTTAATATTATCATTTTAAAATGCTCAACTGTTCAATTTTGAAGGGATAATTATGGATGTCTTGCACAGGTTAAAAAATTTTTTTTTTTTTTATGGACAGATAAACATGCAGAACTCATATTGTCAGATCATCATTCATTACGAAGATTGCATTTGGATACCTTTCAATATAAGATAATTTTCGGCAGTCATTTAGCCGTAGCTATGGATTTCAGCATTACAGAAAACAAGTTGTTCTGGACTGATGTGAAATCCAAAAAGGTTTTTGTGTAAGTGAATATTAGTCAGGATTCTTACTTAATAAAGTTACTTTTCACATGTTCAGAAATAAAAGTTCAAGGATGTTCTCATTTAAATTTTATTGGAGCCATTGAATAAACACATGGTTAAATAAAATTGTTACATCTGTTTTGAAGTAACTGTAAATTTCAAGACTTGACCATTATTATGAGTTAGTTTTTTTTTTCCCACACTGTTTAATTGAATACGTTTTTTTCCCAGTGCCAGTCTTAATGCTGATAAACCTGCTGTTGTTATCCATCAAAATTTGTCTATACCGGATGGCCTAGCTGTTGATTGGATACACAGAAATTTATATGTCACTGATACTGGACTGAACACAATAGAAGTTTCTCGTTTAGACGGGTCTCACAGAAAGACTTTAGTTTACACAGACTTGGATGATCCTCGTGCAATAGTTTTGGATCCTCAGAATGGGTAATTTATCATTGACTAATTCTGTTAGATCAGTGTCTATATATTTATAGTAAGGAAGTGAAGTTCCCTTAACCGTCCCACTATATATACAGATATATACATTTATAATGAAAACATGTATAACCGTCCAACTATATATAGAGAGATATATATATAGATAGAAATATACAATGAAATCATGTGCCTCCATTATTTAGTATCATAATCGTAGAACAGGAAAGGGTTTTAACAATCTAGAGTTTGGTAGACAAGATGATTTTTGACATTTGGTAAATTGCAGCAAAATCTCTGCATTGATACTTAAGGGAACTTACTGTAAATGACCCTGGTTTTCTGAAAATCCTTATAGTGTACAGTATTTATTTAAAATGCATCTAGATTTTGGCATGAAATAACATCATAACATTTAATAGTAAACATGTTAATTAAAAATGCCTACTTTCCAGAACATAATCTTGTAAAAATATAATTGAAATTAATTATTTATATCCAGCAGAATGGACCCATATGGCCTAAGAAAAAATTCCTTGATTTTCACAATCACTCATTTTACAAATTGCCCATAAAAATTATTCCGGCAAATCAATAAAATAACTAACAGCGGGGATGGGTTTAACATACTGGAATTAAACATTATTCTTTCCGCAAATTACTGATAATCAACAAATAAATTCTTCAGATAACATGGGCTTACAATCATAGTGCTATATACCGAACTAAGGATTTCGAAATAGCCACAATTGGGGTCTGGTGCGCTTTAAAATGAACTTGTCGATTTCAGTGAAAATTCATTAAAATGAACAAATTCCAGAGGTCCCTACAAATTTGCTTTAGTGACATCTTACTAATTATA
Source organism: Bulinus truncatus (assembly GCA_021962125.1). Taxonomy (NCBI): domain Eukaryota; kingdom Metazoa; phylum Mollusca; class Gastropoda; family Planorbidae; genus Bulinus; species Bulinus truncatus. Next base: position 2,836,465 of record JAGDYQ010000062.1, read on the forward strand.
GATATAGTTATATATTGTTTTTTAATAAGACTAATTTAAAATGTCTTTGCTCTCACTGATTTGAAATGTACCTATTTTATTCAGTTGGATGTATTGGACTGACTGGGGCAGCGAACCAAAAATTGAGAAATGTGGTATGAACGGTCAAAATCGAAAGACAATTGTTACAAGGAATGTAATGTGGCCCAATGGTCTAACTATTGGTGAGTTTTAGTTATAAATCTAGATTCAGATTCAATACAAGCACTTAAAATTATATTAATTGATCCAGTTTAAATATTTTTGTTCTAATTTACTTTTTTCTTCTGTTTTTATTATATTTTGACCAAAAAAAAACATTTCTCATAACTTTCAGACTATATTCAGAAACGACTCTACTGGGTTGATGCTAAGCTCCATATGATTGTAAGCAGTAACCTTGATGGTGAAGATAACAAAATAGTGCTGAAAAGTCACTATCACTTGGGCCATCCTTTTAGTGTCACAGTATTTGAAGACAATCTTTACTGGACTGACTGGTCTACCAACTCGGTTAAGAAATTTAATAAATTCGGAAAGGGCAATGTGACTTGCATTCTTCAAAATCTGAACCACCCAACAGATCTTCATGTGTATCATTTATCCAGACAGCCAATCAGTAAGTAAAATGTTACTCATTCAGTTTCTGAAATATAAATAATATGATAGATTTCTAATGTTGTTGATTTTTTTGACATTGGCTGTCTATTTTAGTTATCTCCAACACTGCAAACTTAACTTTTTCAGCTGCAAGTCGCTGTGGTGATAACAATGGTGGCTGTTCATATTTATGCCTACCTCGTCCTCAGGAGGATTCAAAGATGTCTTATGAGTGTGCTTGTCCAAATGGAATGAAATTTGGAACTGGAGAAAAGCAACATCAGTGTATACCATGTAAGTCCTTAATCTAAAATTTTATCTCGGTTTATCCCTTAAATATCAGTTATAAGATTATTTAACAAGTTTTTTAAATTCTACCACTTAATAATATGTCGTGATGAATAATGTTTTAAATATTCAATAGACTTTGTAATTATTCTCATTTATACATTTTTCTTAGCTGATGAGAACATTAATATCCCTAAGCCTAATACTGAAGACACAAACAGCAATGGTATAAATCGTATCAACACCACCCATATGGATAGTCCGACCACAGAACCAAACAAACCTAAGGGTTCTGAAGAGTCATCAACTGAAAAAGTTCTAGACCACTATAGTGGAGTTTATAATGAATCACTTAGCAAAGCTGCTGATGTTAAGTCTGAGGAAAGTTCAGGAGTGATTGCATTGATTGTCATTGCAACTCTGTTGCTCATCGGCATCGCCACAGTCATTGTAAGTACTATCATCACCTTTTTATTAAGTTTATTTAAGTTCACTGAGAAATTTTGATGTCAATTAGTAGAAGAAAATGTTTTACCATATATCAATCTGTTTTTTTATCTTATCCTTTAGAATTCTTAACCTAAATTATAACTTCTATTATTTCTTTTTCAGATAATATTTTTACTTGTTCGGAGATACAAGAAAAGAAACATTAAGTCAATGAATTTTGACAATCCTGTTTATAGAAAAACTACCACTGAGGATCAATTAATTATGAACAAAAGTGAATCAAGAACCAGTTTACCCTCTGTAAGGACAGAATTAAAAAAGAAATCAAGTTTTAAAATAAATTATTAAATGTATTAAATGGATATAAATTGAAATTTTTAATCTTAGAGAAGCCATGTATATTCTTAATCTTATTTTAATTCATTCTATAAAGTTTATTTTTTTATTTCTTTCAGAGTTTGCAGCCGTTGACACAAGAACATGAGTATGTTGTTTGATAGAAATATGTTGAGAAAATTGAGGTCATCTTATATTGAAAAGAAACAAACTATAAAAAATGTCATTTAAACCAGCCAAGTGGAGTAAGAATACCAAAGTGAAGAAAAAAAAATATATTTAAGTTTTGAAACATTTTTTTTTTTCCCAATCGTCACATCCTGTGGAATCCTTGGAAGTTATTAATTCAGGCTTTGTTTCGCCTTTCTTGTGGTTTACCTTAAAAAAAAATCTGTTCTGAATTCCTATCATGAATCTTACATTTACCAACAGCTCTTGTGCCGTGATTACATTATTTTGTGGATTTATTTCCTAAACATCAGTTGCTGTTGCATCTCTCCACCAATGCTCAAAAATGCTCAGTGTATTAAAGTTGTGCCTTTTTGTCCAATCTGAACAGGGAACAAGTGTGAACCTGTCTGCAAATCATTTGGACAGAGGCCTTTAAAGCTGATTTGAGTTCTAGTCATCCATCTGCCAGTTGTCTGCTGGTGTAGTCTGTTGTTGCCAGCTTAAAGACAAGGGACTTTTTTTTTCTTTGGTGACACTCTAATGAAAATATTCCATTTTTCCATGCTGAAAAATGTTGATGTTAAACTATCTGGTGATTTCAGTTTATCCCCAATATATAAACAGTGTACTATAATTCAGATTATAGTTTATTACAGGCTGTGATCTTCTATTTGTGTGCTTTTTTTTTTTTTAATCCAATAATTAAAACTTTTTTTATGCAATGATCTGAAAACCAAGGTGTAGAGAACTCTTGATACTGTGGTCGAGGCAGCAAATAAATATGCAGACCTAAGATAATCTGTGCTTAATATTTTCAACTGTCAGCATAATTGTAGACTATCAAATTTAAGAATATATGCAACTCTAAATTTAATAGACAGTATTTTATACTTTAAGACCATCTCATTAATTTTTGCTAGTTGTGCTTTTTTTTTTTTCAATAGCCAGGCTCAAGAATATCTTAAAAATGTGCCTTTAGTTATTTCTTTACTCATTACTTTGATGGAATCTTCAATTTTAAAGATCTGACACTTTGTATAGAATCTTTTCTAAACATAACAGAAATTACAACTGAATGTTAGATGTGGAACTATAAATCGGAATAAACAAATTATTTATGCAGAAAAATAGTGAAATTTTTTTTCCTCAATAAAGTGTTTTTTTTTTCTTCAGTGAAAAAAAAATCTATGTATTCATATTGAAAGATTCCAAAAGATAAAATGTAAAAACTACTTTAAATAAAGATAGAATATGGATGTATGTGACATAAATATGTGAAGAAATTTCTCGGATGAACAAATGTTAGAAAGTATAATGTTTGTACATTTTTTTTAAAACTATATATAAATATGTAATGTAATTCTAAAACTTGTCATATTGAGCCAGAAATATGTGTTGATTGACTTCTGCTTTTATAGGTGTTACTAAACAGTTTTGGAATCTTTATTCTCGTGTAGGATGTATTATAATGCGCCAATTTTCTTTATTGTGTTTTTTTAAATTCATGTCTGTTGAATCTATCTGTTTTTGAGCATTTATATGTTTACCATATCATTTGATATGAAGGAATGCCATTCAAATGTTCAGTATCTACTAATTTGCTTGTTGAATTTCATTGCTCTGATGATGGACATACCTTTGTGTACATTTATTAACAGTTTCTAAAAATTGGTGTTTGATGCATTCCTTTAATAGAAATTTATAACACAACTTGCTCCTTTATTTTCTCTGTTAGCTTTTTGAGTTTTGTTTAGATCTGTATGTTGCTTTTGGTTATCTCTTTGTTTTTGTTTAGATCTGTATGTTGCTTTTGGTTCTCTTTTTCTGAATATTATTTATTATCATGTTTAGAATCTCTTTATTTTTGTATGCAATGTTAAGAGAAATCTCAAGTGTGAAATGTGAATGTAATTTAATTGTATGCTGGTCATTTTTTTGTTACTACTATTGTTGCTGTCGACGAAGGTGAGATTAGTGAATTCATGCTTATTTGCTTCATTATCTTGACATACCCAGTGACTAAGTGTTTAGAGTTTAATTTTTGTAATAAATGTATTTTTTTTTTGCATTCCTCATAGTTCTATTTTGTGAATGGAACATTGTCTAATATCATTGGAAGAATAGAATGGCTCTAGAGCTGATTACTTTCCCAATGTCTTATGATTTCCATTGTATATTAATAACTCATTGCATCTGACAATGTTCATGTGTATATTGTGTAAAAAATTGTATCTAGATTTAACATGCTTTTTGTCATTATTTAGGTTAAAAAATTATTCCATTTAATGCTTGTATATAGAATTCAACTGTGTGAAGTGAGTAAAAGTTAAGTGAAGATTTGTGATAAGTGAATGTGATTAAACCAGTATTTATGAGTCTGCTGTGCTTAGCTGTTAGATAAATTATCCAATGTGTGTTGCATGAGAGGGATAATGAGCTGCTAGTGTAACAAGAATGTTGGCATGGCAGTGATATGGAAAATGTTAATATCAGTTCTAAGTATTAAATAAATTCAATCTATTTGAAAAATAAACATGTTCTTTTTTTTTTAATTGTTTTAACATATCATTCAACACAATCATTTTATAGAAATATTTGCCGACTTAATTGTTGATATTTAACATGTAACAACTTGTAAAACAATGTTGAAAAATTTTGAGTTTAAAACAAAATCATATTACTGACATACTGAAATCATCTTCAAATTTTTTATACAATTATTTCGAAAATTCTGTTCAGTATTTTAAAATTTAGATTAAACATTCTTTACTTAACAATAACTTTCTCAACTTCCAAACGTTTGATAGTTAAATATGCATCAATCTTGTGTGTTTAAGTGGCATCAAATTATGTAAACCATGCTGAACTTTTAAAAAAAAACTTTTAGCCTGAGTCACCCGTATGTAGCACTGCACACCAAAGTTACAAAAATTAAATGGGCAGCACTTGGTAATATTATTTCTACACACTTCCATTACATTTTTTTTTTGAGCTAAATACACCTTCTTAGCAGTTCTCTAAATAATATATGAAGTCCTTTAATTGTAACTTTCAAGATCAATTAGGAATGGAGGAGAAACAAGTTTCATGATGAATGTTATTTAAGATTTACTAAATCAAGTCTTTTCAGGAAGAAAATTGTGAAAAAGAGTTTAATGAATTGAACAGATGCTATTAATAAACATGGATTAGTCACAAATTTGTTCTGAGCATAAATAAATAACTATTTTACTAAGTGCTTTACATTACAAGAATCATTAACTTTTTCCATGCTTGCACCCCCCAAGCAATCTCTGGCTGGTAGCAAGAACTGCTTGTTGTACACACAATTATATTACATCTTTAATAGTTCTTATTGGAGTTTAACAATCCATGTAACATGCACATGACAGACAGTTTAGATAGATTATTAGCTCCTTGATGAATTATTGGGTCATGGCAGAAAAAAAACAACTTAAAACATCACTATCCAAGTCTTAAGTCCCAATTCTTGTCTAAAAGTTATCATGTCCGAGTCTAGACATAGGTGTTGTCAAGTGATTGATAAAACATCACTATCCAAGTCTTAAGTCCCAATTCTTGTCTAAAAATTATCATGTCTGAGTCTAGACATAGGTGTTGTCAAGTGATTGATAGAGCAGTAAAGCATGCTGGCAGTATTATATAGAATATTTTAATTAGTATTGGACTGATTGGAACTGGCCTCGTTCAAATAAAGCATGTTAAATAAATGTGAATGGATAAGGGCCAATCTTTAAATATGTAGATGTAAAAGGGGAAAAATAATGCTGTCCCACGAAGGACATCTAAAGATTTCTTAAAAAAAAAAAGTGACACAACAAAATAGTATTACCTTAATTAAAAAAAATTGGGAAATAAAGCTAGGGCTGTAAGAATGAGGTTTTCTATTAAATGAAAAAGGTGTAGAAAAACAATAATATTTCTAAATAATTACATTTATGATAATTAAAAACAATTGAGTGATACCATTAGTATATGTAACGACCACAGTCATGACAGTCTCAGAATTATCTTACCCTAGTAAAATATCCACCTAAAATGTAAAAAAAGCAAATCAAAATTGTCATTAGGTTTCAAGCAATGAAATAAATATTCTCAAGCATAATGCTATGTTGTACATTGTATTACATTATTATTCAATGCATGAACAATCATTCCCAATTTTATTTAATTATCACTTTAATCTGAAAGATGTACAATTTTAAAGTTTTTGTCAAAAATATATAACAAATACATGCACATGGATCTAGTTTTGAAAGAATAAATTATTTGTTGTCTATAAAAAAAAAACTAAGCATTATACATGTAACAATTTTATAACATGATTTTTTATGGGTTTGTGAAAATGTCATTAAAATAACATACAAAAAATATTCACAAATTACATTAACTTTATAACAAATGTACAGATAAAATCAATGAAAAAATAATTAAAGGGCTTTGTTTTAATAGAGGCTTAATCCAAAATATCAAAAATGAGTTTAAGTGTTGCAGTCGGAGATCATAGGTCAATACATACTTTGGTAAGTAAGTAAAATTCCCTGAGCCTAATTGGCTCTAAATATGAAAGGGATTGTGTAGTCAGCACAGCCCACCCAGCTTTAAATGAGCACTTGACATTAGTTAGGGAAGTAAAAGGCATCAGAATGTCCCTAGCCACACTTAATTAAAACCATTGTTTTAAAAGTTGTATTTACTAGAAAGACAAACCATGACAAAACACAAAAGTATGTTTTTCTCTGTTTCTATAAAAATGGACTTTTGGAACCAAGCCCTTGAATTTATACATTTGTGAATGAACTGTTACAAAATGGAAAGTAATTCAGTATCGGGGCGGATGGCCTAATTTACTCTTCAAACAATTCTAGCCTAATATTGTTTTGTAAAAAATAAAAAATTATTAAATCTAGTTTTCCAATTATTATTACATCATGAGAAATGTAAATAAAATGCATTAGCTTAATTTAGTCTGCCAAGCTTTCTTTGTATAGGAAGATGTGTATTAAAATATGTGCACAAATGTATCCATGCTGTATTCAGACAATTTGTATCCTTGGGTCTCTAGGAAAACTGACATTCACTACATTAGCTCTGGTTAAGAGATCATTCAGTGGGCAGTGGTCAGCTGAATTCTGATCAATGTGGTTGAAATGGCAAACCTCACCTTTAAAAAAAAAAAAGGTACATTTTTTTTTATTTTTACAGAAAGTGACTCATTTAGTGCATGAATTTGTGAGATAAGTTTTCTTTTGAAATACAACATTTAATTAAGTTTTTTTTTTATTTAAAAAACTGGAAACCCAAAATTAAAGTTTACTTTTGTTAACCAGATAATCTAGGTCACCTGTTTCAAAAACAAAAGTTCAGAAAAAAAAAGATTAACCTGGGCCTAAAATAAATGCACCTCCCTGTTGGTTAACATTTCCTTGAAATTCTTTATCTGGCGATAACATGGCACGCCAAATGCTACTCAGCATCCCTGTCACAAATCCTGATTTGATATGCTTGCTGTCTGTATCAGCATTGTCAGTAAGAAATTAAACGAAATAAATGAGATGAGTAACTAACAGATAACTATATAGATAAATATATGTATATGTGGAATAGATTGGCTATTAAAATTACACATGTAATATAAATTACAAATTAATTTATGATTTAATGGGGAAGTTGCCCAAAACATTTAGATTAAAGTAACATTTCAACATCATTTATATATCACAATGTACAATAAATAAAAAAAATAGCTGTGCCATTTAATCACTTTCAAAATTTTCTTTGGCTTAAGTATGACAATTAATAATGAACATATAGTGTATAAATTTTAAAAGTTACTTTCCACTGCAGCAGTAGCAATTTTGTCCTGACATCCTAAAGCTTTGTAAACTTCCCTATCAGGATCAACATAAAGAGTGTATGCAAGTCCTGTCAACTTTTTAAATGACTGTTGAGAAAATAATTTTAATATGAAGTATAAACTGAGCCTGTTTGAGAATATAAGTTTCATTTGAAAATATTTTTATTCACAATTTCTGAAAAAAAAAATAACATTCATTTAATATTCTATTTGTTTTTTTTAGGAGAAAAGGGACAAAATCCATTTTATTGTCATAGAAGCTGTTAAAGTTTTTTCTAAATATGCTGAGCTATTACAGAGGATAAACCCTGACCAAAGGAACAAAAAAAAATGACATTTCAAAGGGCTAAAAAAGGTTTGGGGCTCCTCACATCAGGTTTGTCAGGGAGGTGTATGGATCTTGATACTTACATGGTGTTTCCCCCTTTTTACCATGGTAAATATTGTTAGATTGTTACATTATAGGCCAAATATCAAACACATTTTATGCAAAGTTGTAAAATTACTTTTTAATTTCATTTCATGGGTTCTTGACCAAATTATATTGTTTGTCAACCAAAGTGGTGATCCTTGATTTCGATCAGCAAGAATGACCGTGAATAGTTGTTTTTTTTTTGGTATCAAAATCATTGGCTGAGATAACAACATGAGGACTCTCTGACTGAAATGATTGAGGGAAGAATCCTCAATATCAATAGTTTGTCCACTGTCAAGGCCCCTTAAAGTCTTGGGGACATGAGCTGTGAACCTTGTAGGTCCAGTTTTGCTGCAAATGAGCTAAAGTTATTAAAGATCTAGTATTTCAGGACGAGCTTACCAGCCATGTGCCCAGATCCCCTGAAAATTTTGGGGCCCCACATAGCCCAATTTTTAAACCCTTTGATATGTCTCTCTTTTTTTAAAGGGCCCAACATTTTCATCTGCGTCTGGGGCCTCAAATGACATACGTCTGCCCATTTTTTCAGTGTTCTGAGCTTTCACTAGTTTAGCATCTCATCCTCTAATAAGCAAAGATATAAGGTCTGAAAGATGTTTATTTATTCACCTTTATATGTTTTGGTTGAGCTGGGCCAATGACAACTAGTCTAACATTTGCATTCTGTAGGAAAGAAAACAAAGAAAGCAACATGAAAAAAAATAGTCTATTAACATGCAGGATTTTTAAAATTTCAAAATTGTTGCTTCTGATAAAAATTAACATATTATTTAGTTTAGCCTTAGAAGAATGTAAACAAATTGTGAAGTGAATAAAATGATGATGTGATTTAGTTGGCACTGCCCACCCAAGTGGGTTGCCAAATGATGCGTTTCACATGAAATAGTGAATATAGTTGTTTAGTGTAAGCAACAGAAAGGATCATCATAGGCATTTGAACTTTGTGCTCCATAGCTGATGCATGGATTGTATTAATGAGTTGCACTTTAGTCATCAAACAATCCAGAAGTTTGATGTACTCTACTGAGCCTATCAGTCATTTAAATAGGACCCACCAAACATAACACATCTACAAGTTCTCCACACACATCAATAAACCATCTTTTTACAAAAAAAATACCATTTACCTGAATATATTCTAATGGTATGATTGCTATATCTGCAAAAGAAAAAGAAAATCTTTTAGACATTAAAAAAACTTTTGAAAAATTATTTTTAAAAATCAGACATTAATTAACTAATAACTGATTCAATCATTAATTTGAGACTAACAGTTTTGCAAATTAGGATTTTAATGACAAAAAAAACAATAATTGTTCGTAATATTTAATATCTTATTAAGTGTGTGAAAGAGGATGATCATTCAATAAAGTCTGCAATTTAAAAAAATGTCAGCACACCCAAAAAAATGTGTAAGCCTACCAGATTTAAAATTATAAGAATATTAATAAATGAAGCCCAATTAAATAATATTTCTTGTAACAATGACTAAGAATTCATTAGATTATTTTCTAAGCTCCATCTATGCTAATTTTAAGCTAATTAGCAATTATAAATATAATAGTGAAATAATTCATCCAAATTTCTGTGGCAATAATCTTTACCGTTACCTGGTCAAGTTCGCATTAAAAGGTCAATGCATCTGTTTTATGAGATAAACTTAAACAACTGTTTAAAAAAAAATAAAAAAATGAGAAGTCATGTATCGAAATTCTAGTCAGAATAAGAATTGTATAAGTATGAAATGTATCAGCGTACCTTCAACATATTCTTTTGTGATGAAATCTAAAAAATGCTGAAATTTAGAATAATAAGTTAAAATAATTACTTCTTCGCTTTATAGAAATATTATGTAAATATTTGATGCTATCTCCTCCTTTAAGTAAAAAAAAAAAAGCAAGAAACATTATAAAACACACAAATAATATTTTTATAATATGTTATGAATTGTAATATACATGTTTTATGCCCATATTTTGCAAATTTTTATTTTTCAAACCAAGTCGCCTGAGTAAAGGAAGTAATTTCAGAATAATTTACTTACCCGTGTGAATATTAGTATGGTCTTTTGGTGTTGGAAAACATCTGTAAATTTTATTTTATTACCCATTTCATCATAAACATGCAGAGTTTTAAGCTTATTCCAGTCTATTTCTGCCTCAACTCTTTCTCCGCGTGACATGTTTATGAGTTTTACATCTTGGATCATTGGGCCGCTCTCTTCGAATATATCACTTATGAATTTATGGTCAGTGGATTCAAGCTGTTTAGCTTTTAACATGTTGTTAGAAGTATAATTTATTCCAAGTGTTGAATCTTTATTGTTACGCTCCATGTTAAATGTGTGTGTGTTTTTTTCAGATGGCTTTTTAAAAAGTTTTATAAACAAGATTATTTATTATTTGCGTTTTCTATTTAGTATTTTAATTTACGATTTAATCCATCTCGAGAAGCATGAGACAATGATTTAACTATGTCAAACATTTATCATGCAAACAAATTCGATTATCGGTAATGTTGTAATAATCAGAACATATTTTAATTGGAGGAACACAGCATGGCAAGATCGAATAGTGGTAAATAGCACAATGCTTGAACATGTTTGTTACCTAACAACATAACAACATAGACAAGCTTTACCAACTGTACCAGATTTATTAGCATGCCGGTGGATTTTATTTTCGCCTTAATCAAATAAAAGCAGTTTAAATGAGCATATGTGCATTAATTGTGTATATCAGAATCAAATGCAAGTCTATAAAATTATTAACAATAATAAATAATTAAAAATGAAGTTTTAAATAAATTTAATAATAAATGGGTATACAATTATTTCACTTAATTAGTCTTTTTTTTCCAATTGGGAGCATTATATTAAGATGTTAAATAATGAAATATTAATACAGCACTATCAAACTATTTATTGTACTTCTTTTAAGTCATTGTTCGCCTACTTTTACTTTCCATTTATTTTGTCGCCATTCCTAGTTTTAAAAGTTTTCGGTCAGTCCATAACATATACCCGAAGTCGTTCGAATGGGCCTCTTTCTTATAAAGACACTTATTAAATCTGAGGAGGGGGGGGGACAACGGGTACTTTTTGTCACAGTAGTTGAAAGCAGCCCCGTAGCGTGAAAATTCTACAGCAGGGGCCAGGCATTAGCGGGGGGGGGGGGGCAGGTAATACATTTTACTAAGTAGCACAAATAAGCAGAGGGGGCCAGACAAAACGCAGGGGGGGGGGGCCTGCCCTCCCCGCACGCTACGGGCCTGGTTGAAAGCAATGCACGAAAATTATAACTCATCATACGCAGACCTACTTTTCTATAAATAAAATTTCTAATTGCCCCCCCCCCAAAAAAAATCCCCTTGCACCCCACCTCTACGGCCAGTCTACGGGACGCTACGTAAACGCCACGTTTGAAAACACTGTTGGAGATGCCTATAATCAAGTTTGACTGAATGTGAAAAAAAAAAGCGTGCATACTATGTCAAGTAACATATTTAATGCCAGGTTAATGTAACTAGTGACGGGGGTGGGGGGTTGGTGTGGTTAAGGTCTACTCCGGGCGGCATTTAGTTTGCCACCATTCTGACAGGGGTGGCAATTCCATCACTTTTTTGGAGATCGTCCATTTATCATGTCAACAAAATGGGGGTTCGAAAAAAAAAGTGACATAGATGTGAGGGGAATGTGAAGATAAATTGGTGTCAATTAGACCCCTCGGCCGCCGTCTTAAGCCGCCGTAAGCCGCCACGAAAATTGCATCCAAAAATTATATAAAACATTTTTTTTTTCTTTTTTTTTACGCCGCCATTGCCAGCATGGTAGGGTGTAGTGTGCCTACCACACCAGCACTGTTGGCGGCGCTGATGCCACCACATCTGCCATCCCGACATAGCGGCGGTGTGAGTGTGCCGCTATCATCTGCCGGGATGGCAGAAAGATGGGTTTTATTCCTTGCTTCAAAACCGGCCAGACCAGCAGGGGTGTATACTGCTGATCGTCCAGAATGGCAAGGCGAGGGGTTTTTCTTGCCACTCGGACAGAGGGGAGGGTGTAGTGTGACTGTACCCTTAACCTGAAATGGCAGGCTGCGCAGGTGTGCTTGAGTGGGACAGAGTGGAAGTGTGTTATGTGCCGACCACATCCGTCACCACCGCCAGCTGTGAATACTGCGATCTCGGATAGTCCTCATTGACCATTTTAGTACCACCACCCTCGCAATATTTTTTTCCTGACTAGAGAACCCCCTATGATCATCCCCCCGTAGATCATGGTATGTCTCTCAGACCAGGATGGAGTGTTCTTACGAATATCATGCCAATATATCTATATGAAACTCTACAACACACGAATTTAATTGACTCAGATTGTCAATTATATAAAACTATAAATGAAGAGCTTTGCAAGACCAATATTCTTTTTTATTTTGCAAGTAGCCTAATATAATAACACTTGAAATCTAACTCGTTTTTGTATTTTTACAATTTTTTTTTAATTGGTTCTTAATTTAATTAAACTTTTTAATTTTTTAAATTATTTTTAACATAAATCTTTATACTCACTTATTATATACAATAAATTATAAAGTATTATTTATTTATTTCAACATTGTTGTTTGTATGACTAGTAAAAGTATAGTACATAACTGTTTTGACAGTTACCTCCCTTATAAAAAAAAATCGGTGATACCCATTGTGAACGTTGGGATCCGGCTTTCAACAGGGGTGCTAGGTATTTTCCTAAGCCACGGCTTAAGCAGTGCCCGCTGATAAGCCGGCTAGCCAGCCATAACAATTCTAAGCCAGCCATCATCAGTTCTACGACGCGGCTGATGGGTCTAGTGTCAATAACAGCATCATTCTTAATTAGTTTTCGAATTCAAATGTGCACGTTTCTAATGTGTTTAATTAGTAAAAATAGTAAAACATCTTTTTTTTAAAAATTTACCTGTACTCTTGAACGACTAAAAATATTTTTTTTTTAAATATTGAGCCCAGCTGTATAAAATATACTTAGGTATCGTCCATTAATTACGCCAACAAGTCGAAGCACTTTTAGCGCACCACCCCCTTTCCCCATTACCCACAACAAGTGTCAAAATGTCGGTGCCCCGCACCCTTCCTCCCCTCATTAAAAATAAGAGCTATTAACAGCGAAAACAAATATAACGTCACATAACAAGCTTCAAACTCCACCCCTTAATTGTAATCATTGAAATCTAAGTTGACTAATATTACAACAATTTTATAACAAAAAAAAAAAAACGGGTTACCATCTCCAATCCAAACCTCAAATATTAAATTTGCCAGTTTGAGGTTCTTAAAAAAGTTTTGTTTGTACAGTATTAACTATTCAGTTCTCAATTTTTCCGACCTGCACACTATCCGGCTTAGTAAACAATATTTATCGGAAATAAAATTAATTATTATAGATAGTTTTAGTAATAAGGAAAAATGTAACAAATATGAATAGAATTTCAACAATAGAAATGGTTTATTTTATTTGTATGTGTATGACAGTTGTTTATTATTATTATTATTAGGCCTATTATTATTATTTATACAGATCTACGGCTCCAAAGGAGATAATGTATATATTATACTAATAAATTGTTTACTGATATTCATATACAATCCACCATATTAATATTTTAGATATCACAAATTAATTTCATTGATTGAAGTATAGCATGAGCCTTACGTTCGGCTTGTATTCACGACAAAATAAATGCACTCCCAAATTATATAGTTATTATAGTTGAGTGTGTAGTATCTGGTCCGGGAGATATAAGTCATATAACATGATCGGCGGGGAAAGATCATTGGGGTCTCCTGGCCAGAAGGAAAAGTGTCGAATGGGGGTGGGGGTGACACACCTTGTACACACCTATCAGTTGTCACCTTACAGGAAGTACACACACGTCAACTAAAGGTCACGATCCATATATTTTAAGATCCGGTGTTATGTTGTTTGTGTAGTTAATATTGATGGAGCCCTCGTAGAATAAAAAAAATTAAAGAGAATTTTCGAAGGAGTTACCTATGTAATACTTCAAATACTTCAAGGTTTTTCTTTTTTTTTTTTTGTAAATTATTTTTTTTAATAGCACTAGAACGAAGATGTAGTAGACTAATGTTAAAATGCAACAAGAACCAAGCCACTACTCTATGGAAACCTTGTTTAGTGTGTCCCTAGTGTCAAATGAAATAGAGATGTTTTGTAGTAGTTGTTTGTGTGTGCAATCTGGCACTATAACCTATATACAGGCCATGCACGTGCAGTCATGAGTGTGCTTCTAAATCGATATAATACGAACATGGTTCTTGACCTAGTGTGCTCATCACAAAACGTGTGTAGTATATAATGTTTGTGCTGAATAATAAATGATTTTTAAAAGTTGTTTTTGAAGCTGGACAACTTGAGAATTCACCTGACTAGTAATAAGGCATATATCGCCATAATTACTTGTACAGTATGCTTACATAAATATATTATTTTACATTATCAATTATATTAACATCATTACCGAATTTACTAGACCAGCGATAAGGCAGATATTCAATTCACTACTATTACATTATGCCTACCATAATATATATATACTTTTGGACCTCTTTTGAAAAATAATGTTACATTTTTTTATTTTACTAAAAGAAGTTTCTACTAATTCTTAACACTAAAAATTATTTCTTGAGCACTTTTCTCTTTTTTTTTTTTACTAAATACAAATATTCTTTCAGTAATTAAGAAGTAGGTCAGAGATGCAACCCAAACACATGTCTCTGGCCCATTCTTTACCGGGGGGGGGGGGCTTTTGCAAGTACAGTAGTACTTTGCAATAAAATAACCAGCAATAGGGGAGTGAGTCAGGTGTAGATGGTGGGGATTGGGGGGGGGAGTTAAAGCTGGTGCCCCAGCCCTGAAGAGGTGCGAACTGGGTGGTGCACATTCATTGTAAAAAGCATAACAACTGATAATCATGATTTTAAAGTTAAATGCCGCTTAGATCTGACAGCATATCAACAAATATCAACATATATCAATTTTATATCCTGGTTTATAAAATGTGATTCGTTAAAATGTTTTTTTTTTTTTAAATGGTCCTCATCATATAAGCCCAAACAAAAGAAATTTTATATTTATAAGGTATTCAATTTAATTAGTTACATAACCTGTTCCATAACTTATTATAAAACACATCTGACCTAACTGTAGTACAGCTAGCGTGATAGCCCCCACCCCCACCCCGGGTAGGAGGGGGGTGGGAAACTCTAAAAGGGCTTAAGTCATGCTCTATAAAGTTTTCAATCTGTGAAAATAATGTCCATGACTGGCAGAAATGTAACTGCGGCCAAGGCACCCCCCCCTCCTCCCCATCTGGCTACGGGTCATCGTGTCCAAGTCGCTTAATTTAAACAGTTATAACAAAATCTTTTTACAGCAATATCTTTTTAATTGTAGTAACGATACTGGAGTAGTACCGTCACCAGTCTTAAGCCCCTGGCAATCACTGAAAAAAAAATCAGTCGCCCCCACCCCCATCAAACTGTGCAAAATGTCGGGGGGGGGTCTTGAAAGCTCAAGGCCGTGACAATTGATCAAAGATACAACCCCCCTACCCCACCTCCCCACTTTTCCCTACCCCTTCGTTTAGAAAGGATGCCCTGGTCAAGATGTACTGACTTGCTTTTGTTTTTTTTGCAAAGCACGGAATGTCTTAAAAAAGATGCACTATAACTGTCCACTCAAATGACCAAACATGGGGGACATTCACCTAAACAGGTCAAATCTCTATCTCTGTTGCCAGATATTGAGTTCTTGAGTACCTAAAGTTCATGATTGTAGTCTAAAAGTAACACGGCACATATTTCTTTCTCTTGTAATAACCACAACTGGCGTGTTTGATCCTTTATCCATTCCGTTTCAAGTCACAAAAACAGCCCCCCCCCCCCAACTATAGCTGATCAGATATGTATATCAAGAACTGGGTCAATCGCACACATCTAGGGAGGTCGTTCAGTTCGGTCATGTCATAAAACTTCCTTTGATCTTGTCAGCATTCAATGGTTAACGTACATATTGTTGCAAAATAAAAAATGAGCTACACACAGTGCTACACAAAAGTAAACATTTTTTTTGTGCAACTCCTTATTTAATATTGTGCAATAAAAAAAATTCTTTTGTTTGGGTGAAGTCAGTGGTCGCACTGGCCGTAAGGGGGCACCACTTCCTTAAAAAGACCACTAGTGACCACCAACTATTTAATTCATTTATTTCTGGCATTCTGCTGCATCTTTTTTTCAGCTCATTTATTTTGTTTTATTTAATCTTTTTTTTTACTAACAATGTAATTATACCTGAAGCTAATTAACTAATTCAATTTTTTTCAAACTTTCTTTTATTACTTTTTGTTTAAGTTTTTTTTTTTTTAAATAATAAAATAAGACATTGAAATGAATTATTTGACAGTAACTTTTGCTAACTTTCCATACAAAAAATTGAAGAAGACTTTATTCAGGCAACTCTAATGTGCCAATGATTCACACCACTCTATTTTTATTTTACCTTTATGGTGAATTATAGATCGACCAATTTCTCACGTGCCTTGAGCAACATTTGTTCAACATTATGACACGAACTTTTAGTGGATCTAAATTCCGTCGGATCTGTTTCAACAAATTGGTTCCGGTACTATTAGTACTCTTCATTGTGCACTTCCTTCCTAGACCACGATGGCTGTGTGGTGAGGCCCAGTTAGAAGTACCCACAACGTTGAAAGTACCAGGAGCACCTCTCGTGTTGTCTAAGACGAAAACCAACGTCATGGATACAGACACCGACGACGTGAGCCGAATGTTTCCTTTATACAACAGGGGCCGCAAGACAAGCCACGATGGTGCCATTAACGGACAGGCCACTTTACCGCCAGCAAAAGTAAACGCGTTTCGTCTTCAGAACACCAACTGGTCGAATTTCGGTCGGAGGTGGATGAACAAAGCTAACGGTCCGGCCAGGAATGTCAGCCTCGAGCAGCTCAAACTGCAGAGAATGCCGGACTGCGTGCCACTGAAGGTATCACCAGAAGCCACGCCGACAAAGATATGTGTCCATTACTCGGAGGACGACAATTTTATTTCCAACAGACTCCGGGACTTCGGGGAGTGGGAAATGGAGCTGGTCTTTCAGCTGGACTCATTTTTCAGGGTAAATATTTTCTGTCATTAGAAGGTTGTGTACAGAATTAGAGTTATTTAACGTGTGTAATTGTAAAATTTAAGTCTTACAAAATGAACCATTTTTTTTTCTGTGATTTATAATTTTTAAAAATTATCACTAGGGATTAGATATAGTCCAGTAGGTTTCCCTTCCCATGTACCTGACGAATATGACGCTTTAAAGTTACCGATAATTCATCCCTATTGATTATGCATCTGTACTGAATGAGTAACGTTATTATGTTTATTGTGGTTCTAGGTGAGGGTGTGTTTTTGGGCCCTGAGACTAGGTGCATTTCGCGACCCTAGACAATAAAGTGAAAAAAAAAAC
Source organism: Bulinus truncatus (assembly GCA_021962125.1). NCBI lineage: Eukaryota > Metazoa > Mollusca > Gastropoda > Planorbidae > Bulinus > Bulinus truncatus. The sequence goes on from JAGDYQ010000062.1 coordinate 2,854,195, forward strand.
ATATTTAGAGCCCTCAGGGCAATAGCAGGGCCGGCTCTGGGCATAGGCGACACATAGGCAGCTGCCTAGGGCGCCGAATTGCTAGGGGCGCCAAATTTTAGAAAAAAAAACTTTAAAAAAAAACGTTCATGCAGAAGGGGCGGGTGTCCTAATAGATGACTGCCTAGTTCGACAAATTGCCTGGGGACGGCTCAGGCCAATAGGATGTCAAGGCTGCTTCTTGAAGAATTTAGGCATATATAATCTTTTAACTGGAGGCTCTGTGACACCACCCTTCACCCATGCTAATGTTCAAGTCGTTTTAGACTAGCCGTCTAGTTGGCCTATTCATAATAACAGCTCCTGATTTGTTGAAACTTAATCTTAGGCCTACATAAAATTAAAATTATCAATGATTTATAAGCAGATATCTGGTATGTTTTGTTTAGGATTATTTTAAAAAGAAAACGAGAACCGTTCTGACCATCAAAACAGACGATACAATTTTTTTTTTAAATAGTGGAAGGTTTGTCCAGTAATATTAACATGCTGAAAGTGTGAATCGTAAAAGGCATGGGGCCTGTAGAGTAGAATAAATTTGTGGCAGTTAAAAAAAAAAAAGCAACAACAAGAAGTTATGTATAAATTTTTACTTCATTATGGTATTTGTTTTATTCCCAACAGAACAATCCAAACTCACAGCTTGTTGACATGGGCTGCAATGTTGGAGTCTTCACATTGTTCGCCGCCAGTTTAGAAAAACACGTTTTGGCTCTTGATATTCTGCCGTCCAATCTGGCACTCATACAGCTTTCCGTCCTTGTCAACGACGACTACCTGGCCAGAAATAAACTTCTAGGCTCAGACCTCCCCGTCGACGATGTCGGTGACATACTGAACCACGTCATGGGGGCCCGCACGATAAGACCGCAAAAACGTTTCTCTCAGCTGATCACGACACTCCACAACGCCATCTACAGCAGACGAACGACACTGCAGGTCTATTTGAAGTCGTGGGACTCAAACCTCGGCGGGACGGAAGTGAAGGAGATCAATGACCCTGACCTTAACGCAACTGAGCCGGAGATACTGGTGGACGCTGTGTGCCTTGACGACCTGCTGCCTTACGTCAAGACCAACCTCAGCGTGTTTCTCAAAATCGACATCGAGGGTTCAGAGCCTGACGTTTTCCTATGCGCGTCAAATTTTTTCATGTACGTGGACGTTCGAGTCATACTGATGGAGATCCTCTTTCATCGCCATACCAAACAGGGGAAGGCAATGACAAAGTTTCTGTTGAGTCAGAATATGCTTCCCTCGGAGGACGTTAATGGGGAAAAACTGTTGAATCCTGACCCGGAGAAAATGCACGGCTGGCCCGAGAATATGTTCTGGGTCAAGGTCAGATAATGTTTGTCTTTCAATTAAAAAAAAAATGGAGTAATGTGAAGCTCACTTACTCTGTTGCCCACACAGGAAGTAGTCGCTGTGGCTCACACAGGAAGTAGTCACTGCGGCTCACACAGGAAGTAGTCACTGTAGCCCACACAGGAAGTAGTCACTGTGGCGCACACAGGAAGTAGTCACTGGCCCACACAGGAAGTAGTCACTGTGACCCACACAGGAAGTAGTCACTGTGGCCCACACAGGAATTAGTCACTGTGGCCCACACAGGAAGTAGTCACTGTGGCCCACACAGGAATTAGTCACTGTGGCCCACACGGGAAGTAGTCACTGTGGCCCACACAGGAAGTAGTCACTGTGGTCCACACAGGAATTAGTCACTGTGGCCCACACAGGAAGTAGTCTCTGTGGCCCACACGGGAAGTAGTCACTGTGACCCACACAGGAAGTAGTCACTGTGGCCCACACAGGAATTAGTCACTTAGGCCCACACGGGAAGTAGTCACTGTGGCCCACACAGGAAGTAGTCACTGTGGTCCACACAGGAATTAGACACTGTGGCCCACACAGGAAGTAGTCTCTGTGGCCCACACGGGAAGTAGTCACTGTGACCCACACAGGAAGTAGTCACTGTGGCCCACACAGGAAGTAGTCACTGTGGCCCACATAGGAATTAATCACTGTGGCCCACACGGGAATTAGTCACTGTGGCCCACACGGGAAGTAGTCACTGTAGCCCACACGGGAAGTAGTCACTGTGGCCCACACGGGAATTAGTCACTGTGGCCCACACGCAACACTGTGGCCCACGGGAAGTTGTCACTGTGACCCACACAGGAAGTGGTCACTGTGGCTCACACAGGACGTAGTCACTATGGCCCAGTCTGCTGTGGCCCACAGGAATTAGTCACTGTGGCCCACACGGAATAGTAGTCACTTAGGCCCCAGGGAAATGGGAAGTAGTCACTGTGGCCCACACAGGAAGTAGTCACTGTGGCCCACACAGGAAGTAGTCACTGTGGCCCACACAGGAAGTAGTCACTGTGGCCCACACAGGAATTAGTCACTGTGGCCCACACGGGAATTAGTCACTGTGGCCCACACGGGAAGTAGTCACTGTGGCCCACACGTGAAGTTGTCACTGTGACCCACACAGGAAGTGGTCACTGTGGCTCACACAGGACGTAGTCACTATGGCTATACATATTAGTGGGCATATTTATATTTTATGAAGGATGGTTTTGAGCCCTCCCTAATCCAGGACTTTACGGTTTCAGCCATTTCAGCATTAGTCAAGTAAGGCGATTAGCCTGTAGTTGCACTAACATGGAAGTCTGCAGTTCACTTCTCATCCTTTGATCTTATTAAACAAGAATAAAAAGATTAATTTTTATTGCTCACTTTCAGATATCATTGGCAGATTTTGTACTCTGATAAAATAGAAAAAAAAAATGTGTTTACTTTAGGTTATACTAATGATATCATGGCTGTCTTAATACCGCCATCACAGGTACTGGACACCATATGTTATCAAATGACATTGAAGACAGTGATATTATGTTACTGCACTTTTTTAATGGCATGCGCACATTTCTTAAAATTAGAAAATGTGTTTGTGTAATAATTATATATTCAAACATTTTGTGGTTTTAATTAGTCCAGTGCCTATAAAGTCATATGCAGCAAAGTTGTTTTTTTTTTTTGCTGCAAATGACTGAAGTTTTTTTTTTCTTTTACTGAAGAAGCAGTACACAATAGTCATTTATATCTTTGTATGTTCCATTAAATTACAACTGTATAATATTGTTATCATTTCGCTATGGCATTTATATCTTTTATCTTGTGTATATATTAATATTTTACTCACAGACATTGTATCCTGATTTGATTTCATACAAACGTCCATTCATTGCAATGTTTCCAAACATGGGGCCCAGGCCCCACCTAGTAAAGTTCCCTAACGGGCCATCTGGGCAGATGAAGTGTAGAATTCATCTGTTTCTATAACCTATGCATATGAAGGGATTGTGTAGTTAGCACAGTGCCCAGCCGCCTTTACTTCCCCAACTTAAGTCAGGTACCCATTTAAAGCTGGGTGGACTTGTGGGACGACTTTGCACCTAATTTCTCCACGGGGCTCACCGAGGATCGAGCCCATGACTCTCAGGTCGACTGTCAAGTATCTACACCACTCGGCCATCCGTCCCACCCAGGTCCCACCTAGGGGGGGACATTAAAAATGTTATGGTTTTCTATGTTTTATTTTAAAGTGATTTCTTGTGTTTTATTTCCATGAACATTCCTAATCACAATCAGCATTACTGAGAGAGACGAAGGTAGCCAAAAGTTATATACTTGTTGATTGGGTGTAGGGGGTAAAAGGGTTAGGACTATTAATGACGTAATAAATGGATTGAACCCCCCCCCCCCATTTAATTATAATAAAACAGAAGTGTCTTTCACATAATGTAATGTTATAATTTATTTGAACTTCATATGGGCAATTTAAAAAGACATTTCTGTGTGTTGACTGTATACGGGACTGAAGATTTTGTCAAATTTCGGGTTTGTGAATGATATTCATTTTGTTTTACGTTTTCACATTGTGTGTTCCAAAATGTTTTGTGTGTGTGTGCAGGTTAAGCATGAATGTAACTTACACCCATGTGTAGTAATTCTATTTAAGTTCAAAAGGAAATGAAACTATTCATCTTAATGTTAAAATATTATTACTTTCTTTTAGCATGTTCAATTGTTGTGTATTAAAATAAATATAACTATGAAATTATTTTGAAATTGTTTTATTTTTATTGTTATACACACATCTTTGCTTCCAAACTAACCTGCTAACAACTTTTCTTTTAATTAAAAAAAAACATAAAACACCCATCTGACGTTTATATAAAACACTCATAAAATTAATTAGCACATATCTATAATTACAAAAATAAATAAGCAAAATATTCTACAGTTGAGTATAAAACATTAACAGGACTAACACAAGTCCGAAACAAACAAGAAGACATTGGTAAATTCATTATACACGTATACATAGTAAGTTTAAAATAAAAGATTTACATTTTTAAACACTTTTTTTATTATTAAATTAATTTTGCAATAATTCAGTCAACCTAGGCTGACTTAATTAAGATTTTTTTCCTCTGTTTTTTTTTCTTTTGTGTCATCGCTACCAGTGTTATTGTTGAACTAGCGATGACGTCTACGGTCACTGTACGGAGAAATGTTACGACAGACTCATAAGAAACGTTTCACGGTGTTGGCGGCCTTGACCGTCACATATTTCATCACCTGGTGCCTACCTAGACCAGACTGGCTGACATGTGGCGTCACAGAATACTCCTCGGCTCCTTTGATCCGATACAAAGATGGCGTGTCCCTTGCCCAGGCTAAGGTCATTGACCCCAATCTTCGAGGTGTGCTCCGAATGTTTATGATTTATAACGAAACGCTTGTACAGGGGAATGCAAGCGCTCCCGATAGGTCAAGCCGGCAATTCAGCCATTTGTCCAAATTGAGCGTGCTACCATCGGTCGACCTTGACGTGCTCAGCAGAAGCCAAGAAATTAGACAAAATTCTCTGCTCGCCAACCGCTCTCGCAACAGTGTGACCCCAGAATGTGTCAGATTTTCTGGACCGCAAGAGATGAAAGACCCATTAATTTGTATCCATCCGCCGGAAAAAGACAAAGTGATATCCATGTTCTTGAGAGATTCTGGAACTTGGGAAATGGATCGACTTATAGACATGGAGTGGTCTTTACAAGTAAGTCATTAAGTTGTAACCAATGAACCAGAAATAATTCTTAAACTTGTAACAACAACTTTTTTTAACCATTTATTACCAAGTTACTATTTTTAAAAAAATGGTTTTATTCGAAAAAAGAAAATTATCTCATCTTTTTGTTCGTAAACCTAAGATACTACAAGTCGCATTAACAACCATATGCCTACACAAGTGGACAGACCTTTATAACTATTAACCAATCACACAATAATAGAAAGACTGACAAACCTTAAAAAAAAGAAATTGAACAATTTTGGCAGTTTCATGTGATTTGCTTGAGGTGACCAATCGGCTGTACATAATCAGACGAATACACACAGTGGCACCGAGAGCCAACGCGGGCCCCAGGGCAGGACATCATTGCGGGCCCCTTAATAAGCAATAAGTCGTGAAAAAAATTGACATGGTCGGGGCTGCCGGGCCCCCTTTATGCCCCCTTACAGATGCGGGCCCCCTGGCAATGACCCCCCTGCCCCCCTCTCGGCGGCCCTGGATACACACACACACGCGCGCAATCCAAATTTAAAAAAACAACAACCAACAACTGAGTTTATGTAAGTATTTGGTACCAACAACTGAGTTTATGTAAGTATTTGGTACCAACAACTGAGTTTATGTAAGTATTTGGTGACGTTTTGTTTAAGCATTGATCAAAACTACTGGTGTTTATTACAGTCCATATGTGGGGATATTTGAAACAACCAGGGATAAATTATCGGTTGATTCATTGTTGATAGCTTCCGAGAGATAAGCGAATAGTTATCATGATTGGCCATTGGTCCGGTAAAAGAAAAAAAAAATTGTACACACAGAGACGGACCTACGTCGGGTGAGGCGCAAGGAAATATGTTTGAACCCTGAAATAAAAAAAGACTGACATCAATTTCAATCTGAGCTTTGTGCCTCTCAAACGTCGCCCGCCATTAAATCTGCCCCTGCGTACATATTAAGTACATTTAAATAATTGTAGTCCAGATGGTGTCTTTACTAAGTAACCAATATCAACTGTAATGTTTCTGTGTCGACTGACATATAACTCCCTAAAGAGCAAGAGCAAAATTTCGACGTGTACAAAAGTTAAGGTAATAAAGTAAACTCTGAAAAAAGTAAACAGGTCAAAAAGTTGGATAGAAAAAAAAAAGCAGCAGTCAAAAAAAGGTCAATAGTCATAAATAACTAATAAAGTCAATATACATGTGTATGTATGTATATATATATATATATATATATATATATATATATATATATATATATATATATATTCGCTGTGGATTAACAAGAATTAAATATATATATATATATATATATATATTGCGTGTTTGCTTGAAGTTTCCGTAAGGATGAGATGAAATCTCTTAGACCAATGT